>JAXQQM020058699.1:0-227288 GCA_034641835.2 Pinus albicaulis
TTGCTAAATCACATGGCAACACATCTATCCATATACTATTAAACATTATTTTTTATTTATGCATTGTTATATTAACCTCCGTAATTATGGTTATGCATATCAATGTAGTTTATGTGTTTTATCAGCTCTTCGAGAAACTTCATACACAAGGCAACCTCTTCTTTATTCCACGTGTAACTCTGATATGGAGGTTTGGAGATATGTGCCAACCCTAACACCAACGACAGATATTTGATCATACAATATCAACAGTTCACTTGTGTTCAGAGTTATTGTGTTTACCAATGACTATCTACCCATAGTGATTTCCACGGTTAATTCGTTCTTTTAGTATTTGAGGTTTTGTGTTTTTTTTCAAATTTCTTTTCAAGAATGAGGAATTAATTAGTACGTCGACAAAGGAAATGATTTGGCCTCACAAACAAAACCTTCGAGCATAGGTATATACTAAAAGTATACTAGGGGAGGGATGTTGGTCAGTGCATGTACGACATGTGACAGCATGGTCGTTACATGGGTTGTGGTTGTGGTTGTTGAGGGTCATAAATGCCATTGTTGCTTGTACAATTAGGGTTTCATTCACGTTTTTTTTCATCATGTTTTGTTCAGTCCATGATTTTATGTTTGGGCCCAAAGGTTGTGCACTCAGCTCCGCCAGTCACTGCTGGGTGTGGCGCAAGTGCTGAGCACCTCCACCACCATTGTCACGACACTCACCGCCACTGTCACGGGTGTTAGGATGGGTTGTTGTGTGGTTGGGGTTTCAATCTTGCTGTTCTTGCACCCCATTATGGACCTATTCGGTTCCTGCGACTATTGCACTTTGCTCCTCGACTGGTCATTGCTACGCGGATTTGTCAACGAATTCATCCTCTGTGTTCGTTTGCAGAAGTTCATGGACAGTGCAGGTAAATTTTGGTTTTTACAGGTAAATTTGGTTTTTGTATGCATTTTTTTCAATTTCTTTGCATTTTTTCGAATTTCTCTGCATTTTCCCTGCATTTTCCCTGCATTTTTCCTGGGTTTTTGCTAATTTGTGTTCATTTTTGTTTTGTTGCAGGTAATGCCGAATTCTGGCGAGGTCTAGCTCTCCAGTTGGCTTCTGCACCTCGAGGTATGGCTCTCGAGTTTGCTTCTACATCTTCCGATAGGAATTCTATTCCTACCAGCTAACTATTGTGTTTTTTAATACTTAAAATCATGTGTTTTTTAACACTTTAATTCCTTTTTGGAATATTTGGCTCTCTAGGTTTTAGAATGGGTTGGGTTTTAGTAATTTATGTGTTTTAGAATAGGGTTTTAGAAATATTGTTTTGGGTTTTAGATTAGGTTTTTTAGAAATATTGTTTTTTTCTTTTAAGTCCTTTGTTCATGCTTTTTGCTATATTATGGATGATATGAATTTCTTTGGTTGTATAGTTTGGTTAATTTATTTGAGATTTGTATATTACTCAGATACCATTTAAATAGTGGTATTCTCTGTGTGTGTTGGGTGTATGTTAAATGTATATGCTTTGTAAAAAATGTATAAAGTAGGTGTTAGCAAAATCTTCTACAATTTCATTTCCTTCCATTCTTAGCCCCGGAAATCAATAAGAAACATTGCCTTGATGATTATTTGGTAATGTGTTATTTCTGTAGTATTTCACCCTTGGTATTCAATTTTATGCTATTGAGGTCTGGAACTTTTTACCACAGATTATAGCTTAATTCGTATAGATAGAGAAGCTTTATGTCGGAATGCTCTTAATAAATATTGCTTATGGCATAGTGATGAAGTAGAGTTTTAGAAATTATAAACTGCTCACAGGATTTTCAATTATTTTTCTTTCCATTTGCCCATATGACATTGTATTTGAATTTTGGATTTGTGAGTGAATTCAATATTGCATACAACAAATTAACACCTCCATCATCTGATATTTACTAATCCGTATAGCTGTTTTGTTTCCTTAAACGCCAAATGTTTCATTATGCCAGACCAGGGTAGCTTATCACTCTGAATAATAACTACCCTATGCCTAACCATGCATCCTAACCTTAGGAACCCTTGCATAACATATACATGTATTTTGATGTGAAACAACTTGAAAAATCGGGAAACTAGGAGAGGGGAAGAAGGTAAAGAGGAATAACAAGAGTAGGTCGCTCTATTAATTATTATTAATGGCATAGATTTGGGAAGATTTTTTTTTGCGAGTTTGATTAAGTTCATTTGCAGCAAAGATAAATAAGTAGCTAAGAAAATAAAAATAAAAGAAGAAATGTTGGTTTATTGACCTCTTTCCTCTCATGTGGGTTATATAATTTATGAAAGGAAGGTGCATAATTGAAAGGAGAACAAATGCAGCCTTGCTAACCCTCTTTTGAACCAAATGAAATCATCAAACAACAAGCGTTTGATTCATTTCATAGCTAAGTGAAAATCGCTAGCCACATGTTAATAAATTGAGCTTTTTTTTTAACATTATCTGTATATCTATATTAGTATAATTTGTGCTCTTGGCACAACGATTTACAATTAGAAGTTTGAGAGCTGATTCTGTTTGGTTTGCTGAAAAATAGCCTGTTTTTTAAGAAAAACCAGGAAACTAGGAGAGGGGAAGAAGGTAAAGAGCAAGAACAAGAGCATGCTAGTCTGTCAATTATTATTAATGGCATAGATTTGGGAAGAATTAGTTTGCGAGTTTGATTAAGTTGACTTGGAGCGAAGATAAATAAGTAGCTAAGAAAATAAAAATAAAAGAAGCAATGTTGGTTTATTGACCTCTTTCCTCTTATGTGGGTTATATAATTTATGAAAGGAAGGTGCATAATTGAAAGGAGATCAAATGTAGCCTTGCTAACCCTCTTTTGAACCAAATGAAATCATCAAACAACAAGCGTTTGATTCATTTCATAGCTAAGTGCAAATCACTAGCCACATGTTAATAAATTGAGTTGTTTTTTTAACATTATCTGTAAAATCTATATTACCAGAATCTGTGCTCTTGGCACAACAATTTACAATCAGAAGTTTGAGAGCTGATTCTATTTGGTTTGCTAAAAAATAGCCTGATTTTGTCGGCTGTTTTGTACCAATTCTCATTTACATACATCCACGATCTTCTGTGTATATAGTTTCTATAGAAAAGTCCTAGAATTTTACAACATTTAGTAGTCATTCCAAAAAAGGAAGCCGAAAAACAGACTAGTCATCCTAAAAGTAAATTATGATAGGTCTAGTATTGTTGGTGCCACATATTGTGCTGAATTGGCTGCAGAAGCTATGGGCAGGTCTCGATGTCCTTTGTCTCTTTGAGTAGATTGAATTGAAGCTAGTTGAGAGAAAATTGCAAAGATTTCTGTTAGTATGAATCCTTTGTCGAAGTGTACGAAAAAGGACCACTTTAGCTACGCATAACTAATAGCCCTAACAACAAAAGTGGCTGCCAATATCTTCAGATCTGTGATTAGTTAGACAAGAAAATAGCTGCAAAATACCAGATCTATGTATGGAAAGACATTAAGCAGTAAAAACAAGGGTTTGCTCCATATACCAATAGACAAGACAAGAACAATTTTTGAAAGAATTTTTGTATTAATGGGGCACCTGTGAGGAAAACTAGAAGGAGGATCCAATTCCCCTCAATGGGATGGGTTCTTGGAAGTCCTCAGCACTTCAGATCTAAGATTTCTCTCTCTGGTTGATGTAGAAAACCCAATGCAAAGAGTAGAGCTCAATGGGAGCAAATGATGGAGATATGTGACCAAGTGTATAGATCCAGAGTGATCTAATAGGCAACAAAAGGTGAAACCCCTCCTATTTATAACAAAATATTGGGTCATTCTAGATCTTGGTGCATGATTAAAATAATGTTAACCAAATCTAGATCCACCTTTTATGGAATATTTTATTATATTTGTTGGAGGGAAAAGGTATTTGACTCGGGTCAAATCCCTTGATTAGTCAAAAATAAATAAATAAATGATTTATTTATCTTTTTAAGGAAGCGGTTAGAAGATAATCAAATAAATAATGATTTATTTAATTATTTAAGGAAGTGGTTGAAAGATAATTAAATAAATAGTGATTTATTTAATTATTTGTGAGTGATTTGGTCATATTTAACAAGGAATATTATCTAAATAAGGTTTAAATAATTATTCCTAGAAAATAATAAGATAAATAAGGTTTATCTAATTAATTTCTTTGATTTTGGGTTAAACATGACTGGGAATAATAATTAAATTATGGTTTAATTAATTATTCTATGAGGAAAATCAAACAAATATAGGTTTGTTTAATATTTCCTTTTTGGGTTTCCTGTTTTAACATAGTGAAAGCAGTTTTACTTAGGGTAAAACTGGTCTTACATGGTGTACTTGGGTCCATCTAATGATAATAGGTTAGATGACCAAAAAATGGTGTAACAGATTGCCCCCCAGCGTGCGAGTGTCAGGAGCAAATCGTATGACCGAAGTACGTTGTAAGAACACAATCACTAGACATCAAAAGGGATGTCAGAGAGAGAAATGTGAGGTAGATAGTGTGCTGAAGGACTAGACCCTGAGGAGACGAGACTCGTAGGTGCAACAAGTCTCTTTTTATGAGAGGGTACCTGTGCTGAAGGCGGCGGGGGAGGCATACCTATGCCCACCGAGACAAAGTACAAAAGAATAGTGTGTCCAGTAAACAAGGGACCGAACCATAAAGTATAGCCGGCATAATCATGAGCCAGATAAAAATACAATGAGGAATCCCACATACATGCTGTGCCTGGGATAACAGCCAGGACTGGTACAATAATATCTGAGTACATGAGATACAAATACAACCCAAATGCCCCCTGTAAATAGGGAAGGGCTCACAAAATCTGACTGATACATGCAAGTCGAAGAGGCGCTACAAGTGGCTACGGCCAACATCATCAAATATCTGGAGCTGCATCGAAGGCTGCAAAGAAGAGGTCATCCGGGCATGTGGGGGGCTACCTGCAGGGCCACCCCCTCATGAGGGTTGAGACATCTCACACACACCCGGGAATCATCAAGAGCTGCTGCTGGATCACTGGACCATCAAGTATATGAATCTCGATCATGCTGAAAGGAGCTAGAGAAACAATCAAGTCAAAGGGAAATGAGAGATCCCTTGGCCTGATCCGAGGCACCGAACAAGAGTGGAAGCTGGAACCAAGGTACACCGCCCTCTAGACCTGGCTTCTGGAATGAAAGTGCTGATGTCGACAGAAGGAGGTCCGCCATAGTTGAGGGAGTGAGATGTCCCCAACTAAGGCACGAGAGAAAACAGTAGAGCGACGGACAAACTGACACTAATGATGATGGTGAAATGGAAAGGACTGAGTAGCGAATGGACGACTTCCCTTGTTAGAGCATAAAGGGCATGAATGACATGGCAGCGACTGACACAATATCAAAAGGGATAGGGGACAGCAGGACTGAAGGTCATAATGTGCGACACAAGAGAGAGACCAAGCAATGAAGGATGGAGGGCTATAGTGGGGTGCAAAGGGACTCAGGATAGAATCCATGAATGCGATGATGACTCAACTTGGATGCTCTAAACAAGGGCGACTTGATGGTGCTGCCACACAGTAAAGGCCCAATGGGGGACCATGAAAACGTGAGTACAATATGGTAACTCATGACAAAAATCAACACGAACAAAGACAAGTAAGGAGGCAAAATGGTGCCCCAAGCACAAGTGTTGTAAGTGAGGAAGTTCGATTTGAAGGAGAGGTGAAGTGATCCTTCTTGGAAAAAATAGCTCCTGGCGAAGGATGAAAGTACAAAAAAGATGCTGGCTATCTAACAGAACATAAAACACACATCTCAGAAGGGAAATTCTAAGGGTAATATTTCTTAAGATAGAGTGCATTGCGAGGATTAGGAAGAGGATTGCCTTCAAAGTCCTCTAAAAGGTATGCCCCCTTACCAAGATCCTTACTGATAACGTAAAGGACTAGCCATAATGAGTCGAACTTCCCGTGACCAAGGACATCATGGGCTTGGTCACATACTAGAACAAGGTCGCCTTTGTGAAAAGGATGAGGCTGGACTTTTCGGTCATATTGAGCTTTGGTGCGTTTCTTGGCCGCTTCCATGGTTTGCAATGCAACACGGCGGTCTTCAGAGGCACGCTCAGGCATGATAAGTCATTGTTCTAGAGGTTGGGTGTCAGGGAGAAGTTCAACAGCCAGATGAAGGGAAGGGATTTCACACTCGATTGGTAAGACAACCTCCTCTCCAAAAATGAGGTGAGGAGGGTTATGGTTGAGGGGCATAGGTGCCCCCGAGCATGGTGTGGTCATGCCAAAATGTATTTAGAAAAAGGGGAATATAAACACATTTAAATGATGTGGTGTGCCATTTGTTCTCATTATGGCTATGCAGTTTGAGAAAGGCAATGGAGGATTACCAATCGCTTTTGGTACTGCATATAGGGATCAAATGGAATTTAAGTTTCCGAGTTGGCATACCTAGTGTCACTATCCCAAAAAGAGGATTTGGAGATAATGAACTGATGCTCTCATAGAAAAGCTATAGGTTGGTCAACAATAATGTCTAAGAGACTAGGTTGCTGATGTAAGATGAGGGAATGATAAGGGGTATCATCCCTAGAGTGATCTGAAGTGATATGGGACTCTAGAGGTTTTTCTAAATGTGGAAGAATACTGGGACTAAAGTCAACACGACCAGATACACTAGGAGAGTTGTGGAGAATTGCTTCTCTTGGTCTCTCAAATGTGGGTGCCCCCTTACCCAAACATTGGGTTTCAATGTAGTGGCCACAAGGTGGATGTGGTGTGAACGCATGGGTTCGATGTAAGGGGGAATAGATAAAGTCAGGGGTGGGAATTTTTTCCATAATGTCGTCACCGTGATAGAAGATGGGGTGACTGGTGGAAGAAAGACCGCCTGACGTGGTGAAGCGACCTGAATCATCATCATGAGAAGAGAGGTTCACATGCGCATCGTCACAAGGGGTGACCGAAGAGTAAGTAGATAGAGGATCTACCGATGTTGAGCCCAAGATGATCGCGGAAGGCAGGTCAAGCGAAACAACAAGGGAGGATTCAGATGGAATGTTCCCCGAGGGTCTCATGGATGATGATAGGTAGAAAATGTTGGACGAAGGCTCCGTCATCTGACATCAGGAGGGGGAATGTCAATGGGAGCAATCATATTTGGTAGTTCTGCTGAAGCAGAATGCGCAAATAGGGAAGAGGTGGACTCATTGCGCTTAGCCTCGAAATGGTGGACCGCGGCTAGAGAGGGGCGTAAATCCTCGAGGCGGGGACAAAGATGGGTGTAATGGCCATGGAGATCACATAAAGCACAGGGGCGATTGGTATGAATAGACTTTGGGGTCTTGAGCGTGGTCGCGGAAGGAACAGAGGCTTCTGGGACCGTGGACTCAGGGAACGTGACATTAACCATGGGCTTGAGACGAAGCATTCCAGGACAGGTATGGGTGGCGTGGCCGACAACATCACACAAAGCACACTGGATGGCATGCTTTGGAGGCCGAGGAGGGGCAGGGTTTGTCAGGGCATCCTTGTCCTTTGATGCCCCCTTGCGAGCTTTTCCCTTCTTACCCGAAGCGGTCACAACAGGAGGTGGTTCCTGTTGAGGTGACTGAGGCACTGTTGCAGCGGGAGAAGTCATGGGGACCGGTTGAACCGGGGTCAAAGCAATATAAGGTTTGGGTTGACCAGGCGGGGTTGTGGTTGGAGGATCATGGTACGAGACGGGAATCCCAAGGGTCAAGTTAGGAAGAGAGAGGGTGGCCATGACCGGTACCGTGTACACTCCTGGTGGGGGAGCTAGGAACGGTATCTGACCAGAGGGGTAATGGCCAGGTGGGACAGCTCCTAAATGGCTAAGGCTTGGAGGAACCATGCCAGGGGGATAAAGAGGCTCATGACTACCAACTGCAGGTGAAGGGGTAGGAGCAGGTTGCGGAGGGAAAGGTTGCTGACTAGCCGAAGCAGGTTGCTTGAGAGCAGCCCGAGACGATTGCATCATGCAAACATTCGATGAGCTGGGATCGGTGACAGGAGGGGGGGGAAGGTTAGGGAAAGTTCCAAGCAGGGAGGAATCTTTGTAAACGCCGGGGGAGACACTGGTCAAGGAATCAACGGTTTGCTTGTTGGCTACGGAAGAGATGGTCGTCTCAGAGGAGGTCTGAGATTTTGGCTCATGATATGTCAGCTGGTCAATGGTGACTATCTTTCCATTATGGGGGAAAGACATCTTGCGAAAGACCGCGGATGGGACAGCAGACATAGCATAGGTGTGAAAAGCTTCGCCCCAATAGAATGTTGTAATCTAGCGGGGCGTCGATGACTTCCGCGTCAACGCAAACGATCTTACGGCGAGGGTGATAGGACAATTACGAAACGGGCCAATGGGGTGGGAGGCATGGCAGGTCCCACGCTCGAAGGGTGATGGTGGAAGGGGCCGGTTTAGGGGATCCGAGTTGTAACCGAAGCGGACATCACGCAGGTGGATGCCCCCTCATCAATGATACAAGGGACACGTTGGCGTTCGGTTTGAGCTGTTGGGATTTGGAAGGCGACGGAAGGAGGGAGAGGAGGATGGTCCGATTGAGTGGCGTCGAAAACAATCATTTGGTCATCACCAGGATCTACAGCGCCCACGGCAGATAGTAGAGCCTTCTTTTGGGAAGGGCATGACTGGAGGAGCTCCAGTGTGGAAATGGCGGCAGGAGATTGCACCAAATCATCTACTATGCTATATGAATGGGCAGCTCGACTGGGAGCAGCGTTTCGACGTAGTGGGCCCTTAGGTATCTTGGTATGAACCTCAACTTTTGGTTGAGGGATATGTAAGGGGCCACTGGGCGACGAAAGAGGCTCTGGAGAACCTAAAGAAGGAGGCTCGGGAGCAGACTGAGCAGGAGGCTTGGAGTACTGGCAAGACTGAGTTTGAAGGTGAAGATCGACGGACGGGTTAGGATCGGAGTGCATCATACGGATCTGGTAATTAGAGGAACCAGAAAGGGAAGGGGGGGTGGCTACCTAGCTGTCGAGCGGTTGGGTAGCCACGAATCCTTGCTGAGGGAAAGGATCAGTAAACATAGCTGGCTGGGTAGTGGCCACATTAGGAGGAGCATGAGGGGAGGCGTGCTGTCCGCGTAATGTGGCTTGAGACTCCCACATCTGCCACATCTGGGGTAATAGGGGACAATCGTGGGTGTAATGACCATAAACACCGCAACACGAACAAGGCTTACTTCTGCGAAGCGGTCTGTCTGGCTTGGGCTGAATGCCCTGTTGCTAGTTGGCAGTGTCGGGGTCCACACCAGGATTGGGTCCGCGGGTACCAGGGGCAGATTGGTTTGGATTGCCTCTCCGCCTTCTTTGAGAAGAAGGGGGATTAGTCGCGCCCTGCTATGAAAATACTTGCCCTGGAGGGGGCTGTAGGTGCTGGTGCTGGGGTTGAGGAGGCAAGGGAGGAGGAAGTGCATATGCCGGAGGAGCTGGCGCACCAGGCTGCGGATAAGGGTAATGGGTAGGTTGGGCAACATTGAGGTAAGCGAGGAGGTTGGGCAAGGATGAGGCATGCCGTATCACGGATACATGCTACGGGAGGGGGAAGAGTCTTTGGAGGAGCTGGCCCCTCCCCGAGGGGAAGAACCATAGCCCATAGGAGGTTGAGCGTACGGATGGGAAAGGGCTCCAACGATACCATTGGCGGAATGAGATGCCCCCGGGGCGTTAGCGCCACTGGGCCTGGGGAGGTCAGGAAGAATGGTATAAACATAACCAGATTGAGCGTAGATTAGGTCATATTTCAAGGCTATTTGGAGGGCGGTTTCTTCGGTTTGAGGAAAGTGGGAGGTGACATCTTTGCTGATAGGAGCGGGAAGGTGTAGAGGAACCACCATGTAAAGGAACCGGGTCCCGTGAGTCGCCATTGTTAGCATGAATCCTTTGTCGAAGTGTACTCAAAAGGACCAATAGTGTACTCAAAAGACTCACTTTAGCTACGCATAACTAATAGCCCTAACAACAAAAGTGGCTTCGCCAATATCTTCGCATCTGTGATTAGTTAGACAAGAAAATAAATGCGAAATACCGTATCTATGCATAGAAATACATTAAGCAGTAAAAAGAAGGTTTTGCTCCATATATCCAATAGACAAGACAAGAACAATTTTTGAAAGAAATTTTTGTATTAAGGGCACCTGGGAGGAAAACAAGAAGGTGTTTCCAATTCTCCTCAATGGGATGGGTTCTTGGAAGTCCTCAGCACTTCAGATCTAATATTTCTCTCTCTAATCAAGGAAAACCCAATGCAAAGAGTAGAGCTCAATGGGAGCAAATGGCGTAAAAATGGTGACCAAGTGTATAGATCCGCAGTGATCTAATAGGCAAAACAAGGTGAAGAATGGTGGAAAACCCTTCTATTTATAACAAAATATTGAGTTAGTCTAGATATTGGTGCATAATTAAAATATTATTAACCAAATCAAGATCCCACTTTTATGGAATATTTTATTATATTTGTTGGAGGGAAAAGGAATTTGACTTGGGTCAAATCCCTTTATTTGTAAATAATAAATAAATAAATGATTTATTTATCATTTTAAGGATGTGGTTGAGTAATAATCAGATAAATAATGATTTATGTAATTATTTAAGGAAGTGGTTTAAATATAATTAAATAAATAGTGATTTATTTAATTATTTGTGGGTGATTTGGTCATATTTAACAAGGAATATCATCTAAATAAGGTTTAAATAATTAATTCCTAGAAAATAATAAGATAATAAAGGTTTATCTAATTAATTTCTTTGATTTTGGGTTAAACATGACTAGGAATAATAATTAAATTATGGTTTAATTAATTATTCCATGAGGAAAATCAAACAAATATAGGTTTGTTTAATATTTCCTTTTGGGGTTTCCTTTTTTAACATAGTGAAAGCATTTTTACTTAGGGTAAAACTGGTCATACATGGTGTACTTGGGTCCATCTAATGATAATAGCTTAGATGACCAAAAAATGGTGTAACAATTTCCTCTCTCAAGCTTTGAATTTGACACTTCAGAGTTGACTGAATTTCCAAAATGGCATCCATTATGGTCGATAGTCTATCTAGCATGATGTGAAGGGATGCTTGCTCTGTTGCATCTGAGAATTCCTTGTTTTCCAATTGTTTTCTTGCAGGCCTATTCACCCCTTCTTGGTCGCCATCAAGACTATTGATGCAATGGGAGGCTGACAAGTTGATTGGGTAGAGTGGGTAGAGATTGGAGCTATTCATAGAGAAGAAAATAATTTTATCAATAGCCGGACTGGAGGAGATAGAGGGGATTATCTACCTTCTACAAATCCTGCGGTGTAGTGAACATAATTGTAAGCAGACTAAAAAAACTAACAGAAAATCTTCTAAAATTAATAGAACTAACTAAAACATTTAAAAATTTAGAAAATCTTCATAAAATTATAGAACTAATAGTATACAATATAAAAAAACTAACACATCTAACAACATTGTCATGTCATTCTGTCAGAATGTTCCATTGTAATAGACTATATATGTTCTTTCCTTACAATGCCGGATACGGTATGGAATAAATCAACCTTTATGTGACAAGAAAAATAGAGAGTCCATCCAAAATCCACATCATAATGTGGTTACAACCAAAAACATATAACACCCCTTTTCTTTATGGCCTTGAGAATTTTCAGTGCCAAACCCTGAGTTTTCTGATTGAGCCAAGTAGGTTGGCCTCCCTAAGAAGGGTTGATTAGGTTGTGGTTGATTACTGCCATATAATTGAGACCAATATGTCCCTTTGAGTTGTTGTACTACTACTCCAGGTTTTTCCTGTTGTTTTTCTTGGCCTACGAGAGTTTGATTGGATTTTTTACACTGAGGGATTAAGCATTTTGGATTACTGAGCTTGAAATGAATTGCAGTTAGTACAAGTCTGATCTTTGTTTGTAATTTGAAGTCATTTTGTACCCTTCCTTCCCTAGATAACATGACCTATGTTCTTCCCTTGCACTGGTCATGAAATGGTGGTATTCTAACTATCTAGTGTTTCATAACTCCACATCTATGTTTTTTCTAAATTCCCTGTGGAGGTTATTATGATTCTATGCTAATTATATAGCATACCGGATGTAATTAACATTTATATCCTCCTGTTTTTAATATCCCTCAACATCAAAATTCCCAGAGGAATTAAGGTTTTGGGCGCTTGTTGTGCTCAGTGTCCTTTCAGTTATAAAACATGTACATATTTGTCTCCATTTGTTTGCTTAAGGAATGAGGAATTTAACCATGAAACATAGATGAACTTGTGAGTTTTAAGCATGTAAATAAGCCTAAATAACACTAAACAACAATGTATAACAGATAAATAACATCACACATAAGATTTACACAACAGGCATGATGAAGCAGTTCACCCCTCCTGGGCTACATTTGCTAGTCCAGCTCCCAATGGCATGTTCCTGTTTGTCATTATGCTCAAAATTGCAAATACATGTGTTTACAAGCCCCTAGTGGTTGTTTTATTTGCACCAATGGCTCTAGAATGCTCAAATTAGTCTAAGTAGACTCTTGTTTCACCCAAATTTTTCGGAAATTGACCTCCCTAGCCATTTTCCCAATGATAGCTACAAAACCTCCACTAATTGTGGAGAACTACAGTTATCCGCAGCTAATTTTGGCAAAAGCCTGAAATTTTAGGGCAGCGCTAAACTGTCTGCCATCTGACTAACCGTGATATTTATTGTTATGGTTAGGGGTGGGGTGGACACATACCGATCCCCTTAAACCCCGTGGTTAATTAAACTCCGCAAAAAAATAGTTTGAGCGGAACTCAGAGTGGAGGCAGAGTTCCCAAACAGTTTGAACTAACTGTAATTGTCGGCATGTTTGTCGAACTGTGCATGTGATAAGTTTTTAAAGGCCGCCATGGTTATGGTTATCGTAGCCGTTGATTATAACATTTTATGTCGCAGTATTTATAACATGTGATATGTTGCCACGCCACAGGGCCACCGACGGGTTGGGACCGCCGGTGGTCGCCCCCCCCCCCCCACCAACTTGCAAACTTTAAAACTTTAAATTTATATGGAGAGCCTATAGGTTAAGAAAATTGTGATAGTAGAGTTGGTTGCGGGCCTTGTCGACGCACTGGAGGTCACGAGGTTGAACCCCTTGAACTCCAACGATAATTTTACACCACAATACAGGCGACACGTGGCAGCCTCCGGGTTGGCCACGTGTCACCCATCCAATGAAGCACAAATCAACTCGTACAACCAAATCAACGTCCCAGCAGATGCCACATGGCGAAACCTCATAGACTTAGAGAAAAAAAATTATTCTAAGAATATTCCCCTTTTTGTTGACTGTACCTGCATGCTGACTGGGCATCCGATTCACCCCTGTCACAAAAATTTTAGCTGTTTGGGAAATCGATCAAAATGCGATATCTCCCTCATACAACATTAGTTTTTTGAACCGTTCACGGTGCCGGAATCAGAACGATGAAATCTACGCAGTTTCACAAGTTTGGTACAGTTTCGAGCACTTTCAATTTTGAGAAGAATTCATGATCTTTTTATCACACCTCCCCGTTGGGAAGCTTTTGGACCCCAAAAGAATTTGATTACCTATTCAATAGATGAGGGTATAGCTCCCTCACCTTTCCAACTTCCATCCACTTTTCCTTTCTTGGCTTACTGCCTTTGAGCCCAACTTGAAAGTAGTCGACACTTCCCCTCTTAGATGCTCTTGTCCTCCTATCAAGAATGGTATCCTCCTTAAGCTCATCTAGAAATTATAACGAAAAATTTTCAATAGAAGGCAACTGAACATTACTCCCTTGATCATTGATCAAAGGTGGCTCATACAAATGTAAATTTTCAACATTAACAACTGAATACATTTGCATATATGAAGGCAAGCCAAGTTGAAATGCATTGTTTCCAACTTGCTTGATGATCTTGAATAGACCATAGCAAATGGGTTGAGATTTTTTCCTTCTCCTTGCATCCTTTCTTTTCCTATGTGCAACCATACCTCATTTCCTTCTTGAAACTTGTGATCAAATGTACGTTTTCCATGCCTTTCCTTGTATTTTCTTTGACTCTTCACAAGCTTTTCTTGAACTTGTTGATGAATAATTTGAATTTGCTCAATGAACTTTTGAGCCTTGTCAATATCACTATGCCCATCAATTGCAACATCCTTCTCAAAGATGAAGTCTAATGGCGATTTCGGCAAATACCAAAAGCATGCTTCAAAAGGTGAAGTATTTGTAGAAGAGTGCTTTGCCCAATTGTAAGGGTGTTGAATGTAATGCAGTTGTTCATCCCAACATTATAATTAAAACCTCAAACAGATTTCATGAAATCTTCCTTTCACAAGAATACTTCAATATATTTATTTCCAACATTAACCTTTAATATTTAAGATGTTAAAAATAGTCGTATTTAGGATGCTCATTAATGATGGACAACATACATTAGATTTATTAATAAAAACTCAAAACTAAAGTTAATGTAAAAGATGAAATATCAGATACTCAAGTTCAATATTAAAAATTAAATATAATCTAATAAAAACTCAAAACTGAAGTTAATGTAAAAGATGAAATATCAGATACTTAAATTCAATATTAAAAATGAAATATTGGATATTAAAAGTAAATTTTAAACTATTTCTATATAATTTTTTTTTTATCTCTTAATAATTAAATGAATCCATGTAAAAATTGAAAATATAAAGACATCCTCATCTCTAAAAGAAGAAAGCATATATTAGCTGAGGATTTCAAGTAAGGTTAATAAATAAACACTGGACCATCAACAAATGGATACAGACTCGAATACACACAAGTATGATATTATTAAATCCAAAATTTAAATTTTTGTAACAAGATTTGATAACGGAGTTAGCAGCTTTTTCAGCAGAATTAAAGCTTCTCTTAACTAACTTGTATCGAATCCAATTTTTTCTAACAATAATAAAAACTGAAATTAGAAAATAAATTGAATTGAGTAGTTTTTAGTGCGACTTTTTGAAGGCTTTTATGGTGGTTTTTTCCAGTATAATTTCTCTAAAATATGGCAAGAATTCATTGAAAACAGAAGTTTGATGGGTAACCTTGCACAATCGAAGTTCCTTATGAGTTTTTTAGGGTGCTAAATCCATATATACAGTCAAAAAACCAATTTAAATAACAGAAATTAAGATTTTACCTAAAATTTTTTAGTGGATTCCTAAAACTCCAAAAAGTCGCACTAAAGACAACTCCAAATTGAATTCCCCACCAATAATTTAGTTTTGTAGTACGCTACAACTTGGTAATCGCTACACTCGAGAATTCTCAAGATAGACAAAATGTGTTCCAATTTTTTTGTTTTATTAATATAAAATGTACCCCTTTTGCAATTTTTAAAATGCCTTATAGAATTTACATATTAATATACCAATATACTAACAGAACAGATTAATATACTAATATATTGAGGGAACGAAATCATTAAAGTATTCAATTACTTATGCCAATTCAGTCGAATTTGTTAACTGTGCATAGAATATATGAAGAAATTTACAAATAATGGAAAACCATGTATAAAAAGTAGGAGTCGATGTTGCGAAGAAACTCGACCGTCTATCAAAATAGCATGAGTCAATGTTGCGAAGAAACTTGACCTGAAGAGATTTCTAAAAAGCACGAGTCAGTAGTGTGAAGAAACTTAGCCCATAGAAGATATGAAGAGATTTCCAAATATATGCGCGTAGAAGATACGAAGAGATTTCCAAATATATGCATCACATGTTGACATTTCTTCATCCTGTCGCATTTTTTATTTCTTATTTTTTCTAAAATAATTTGGTCAAATTTAACTTTCAATTTTAAGAATAGTTATTCAGAAGAATGTCTTGAGGATTAACCACTAAATTCCCACATTAACAAATGAAAATTTTGTTTTTATCTTTTCTTTTAAATTATATTTATTATCACATGAACTATGGAGGAAGATAAAACTTAACAAACTAAGTTTTTTTTGGATAATTTAATATATATATATATATATATATAGATATAGATATATATATATATTTCTTATTTTTAAAATATGTAATTACCTCCCACATGCATTGTTAGACAATCAGTTAAGTGAATTAGTTGAGTTGAGTAATAGATAAATTTGGTGAGTGAGTTAGAGAGTGAGTTAAGTGAGTGATGATCAAGTTGAGTTATGTGAGAGTTTGTGCATGTCAATTTAGGTTAAATACCCTTCACCATGTTCATTGTATTCAGATTGTGATTTAGAGCAATTGAAGATTAATTGAAGAGCCGCAACTCATTGTTTTGTGTGTGAAATATTTGTGTTATTGTGTGATTGAATCCTGTAGAAATTATATAACTTATGTGTTATATGTCCAAGATTCTCCTGATCTCACACTATTTTAAATTCATGCAAAATACACAATCTATTCCACCATTGATCATTTGCGGAAATTAAATCAAGATTGCAATGCACACATGAAACAATAAAAATTCACACACATTAACACAATAGTTTAATGGGAAAGCCTGAAGCTGAAAACCCCAACTATCTGTGTATAATATATGTCATAGATATCATGTAACAATCCTCATACAAATCTGATCATATCAATCTTTCAGTACAATACAATCGCTACACACTAATCAAGAACAATCAGCAAAAATCTGCACTAATTTTTGCCCTCCTGATAGCTTGCCTCTATTGCGCAATCCCTGCTGAAGAATGGCTCTGGATGAGTTCGAATTGCTCCAACCTTGCTCACACAATCCTCATTGGCATCTCCAATGAATGTGTGGTGCATGCAATGCAACACTATAGTCACAACTGATAGTCACACTTGCTCTTTCACCAATCTCTCCACTGAGTCTCCACTGATCTGTTCTGCACTGTAGTTAACTGTTGTCTCTGTCCAGTTAAATAATGAGTTATTATTTAGTGAATTAATTTAACTAATTAATTCACTCAACTCCACTGAAAGTATCAATCAGCTAGAAATAGACACAATCAATTCAACTGAGTTTAACTCCACAAGTGTAGTTAAACTAGAAACCAACTCCACCAACTACTTCTCCAACTCCACCAAACTCTGCCACTTGAGTTATAACTGAATTCCTCCATGCATGAACCACCAATAGCTCTAGGAATTGTGTAATTCCTTCAGCTAGCTAATCTAAACAATCTGTTAATTGAATGTCAGTGCTCCAAGAGAATAAAATAATGTTTAGAGTCCAAATATTATTAAGAGCTAATAATATCTTACATGTCTATTTTTAGACTGGCAGTCTAAAAATAGACTTCGTCGAAAATGTCTAAAAATAGAAGTCCATCTATTTTTCCAACTTGACCAACCATCCACAAATAGCATCTTGCAACTCATAGAATATGATCGACATGTCTAAAAACAAACTTTGCGCCAAAAATATCCTGCGGGGCCCACTTAGTGAAGGCGACTCTTTTCACTAAGCTCATCATCTTGTTGAATCTCAACAAATCCTCTGCCTATCAAACAAATTGGTATCAGAGCTAAGGAAGGATCAGAAGATCCATGGGCGAGCAGATCTAGAGAAGAATGCCAAGATCAGAAAGCCATCAAAAATAAAAAAATATAAAAAAAAAAATTATGCAGAGGTCCACACGTTTTTAGTAAAGAAAACGCAGAGGTACGCAACCTCTCCTCAGAAAAAATGCAGATATTTCAACAAACTTATGATTTATTTAAAATCCAGTTTATTCCGCGATATATTGATTTCAGGGGTGCGACATCAGTTTTATAATTAAAGCCCCACAGTTGTGAGAAAATTTTAATGAAAAGCCGAAAAACGTATTTAAGACAGCCAAAAGTCAAAGAAAGATTGAATATATGCATGAGCCTATTCAAAAGGAGCTTTGAAAAGTTTCTAAAAGGAAAAAAGAAGGGAAATTTAGGGTTTTTGTCCAAGAAGATTTTTTGTTTGAGGCAAGATGGCCACATCAAATTTTCAGCCACAAATTCCTTCTTTCACTGGGAAAGATTATGATGTGTGGGCTATTAAAATGGAGACCATGCTAAAAGCGCATGATGTATGGGATCATGTCAAATTTGGGTTTGCAGAACCTTAGAACGATGCAAAAGAACGAGCCCCCAGAAATGCAGACAGAGAGCAATGGAAGAAAGACAAGAGGAAGAATTTACAAGCATTTCTTATTATCCAACAGGGAGTGGACCGAGCAATGTTCTAGAAGATAATGATAACTTCTTTAGCAAAGGAAGCATGGGAAACTTTGGCGACAAGTTGTCAAGGTATGGCCAAAGTCAATATTGTTAAATTGCAGAATGCTAGGAGAGATTTTGAAAGTTTACAGATGAAGGAGACAGAGAACATTGATTCCTTTATGAATAGGGTCATGTCTATCGTCAATCAGTTAAAATAATATGGTGAAGATATTAAATATCGGACAGTGATTGAGAAGGTTCTTTGATCCTTGTCTACCAAGTTTGATGTTGTGGTAGCATCCATAGAAGAAGCGAAGAATTTGGAAAAATTGATAGTTGATGAGTTGATGGGGTCCCTTCTATCACATGAGGCAAGGATAGATAGAAATAAGGATTCCACTTTAGAAACTGCCTTCAAAAGTCAAGTTTATATTTCAAGAGGTCGAGGCAGAGGTCGATCGCGAGGTAGAGGATGAGGCAGCAGCTATGGTGGTCAGAGAGATGGCCAAGAAGAGCATGAGCATCAAAGTGGAAGAAACAACAGTAGAAGCTTTCACAATAATAAAAGGTTTGACAAATCAAAGGTGAAATGTTATTATTGCAATAGATTTGGTAATTATGCTCGTGACTGTAGGAAGAAGATAGTTGATCAAGGAAATCAGAGAGCTAATGTTAGTAAAGAGAACACTAACTCCATGTTCCTAGCATGCAACACCATGCATGAACCGTCTGATAAGGTTTTTCTATTAGACAGTGGTTTCAGTAACCACATGATAGGCAATGAGAATTTGGTTGCAAATTTGGATGATTCTGTGAAGACAGAAGTAAAGTTGGGGACTGACAAGACTGTGGATGTAGATGGAAAAGGAGTGGTCAAAATTGTGACCAATCAGGGGAAGCCAAAGACCATATTAGAGGTATATTATGTCCCTTGACTCAAGCACAATTTGATAAGTGTTAGTCAATTGACGCAGAAATGATACAAAGTTATCTTTTAGGGGAAATAATGTGTTATTTATGACAAGTCCCCAAGAAAGCAGCTGATTGCAAAGGTGCAGATGACGAGGAATAGACTCTTTCCTCTAATTATGAACTACAATGATCAGCTTAGTTCTTTTACAATGGCATGTTAAGATGATTACTAGTTATGGCACTTTCGGTTTGGACACTTACATTTTCTGGTTTAAGATTGTTGCAGCAGAAACAGATGGTCATAGTTTTACCTCCCATCAAAGAACCTGCTAGCACTTGTGAGTGTTGCATCTTGGCAAAGCAACACCATGAAAGTTTTCCGAAAGGAGTTTCTTACATAGCAAAGAAGCCACTTGAGTTGGTGCATATCGACTTGTGTGGACCTATGAGGACTTAGTCGATTGGTGGAAGTTGTAACTTCCTCACCTTTATTGATGACTATAGCAGAAAGACTTGGATTTATTTTTTGAAGCATAAGTTTGAAAATTTTGAAAAGTTCAAAGAGTTCAAAGCCTTAGTGGAGAACCAAAGTGATCAACATATCAAGGTATTGAGATCAGATCGTGGTGGAGAACACAATTCGAAGGCATTCCATGAGTACTGCAAACAACATGGAATCATAAGACAGTTTACAACCAGATACACACTGCAACAGAATGGTGTAGCAGAGAGAAAGAACCGAACAATCATGAACATGAAAAGGAGCATGTTGAAAGAAACAAACTTTTCTAATGAGTATTGGGCAGAAGTAGCTGCATGTGCTATTTATGTGATAAACAGATCTCCTACAAAGAGTGTGATGAACAGAGTTCCAGAAGAAGAATGGTCAGGTATTTCATGCAGTGTATCTCATTTCAGAGTTTTTGGATGTGTAGATTATGCACATGTACCTAAGTAGATAAGAGGTAAATAAGATGATCAAAGTAAAAAATGTATATTTACTGGCTATAGTGAGCAGTCAAAAGCTTACAAATTGTATAACCCTGTCACCAAGAAGACAATCATTAGCAGAGATGTTGTGTTCAAAGAACAAGATTCATGGAATGGGACTGTAGACACACTACCGATGCACAAGCACCACTGATGGAAGAGGATGATGTAGCAGAAAAGGAGCAGCAAGAATCAATAGAGAAGACACCAAACAGAGTCACACCAGCAAGGACTCCAAGATTTTCAGAGCAGCATGGATATTCAAGCAGATCAACAGACCATAATTCTCCAAGCAGCGAATCAGGTAATGAATCAAGCAATGGTAATAAAAAGATGAGAAGTTTGAAAGATATTTATGATGATTTGGATGTTAGTTCAAATTTTTCATCATTGGCATTCCAACCTTCTTCGCTTGAAGAATCAATTAGAGATGAAAATTGGGTGCAATCCATGGATGAAGATATGAATTCAATTGAAAAGAATAATACATGGGATTTGGTTGATTTACCAAACGATAAAAATCTCATTGGTGTGAAGTGGGTGTACAAGAAAAAGGTGAATGAGAAAGGTGAGATTGACATAATTAAAGCAATACTTGTAGCAAAAGGATTCTCACAGCAACCAGGAATAGACTTTTGGGAAACATTTTCTCTGGTAGCCATATTGGATAATGTAAGGGCAGTTCTAGCGACAACGGCTCAGAACAAGTGGAAAGTATACCAGATGGATGTCAAATCAGCCTTCTTGAATGGAATTCTAGAAGAAGAAATATATGTGCAATAGCCTCCAGGATATGAAGTTGAAGGTAAATAAAATAAAGTTTACATATTGAAGAAAGTGCTCTATGGACTTCAGCAAGCACCTAGAGATTGGTATAGCAAAATTGACATCTACATGATCAAGAATAGATTTTTCAGAAGCAGCATTGAGCCTACCTTATACACAAAGGTAAATGAGCATGGACATATTTTGATTGTTTGCCTATATGTTGATGATATTAGTTTTATAGGTGATCTTGAGTTAGCTGAATTTAAAGCAGCCATGATGAAATAATTTGAGATGATAGATCTTGGTCTCATGAAATATTTTCTTGGCATTGAAGTTGAACAATCTGAAAAACGAAATTTTATTTGCCAAAATAAATATGCTAGAGATTTGTTGAAAATATTCAGGATGGATAATTGCAAACCTGTACCTACATCAATTGCAATAGGTACAAAGTTAAGCAAGGATGATGAAGGAGAAGATGCCAATCCAACTCTATTCAAAATATTGTTTGGCAGCCTCATGTATCTCACAGCAACAAGACCAGATATTATGCAAGGAGTAAGTTTGATTTCAAGATCTATGGAGACTCCAAAAGACACACATTGGAGTGTTGGAAAAAGATACATAGTAGGAACCAGAAATTATGGCATCATGTATGCAAGTATAGAAAAGAAATATTTGATTGGATTCACAGATAGTGATTTTTCAGGAAGTTTGGATGATCGGAAGAGCACATCTGGTTATGTGTTCCATCTTGGTTTAGGTGTGATAGCATGGGCATCTAAGAAGCAACCTATTGTGACACTATCATCAGCAGAAGAAGAATATGTAGCAGCAACTTCAGCGTCATGTCAAGCAGTATGGTTAAGAAGAGTATTAGATGGACTTAAGCAGAAACAACAAGGATCGACAACGATATGTTGTGACAACACATCAGCGATTACACGATCCAAGAATAGTGTGTTTCATCATAAAAGCAAGCATATTGATACTAGATATCACTTTATTCGAGAACTTGTGAGCAATGGAGAAGTTCACTTGAAGCCTTGTAAATTGAGTGATCAATTGGTTGATATATCTACAAAGCCATTAATAGTAGATTTGTTTGAGTTTCAAAAAAGAAACTTGGGTGTTGTAAGCCTAGCCGAGACATAGAACAGCAGGCATGTTTGAGTTGTCATGAGTTATGTTTTAGTTTAGCGGTCGTAATTAAGGGGGAGTGTTAAAATATGTAATTACCTCCTGCATGCGTTGTTAGACAATCAGTTAAGTGAATTAGTTGAGTTGAGTAATAGATAAATTTGGTGAGTGAGTTAGAGAGTGAGTTAAGTGAGTGATGATCAAGTTGAGTTATGTGAGAGTGTGTGCATGTCAATTTAGGTTAAATACCCTTCACCAGGTTCATTGTATTCAGATTGTGATTTAGAGTGATTGAAGATTAATTGAAGAGCCGCAGCTCATTGTTTTGTGTGTGAAATATTTGTGTTATTGTGTGATTGAATCCTCTGCCTATCCAACACTTATTTAAAATCTATTTTAACCTTTTTCCAAAAATTATATTTTATTATCACATGAACCAGGGAGGAAGATAAAACTTAACTTTAAGAAACTAATTTTTTGGGCAATTTAATAAGCAAATTTAAACCAAATTTTTTATTTCTTATTTTTAAAGCAATAATTAAGTCAAATTTAACTTTCAATTTTAAAAATAATTATTCAATAAATTCCTTAATGAAAAATATATTTTAACCTTTTTTCCAAAAATTATAATTTATTATCAAATAAACCATAACCATGGAGAAAGATAAAATTTAACATAAAGAAACCAATATTTTGGGAAATTTAATAAGCCAATTTACTTTTTCCCAAAAATTATAATTTATTATCAAATAAACGATAACCATGGAGAAAGATAAAATTTAACATAAAGAAACCAATATTTTGGGAAATTTAATAAGCCAATTTATGCATGGCTTCCACCAGCATTGAGAGCATACATTGGCGATACACATTATTCGTATAAAGAGTATTAGAAACAACAAAGACCTAATTACCTCCCTAAACCTGAACAAAAAAAAATTATTTGAATTTCAAAAAACACTATTATATAACCCAATCTGAGTAACCTACTTAGGCCTACATGAATGAAATTTCTCTCAATGTCAACCAAGACTGGATTAAATAACCCAATCTGTAACCTAGAAATCTAAAATCTAATTTCAATTGAAGAATATTCTTCTGCAGAAGACAATAAAGGTTGTTCCGGTGCAGCGGAGAAGGAATTCGAGGGCAAGGGAGGATTGGCGACGTCATCTCCATTTCCTTCTAGCATTTGAACAACCCTACTCACACCTGGGCGATTTTTGTAGTTGCACTGAATGCACCATAATCCCACTTTATTCATTCTTCTTGTCTTCTCCTCATCTTCTGCCTCCACTTCTCCTCCTCTCAATCTCATTCCCAAATCCCCTCTCTCAAGCACCTTGAAGGCCCATTCCAAAAAGCAAAACTGGCTGGAATGGCTCACCTTCCAATCGAAGTTCTTTGCTTCCCCGACAATCTCTAACAAAAGCATCCCAAAACTATAGAAATCTAATTTGTCTGTAACAAGTCCCAGAGCGCTGTCACACACCTCTGGCGCAACATATCCAGGCGTCCCTCTGGCGGCAGTCATTGAGATATGGTCGTCTCCCTTCCCACAAAGCTTAGCCAGATCGAAATTAGAAATTTTTGGTGTGAATCCGGCGTCTAGAAATATATTGTGTGGTTTGATGTTGAAGTGTATGATGCGCTTATCGCAATCTTGGTGTAAATATGCAATTCCATGAGCAGCGCCCAAAGCTATTGAATACAATTTCTCCCATGTTAAGGGTTGTCCCTTCTCCTTTCCGGAAAATATACGCTTCTCTAGAGACCCATTATCCATGAATTCATATACCAATGTGCTTGTAAGGTTTTCAAAGAAATACCCCAACAGACGAACCAAATTGACGTAATGAAGCTGCCCAATGGTGGCCACTTCGTTAATGAAGTCGGTGCTCTCACCGTGCCTATTCCTATCCAAAAGCTTAACGGCCACTAGAGTGTCGTTCCGAAGGTCTCCTTTAAATACACTACATCGAAACCCCCTCCTCCCAGTTTTTCTGCAAGTTGTCCATGATCTTCTTGATTTTTGAGAGTGAATATCTAGTTGGCATTTGATCAGCATATTCCTTTAGGAATTCCTCCACCTTCGAATCAGAGCAGTGAGAATAAGGTTGTGTCCTCTTTGCATATAAATGTATACCCACTAGTAATCCTGCTGCTATGAATACAGATGCTCTAGCGGAAGCACCTGCATTTGTTAAAATGATTTTAGCAAACAAGAAACGTAGCCATATCAATCAACAGATCAACGAAAATACTTGGGAGAGTATCTTTACCTATTGCAACACCATTCATAGCCTTCTTTCCTTATTCACAAATATGAACAACAATTAACTTATTGACCTTCTTAACTGAAATTCTAGTATCTTTACATCTTGACTGAACTTATAGTTCCAAGTAGTTTTGCAAAAGGTTAAAATAGAACATATGATGGGCGGATCATTTGTCAATACAGGATCCATCCTTGCAATAGCAGAGCAACAACAACGTTTTTTCCGAAATGTTGTAACCACATATCCCTCCACTTGCTATACATGATTCGCACCCTTTATCTCTCTGTGTATCATTGGAAACAGGATGCGTTATTCCGGCCTCAACACTCACTTATTCGATAGAACATTCTCGAATCTAAAGGCCTGAGTTGTAGAAATCCTAATAGACAGTAGTATTACATTTCTAGAGCTGCCCTCCATTGGAGTCGAATGCATCCTGAAATGATATATGACAGCGGTACACATCTAGAGTCATGTTCTCTTTACCAGAAATTTTGAAGAGGTTGTCTCCATATTCTAAGAGCGATATCTGAATACTATTATCGAGACGATAAAAAAAATTGCAGTTCTTTCCCTTTGCAATAACAATCGTGTCTATGTAAAACCTTAGAATTGTGTAACTCTGGCCATGAATCTCGACAACTGGGCTTGAATTTTGCACACAATTGATGTAAAACTTAGGGTGACTGTATCCACGATTTTCTACACCAAAGGGATACATTATATTCATAGACCCACATTTATTATTATTTTTGCAATACTAATATGGCGCGTCCAAGCATAACGAGCAGCGGAATAGAGCGGCCCAGCTGGCAGTAACGATAAGGAAGACGAGGTGCACAGATATGGAGGGAAGGCGAGGAACATGTAATTACATTGCGAGAAAATGAGAGGAAATGATGAGTATAAATAGGCTTTGGCCCTGGGATGAAAAAAATAATTGTGAACTGTAACAGTAGGATTGGGCAATAATGTTTTTGCAAAAATACTGGTTATAATATATTTTTATCATATCTACAAATAGAGGGATCGTATGTGAATGGAAAGAAGATTATGAACCTGATAGAAGTTGAGGATGGGGTGAGTCTTTTTTTTTTAATGAGAGCGGGGCAATAATCAGGCAAAGGTAGGGCTGGAATGATCTAGAAGACATTGAATCATAAAGTCATCGTTGACTGGGACTTCATGTCAGAATGAAAGAGTGGCTAAAATTAAACAAATAGAAATAAAGATTCATTTCCTAACCTATATAAATGAATAGCCTAATTCCTTGGGTCCACACTTGGTTAGTTATAATCGGATGGACATAGAAAGTTTGAAATAAAAGATAGCATGAAAATGACTACTGGTATTTTTTGTAAACAAAATATGTCATTAAAATTTAGAATATAATAAGAAATCATTTAATCAAATTTCAAGTTTCAATAGAAAATATTTAATAAAAAAAGTGTTTATTTTCAATATTGAACTCTCTCTCTGATCAAAATCTTATAGTCTTTTACCACTTGCTCTTAAGGTGATTGGATTTTTCTTTGCTTGTCTTTGCTTAATTTCTTTTGGGCAAGAGGTTGTGAAGTGTACATTTGAACTTGAATTTTTTTTTGTCCACAGAGGTTTGGTGCATATTTCTTTCTACTCTCACAGTCATTTTTGTCTCACTTGATCAAAAGCTTTGCCTTTTACATTCTACATTTGATCATGTACCTCCGCATAAATTCAACAGGTACCCATTTCATATTTCAAGCCTTAGAATATAATGAGAATCACTTAATCAAATTCTAAGTTTCAATAGAAAATATTTAATAAAAAAAGTGCTCTTTTTCAATATTGAACTCCCTCCCTTGATCAAAATCTTATGGCCTTTTATCACTTTCCCTTAAGGTGAATGGATTTGTCTTTGCTTGTCCTTGCTTAACTTCTTTTGGGAAAGAGGTTGTGAAGTGTACATTTTATGTTGAGATTGTTTTTGTCCACATAGGTTTGGTGCATATTTCTTTCTCCTCTCATAGTCATTTTTGTCTCACATGATCAAAAGCTTTGTCTTTTACATTCTACATTTGATCATGTACCTGCGCATAAATTCAACATTTACCCATTTCATATTTCAATCCACACAAATGTGTGTTTTGTGTTGGTTCTGGAAGTTTGCTTGGATTTTCCATCTCGAAAGATGGAATTCAAATCGACCCACTGAAGGTCCAGGCCATTCTTGATTTTCCTGTGCCATCAAACTTACTTCAGTTACAGAAACTTCAAGGAAAGGCTAACTTCCTACGGAGGTTAATACCCAACTACGCCGAAATGGCTAAAGTATTTACTCATCTCTTGAAAAAGGAGATTCCCTTCCATTGGGATAAGGTTGCACAAGCTTCTTTTGATGCTCTTAAAGATACCCTCATCTGAGCATCATTAATGTATCCCCCTAATTATCAGACTGATTATTTCCTATATATCATCACGGCAGATACGACCATTGTTATGGTTTTGGTCCAAGAAGAAGATGGGATAGAACATCCGATATATTATTTGAGTCATAATCTCCGTCATACGGAAGTTAAGTATTCATACGTCGAAAAGATCGCCTTGGAAGCCATTCAAGTTGTCCAAATATTTCGCCATTATATCCTGCTTCGGAAGACCATTGTCATTTCGGATTGCAACCCCATGACATACATTTTGTCACGTCAATTGATGGGGGGGGGGATATTCAAAATGGATCATCATTTTGTAGGAATTTGATTTGGAATTCATCAAATCCAAGTCAAAGAAGTCTTTAGTTTTGGCTGAGCTTCTCTACAACCTTCCCTCTAATAGCACTGAAACTACATCGAAACCATCAATTCTAGATGAGTCTTTTTTTTTTAATAGGTCATCTGACCCTTGGTATCGAGATTTTATCATTTAACTCCAAGCCCAAACCTTCCGGCCCAATACCTCTCACTCACAACAAATGCGTATTCGATACCAAGCCAAACATTATTTGATCGTTAGTAGTACACTTTATCGTCATGGTGTCTATACAATTTTAAGGAGGTGTCTCACTCATGAGGAGGCCGAGAAAGTTCTAAATGATTTTCATGTTGGTTCTTGTGGTGGAAATTTGTCTGGTTATGCTACCACTTAGAATTTTCTTCGCGCCGGTTACTTTTGGCCAACTATATTTCGTTACTGCATCCTCGTGGTCAGAAGTTGTCATGTGTGCCAAATATTTGATCATAAAATTTGCATGCCGCCAACACCAATGCATACTGTCATCGCTGTGGGAGAATTTTCAAAATGTGGCATTGACTTCATGACCTAAAACCCTCGTTTGGCCTGGGGGCATGGTTATATTATTGTCGCAGTCAACTACTTTACCAAGTGGGCCGAAGCGGTGCCTACATTCAATAACACAGGTGAAACAAATCCATTGTTCTTTTTCAATCATGTCGTCTCTTGGTTTGGTGCACCACAAGTTATAGTTACAGATCATGGTAAGCATTTTCTCAATAACATGATGAATGAGTTGACTACCAAATTAGGACTGTCACATGATAGTTCTACTCCTTATTATCCACAATTAAATGGACAAGTTGAAGCCATTAACAAGATCCTTAAGTGAATTCTTCAACGAATGATGGGGGTTCATAAATGAAATTGGAATTTAATCATGTACTCGGCTTTGTGGGCATATTGAACCTTGGTGAGAAATGCAACCTGATTTACTCCCTTTCAATTGGTATATGGTCTAGAAGCTATCCTGCCAATCCATTGTGAAATTTCATCATTAAAACTCATTGTTGACTTGTTACTTGACACCTATAATGAAGAAGTGCATCTTTTTAACCTCATCCATCTATATGAAACACGTCCTAAAGGCACATTGGCCAATGAAGCGCATAAGAGACGAATCAAGGCACAATATGACCAACATGTCAAGCCTCGCATCTTCTCAAAGGGAGACCTGGTTTCAATTTATGATCAGGAAGCTGATTTGATAGGAACAAGAATATTTGAGCCACTATGGCATGGCCCATACATTTTCAAAATACCAGTATGAACAGGGTCTAATATCCCCTATTTCAGTACTAATAGGGTTTATCATCCCCAAATTCAATTGCTAGATGCCCTAAGAGAAGTCATTTCATTGATGGATTTAATTGTGATATTTCCAAGGTTTGAAGTATAGATTATATGACCTATTGACTCGTCAATGCTCCTTTGAATGGGCCTAAGTGCATTGAAAAGCACTTATATCCATGCAAGGGTGCTCTGCAAAGCACTTTCCGACACTTAAGGGTGCATTGGTCTCCTTAGAGCGAAATCATCATTGTTCTGGGAATATCCACATCCAGTGCCTTCTAAAAAATCTCATAGGTATGATAATTCCAAAGAGAGGGCTAAAGCAAGGTATAAAAGGTCTCAATATTCTAAACCAGCTGGAAGAGTTCGATAAACCAGCTGGAAGAGTTCGATCCCCACCGACCCCCACACTCCCATGGTGGTCTGACCAAACCAGCTAGGTGAGTTTGATCGCTGTCGACTGCCACACAGTGGTCATGATTTGGTATGGTCGTTGGTCATATAAAATTATATATAATGTTATATAAATATTAAATAGTGGTCCCCGGATGTAGGTGCTCCGTAATGCTTAGCTGTCTCCCCACATGGGCTCTCCAATGCCTAGCAGTTGTCCTCGCCACGAGGCAGCACATGGCCCTGGCGTGGGAGCCTTAAATATGCCTCGTTGGTCTACAACCTGATGCCTTACCTGGTATTCAATTTCACTTGTTGTGCATTCATTCCCATTTTTCCAACTTGCAGAGCGCCATGGCCATTTATGGGAAATGGTGACGTCTCCTCCCATCTATTCTCCCTCCGCCTCTCTGTCAAGTTTGCTCTGCACACTCCTGCTCTCGGCTCTGTTGATCCTTGTTGCACCTCCGACCCTCTCTCATCCCTTCAGTCGCCCTCTACTCACTCACTCCACGCTGCATACTGCCTCTCTGCTCATTCATCTGCCTCACCTGCACTGTCAGAATTCTTTCGACTCCATTACTCGTCACCATCAAATGCGAAGTCGCAGAGGCGGAGGCCGAGGTTCACCCTCCCGCCCTCCCATCTCCACCATGGCAGAGCACTCTGTGGATTTATCATTGGCCATGGATGGTCAGAGGTTCATGACCCTTAGCTCCTCTTTGCCCACATATCTCTTCGAATTCTCGGAGCTCATCCACGCCATTCTAGCCTGGGGTCCAGAAAAATGATGTGTAAATCAACTCTATCTCATTCTTCCCCCCAACAACCTTGGAAAATGGTGGCTCTTCCCGTCAAAAGTATGGAGAAATCATCTCACAACGGAGGCAACAGCAGCTCCACCGAAGGGGGCAAGGAAGAAGAAATGGGGGCTCGTTCCATCTCCACGCCAGAGTTGGACCCTCAACTCTCCAAGCAAGAGGATGAACCCTCCGAATATGGATGCTACATAGAGGAAGAGCAACCTCCTCAGCAAATTTAGGATGCAAAGGACCTAAACGTCTAATGCCATGGTTCCTCCTTTTCTAGTTTTTTCTAGTTTTACTTTTGTCTCTATGTCTATTTACATTTTGCACATCAAACTTAGTTACTGGGTTCTTTTGTTTAAGGCTGGTTTCCCCTTAAGGGGCAGCTCTTTTTATGGTCTGTGGATTGTTTCATGGATTGGTTTTCCCCCAAGGGGCAGGCCCATTTTTGTTTTTTTGAATTTTCTCTTTCCCACCAGGATTGGCTAGCTTAGCAACCCCGGTTTGGAAGCTGGACTGTACCTCTATACTTTTTTTATATTATATAATAGAATCTAGTCTTATTCAGAAAAAAAAAATAAAAAAATATTAAATAGTGGTAGGGGTGGAGTGGTGGGAGTGGTGGCCCGCCACCTCTTTTTTTTAATATTTTTTTTATTTGTAATATAGTTAAAAACGAAACGACGATTTTTAGGGGTTATAATAAAATTTAAGTAGGCGGAAATTTCATGAGTTTCGGCCCATGGAAACCATCACCGAAAGTGCCAAATTTTTTCCTCATTAATTTCCGCCAAATTCAGTAGCTCCGCCAGATTTAACTGGGCTCCAAATTTAGTTGGCACGCTACTAACTTTCGCTAATGGGCGAAGTTGACCAAAACCTTGATTGGCCATAACTTTCACATACGATGTCGGATTGAGGTGTCGTTTGTGCCATTGGAAAACTTGTGACCGTATCTTCGATCTGACCCTGGTTTTTCAGATTTAGATTCACATTCAATTCAATGTGAAAAAAAAATCAACTCTTTAAAATTTAATACAAAAAAATTAAAAATATGCATTTTACAAATATCTATTTTTTCAAAATTTCAAAATATTAAAATAAACCATCATTATAATTAAAACCTCAAACAAACTTCATGAAATCTTCCTTTCAAAGAATACTTCAATCTATTCATTTCCAATGTTAACCTTTAATATCTGAGATGTTAAAAAATAGTCGTAGTATTTAAGATGCTAATTAATGATGGACAACATACATTAGATTTACTAATAAAAACTCAAAACTAAATTTAATGTAAAAGATGAAATATCAGATACTTAAATTCAATATTAAAAATGAAATATTGGATATTAAAAGTAAATTTGAAATAATTTTTATATTAAAAAAATTATCTCTTAATTCTAGGACTAATGGAACTCCAAAGACCCATTGGCAAGGTACGTACTGGGTTACCCTTGGGGGCTAGCACTAAGTGATAGTATTGCCTAGTTTTTCTCTCTGGTCAAGAGCCAAAGAGAGAGCAATGCGAAGCCGCTCGACTGATAAGGAGAGGATCAAAGTTGCTTGTCCTTCTGAGGGCAAGGTAGATATGCGCTTTCAACCTGCCCATAGTGCCAGGACTTTTCTCTCCATGGCACCACCAGTGAAGATCCGAGACCTTGAATCATTCTTTAAGAGCCCTACCCTTTGGCCTGCGCTTAACCAAACAACCATTGTGGCACGGGGGTTTACCTGCGGAGCTTTCCCATGAGATCTTAACGAACTTCTAGTCGATTGACAGGACCATCAGATACTTAAATTCAATATTAAAAATGAAATATTGGATATTAAAAGTAATTTTGAAATAATTTTTATATAAAAAAAAAATTATCTCTTATTAAATGAATCCATATAAAAATTGAAAATATAAAGACATCCTCATCTATAAAAAAGAAGAAGGCATATATTAGCTAAGGGTTTCAAGTAAGGTTAATAAATAAAGGCTGGACCATCCACAAATGGATACAGACTCGAATACACACAAGTATGATATTATTAAATCCAAAATTTAATTTTTTGTAAGAAGATTTGATGACAGAGTTAACAGCTTTTTCAACAGAATTAAAGCTTCTCTTAACTAATCTGTATCGAATCCAATTTTTTCTAACAATAATAAAAACTGAAATTAGAAAATAAATTGAATTCCCCACCAATAATTAGGTTGATAGGCCTCTATTTTGAATCAGTTCACCTCTGTATTTCGTCAGCCATTTTTATTAGACTATGACATCTATCCAATAACCATTTTTACTAGGTTATGACATCTATCTAATAATTTCAACTATAGTAACATGACATGTGTTCTTATCTCACTACCATCCTTATTTATTAATAACAAGAAAAATTCCATCTATCCAATAACTTGAACTCCACTAGCATGACATCTAATCTGTCCAATAACTTGAACGCCAGTGTCCACTAGCATGACATCTATCCTTATATGGCTGCCCATCCTTGACTATTAATAACAGAAAGGCCGCATAGGGAAGGAATCAGGGGTCGGTGAGAGGAGCAGTTGATTATGCTTCAATGAAGTGCCTGCCTTGGGGCTTCTCTGGTCAAGTCCAGTGGTCTAGGGTTCTAATGGCCTCGTAGGAAACTCGATGGTTCCCAGAGTGCAGGCATCCAAGATCAGACTTGAAGAAAAATAGTGACCACTGCGTGGGTATGTGCAGTTAATCAAATGAAATATTAAAAAAATTAAGAGGATAATTTTTAATGTTGGATTCTGCAACTGATATTTGGGATTTCTGTTTCAGCTGTTCATGCCATTTTGTTTTTTAGCCAATTTTTTATCCAGAATTTCTAGAAGAAATTGTGTGAATTTTTTTTAAATTTTCCTAAATTTTCAGGCATGGTTTTGAGTGAAATAGAAAGCAGGATCTCATAGAGAACTCAAGGCTCCTGAGGCGATTAACAATGAAAAGCCTTAAATGCCCTCTTCTTCTAGATTAGAATTTTAACTCTGTTATACTTTCAGCCACAAACAGTAGATTCTCCTTCTGCCAAATCTTTGTGACTATTATAAAAATAAAAAATCTTTGTCACTGTTATAATAAAAAAAAATTTGTTTTGTTTTTATTCCTCATTATTATTATTATGTGCAACAGGGTTTTAATCAAAGAAATTCAAGAGAGGGAGTGTGCCAATGATATATTCAAAACATGAGAGAATTTTCTCCTTGTGCGCTAGGAGACAATGACTAAATTAATAAATTATAAATTAATTTAAATAAATTAAAGGTTTAATCTTATTAAATCATCAACTTATCTATTATGCGGAACTTGATGATCTAAATCTCTTTGCTCGGATACATGTTGAAGCTTGATGGGGTTGATGACAATATAGGAAAGAGCAGGAAATTCTTGGCATCAGTGGTGAGGATATTGAAGTGAAACAAATGAGGATAATGAAGCGAAACAAATGGATTACTCTTGTTCTCGTCATTTCCATTATTTTTATTTCTTATTTCAAAATTTCTATTTTGGATTGAGAATGATTGTTATAGAGTGTGTAGGATGAATGCCATATTATTTTGTAAATTATGTGATATGTTTATCCATCATTGGCAGCCCCAACCTCTACATTTTTAAGTGGATGTTTATTTCAAAGCACTAAATTTATCTTGAGACATAAATGAAGGAAGATTGTTTTTACATTTATTACTGAAATTTGTAGTTTTCACCGTATATGTTAACCAAGCCAATGCTTGCAGCTGCAAAATTCTGGCGATTCCATGAGTTGTATTAGCAAATGTTTTTAATATTTCCATATGGTACTGAGGCATATATTTAAGTTCTTGTATTGGGCAGGAGTTGAGTTTGAATGAGAAATGGATAACAAGTGGCACGAGCTGAGCCTGAATGAGAAATTGATAACAAGTGTTGGACAATCACTTTAGTCATAAGCCTTTAACGACAAGGTGAATTTTCACATGCATGGACGAGTTTATCCAAAAGTGGTGGACCTAAGGGCTGTAAAAATCTTTAATTTTTAGACTGTACTCCTATGTTTTGGTGTGGTGCCATCCAAGCATGAAGATTGATCCTATTTGGTCTTATTAAAGGTAATACAAAATGATCCTAGACGGTGTCATCCAAAGTAATAGAAAATGATCCTATATGGTGTCATTCAATGCCATAGAAAATATTTGATGGCATATATTTTCTCCTTCGTGTCATCCTTAAAAGAAATGGTGGTTGTCTGTTTTGTGTAGAATTGATGTTTAAAATAAGTAGGAATATTAAAAGAAGATGTATTGGTAGCTTGCCAATTAATACATTCTGAGAAAATTGAACATTTTGATATTCAAAACTATAATAACTCTGAAAAGTAGATTTATGGTAACTTTAGAATCAACACATTCTTAAAACAGGTGACCAACACACATTTTTAAAAAGTGCAAAAGCCTAATGCCAGATCAATGTATTGTAAGATATCTTTGAAACAAAAACCAACAACCTTTCTATAGGGTTAACAAGTAAAAATATGATTCATATGAATCAGATGACTTGGTATCACTGACTCAAAAAATTTATTTACAGATTGACAGGAAAAACGCAGAGCTCGTGGGATTGATATAATAATAATCAGATTGAACAAGAGCTTGGGGTTGATATAATAATAATCAGATTGAATAAGAGCTTGTGATCTGCAACACACAGTAATCGAAAAATACTGCAAGTTATGGGCGCACACTAGTATTTCAAGATTTTTGTCCGTTTTTGGATATTCTTGCATGAGACCAGGTCTTCATAGCACCACGTGATAACATGGCCAAGAAACGTAAAATATTCAAACCAGATTACATTATAGAGTGTTATGTTTGTGTTTGGAAAGTTCTTTAGAATAAAATTTCTGGCTTTTAATGGAAAAGGTAGACTAAGATGTATCGTCTTAAAATTTTGTGAAAATTTGAGCTTTAAAATGTTGTGAAAATTTGAGCTTTTGATTTATGTTATTTTTCTCTCGATGACATTGTTTCAAAAATATTATAAATAAATGATGTAGAAGTTGCAAGCTTTTTATAAAGTAAGAAAATATTCATCACAGTAAAATAGATGAAAATATATGAGAACATAATTTTTATTCATCACGACTTCTGGGACAGTCATTTTTTTGTTATGTCGTGTTGTTTTAAAATGTGGCAAGAATTTTTTATTAAATTTTATATCGAGCTTGTAATCAGTTGGTGGAAGTTTGCCCTTTTGAGTCTGAATATTCAATTATTTGAAAAATCGTGAAAATTCTCAAATGGTATGTGTCTACGGATTCTATTTCATGCCAACTAAAAAAATAGCCTTGAAACTAGTAAATCATATACACAAGCTTTTGTATCACATGACAATAGTTATTTTATGTTTTTCTTAGGCTTATCCATGTCATTATTTATTTTATGTTTTTGTAGGTTTATCCATGTCATTATTTTTTGTTTTTTGTTTTTCTTTTGGAATTCATAGATATTAAATTGGTGAAAAATATAAAACTTTATTCATGTCATTTATTTTATGTTTATTTTAGGCTTATCCATGTCATTTATTTTTTTTCAATTGTTGAAAAATATAAAACTTCATTCATGTCATTTATTTTATGTTTTGTTTTTTTGGCTTATTCATGTATTTTTTTTTTTCTTTTGGAATTTAGGGAATATTAAATTGTTGAAAAATATAAAAATTTATTCATGTCGTATTTATTATATTTTAATATAATAATGTGTAATATATATAGAGTTATATTTTAATATAATAATGTGTAATGTATATAGAGTTAGTTGCTAGGTAAAAATGATTGATTTTTTTCAACTAAGTTTTATTAGCAAAAATATTAGCAAATTATTTGCCGAACTAAAACCAATTCAAGTCAATTTATTTAGCAATTTATTCTTCTAACTAAATGATTGATTCTTTTCAACTAAGTTTTATTAGCAAAAAAAACTTAGCAAATTATTTTCCCAACTAAAACAAATTCAACTCAATTTAATTAGCAAATTATTCTTCTAACTAAATTCAATGAGAAAGATATGAGAAAGATATATTGGAATCATAATAATATATTATTATAATGATTTTAATATTTTTTATTTATTATTTTAAAATTTATTTAATATTTCAAAATTAGCATAGCAAAATATTATCTAATAATAATGTATATGTTATTAGTCAATGCAATAATTACTTCTCTTACTTTTTGTTTTTTTATTATCTAATAATGTATATGTTATTAGTTAACGTAAGAATTATTTTCTTAGTTACTTTTTGACTTTTGGTTAGATATTTTAATTTCTTTTCCATTAGTATACATAGATATATTATATAATTTAGGTTAGTTTTTCATTAGGGAGACAAAATCATAGTTAAAAATCTACCAGATGTAACTGATCAAGTACCTCTTCTTCTACTAATAAACCCTACTTCCTCTAAGTTTCTGACATCATTTTCTCATCCCAAAAAAGAAAAATATCCATCATTTTCTCATCGCAAAGAAGAAAAATATAGTCTTGTTGAAGTTTTCTCAACAAAGCTAATCTAGACACATTACGTTAGCCTAGACCTTTGAAACAAAAAAAACCATTCCTTAGTGCAATAATTCTTAAGAGGACCATGAATTCATAAAATCCTTAGTCTTCAGGAGAAAGACTCAGAGGTTTTCATGCCTTGCCCCTATCCAAATAGGTCGACCAGAAAACAATGGATTTACTGCTCTCAATGATGGGTTTTAGATGCCATCAAAACTAAGTTATATAGACAGTTTATCTCTGACAAATTTAATAACTTTTGGAATTTATGATATAGCTCATGGTATTTTTTAGATGTTGCAAGTGAAAGGTGTACCAATAGAAATGCATTTATGTCATGCTAGAATTTTAATGACTGCCTAGTTTTGAGGCGACAAAACAAGAATATATGTTATTATTTTTTCTTAATGCATCCATAATCAATTTAACAACCTTCAACAAGAAGGGGAGACGACACTGAGACATTTACAAAAAAAATTACAATGTACTTTTCAAGTTAACAGAATAGTAACAATTAAATTTTAATTTTACCATTCATAAGTCAAGAGCTTAAAATTTAATGTTATAATCTATAATTCAAGAGAATAAGTTTCTTATGAATATTGAATATGAGTTACATTATAATCAGGATAATGGTTTAAATGTACATGTTATTTGAGTTGTAATCCTCATTTTCCTCAAAGATTATAGATTTTGAGTGGGAGATAACTTAAAAACATTTAGCAAGGGTGGAAACTTGCTCATTCAATACTAAATTGATTTTAAAAGGAAAGTCTTAACTTCTTCCAAATCTTCCAATTATTTTGTATTATTGAAGAGTCTTGGATATAGAAGATAGGAAGTTGAAATAGTATTAGAAACACAAAAATTTATGAAGCTCTCTCGTATTTTGGGGAGAAGAAGTATTTTGGGGAGAAGAAGTATTTTGGAAGCTATATAAATTGGATTTGTTTCCAAATATATGCATATTTTGGAAGCTATATAAATTGGATTTGTTTTCAAATATATATTTTTTCTCCCTAAGCTTCTTATGAAAAAGTTTGGTTTCATAAAATAATATTTTTTCATGAAATATAAATTACCGGGTTCAATTCTTATGGAAATAATGTCCAAAGACTTTTTATGTATGGAAAGTCTAAAAGTAAAACAATATTTCTTAGGGAAATAATACCAAATACTTTCTATGTATCGAAAGTCTAAAAGTAAAATAATATTTTTCCATTACAAATATCAATTACCAAGCTCAATGCTAAGGAGAATAATGTCCAAAGACTTGTTTCTATGTGTAGTAATTCTACATTTTAGTTATTAATAATGACTCATAAGGTACAATAGGAATGGAAGTAGGTTGAGTATAAATTGGATAAGCAATCACAAATTTGTATTACATTCTAGTATATTTAGATAGTAAACCCTTATTTCAAAACAAATATTTGTTATTCATTTTTATACATCTCAAGGATTTGAAACATTTATCATAAACCTCAAATGTATCATAACCTAGAAATAATTTTCTCTGGGTGTTTCTAAAATAAAATGGAATGGAAAACCATATATAAAAGATAAATAATTAGATATAAAATAAAATTCAAGTAGTCATCCTTTGATAGTACTTGACAAACCCACAAGTATCTAAAAATCATGACGCAAAATTTACCCTATAGGATGAGATTACTAAGGAAGTGGATATACTAAATGAAATAATGGGGATTATGGACTCTACTTCTTGATAAGGAATTGGATACAGGGAATGAAATAATAGGGACTATACATTGTGCTCCTTAGAGACAATTATTGTTCTATGTTGAAAGTAAAAAAAATTGTGGAGATAATTACTACTTTACCTTGAAAATAAAAATGTATATGAATCTGCAAAGATGTCAACATGAATTACATGAATTAACTCTCCATCATTTACAATTGAATGAAAAAACACTATTTACAATTAAATATAGAAAAAATACCTGTGATTAATTGAATTTTACAAGAATAGCTCAATTCTTAGGAAACTATACTTAAGTATGAATGGAATGTATTTGCTTAATGATTTGATTCCTAGATGTATTTTTCTACGTTTTTTGAATTTGAAGTTTTAACCTTTTACAAAAAGGCATGCATTCTTAACTATTAGAACCACTCAATATCTATTTAAAATAGGTGTAGTCTAGATAAAATAGCTATTTTTGGTGTAATCTAACAATATAATTTTTAACAAGATTATAATTTGTTTTGTTGTTATTTTGTATAAATGCTTTCACATGCATAAATAGATTAAAAATCTTATTAGTCTCTCTTTGCACCTTTTAGGGTAACTTCTAGTTTATCGTACCTGCCCGAGCAGGGATTATGCGTTGGGTTTTTTGTGATGTTGACATTAATTTGTCTATTTGCAAAAAAAAATTATAATTTTCCTTAGTTAAACATTGAAATTTCTTATTGTTTATTTATTTAAATTATTTAAATTTATTTTTGTGATTTCTTATTGGTTTATAGTTTCAACATGTTATTGCAAATTGCATTGAAATTCACGCCATTAAACTTATGACATCATTAATACCCTTCCTGTCATTGGTGCTAGACCTCTAGCAGAACTGTAAATTTGTGTACCGCTGGTTGTCATATGTGCAGGATGGCAACCAATATTTCGGCTGCTATCCACCCATTAATGCGATGGCAGATACACTGCCCACTGTTAGATTTAAAATTGTTTAAATCTAATGATGGACAGTGTATCTGCCACCGCATTAATGGGCGGATAGCAGCCGTGCAGGATGTAACGGAGTCACCGTCCATGAGCCACCTGTAACGATGGCATTTCTCACCTCCCGCAGGCCGCCGGGAATTAATTGACGGCAGTTCACGCATGTGAAACTCATGAACGCAGGCGGCACGTGGAATCCGTGGGAAGAAAAGAGCTGGAAGTCGGGCACCGCATCTAACAACGACTGAACATTGAAAAAAATATGTGTTGTCTACCAATGCTACAAGTTCTTCAAGACGGCAGATTACAATTTCTTCGAGAGACATTTACAGAAGTGAAAGCTTGCTTTTTACTAACCACCAGTGAAGTCATTCTAGGTGGCAACCAAAAATCCTTATTACTAGATTGACACTGAATTATAATAATTTTTTCAAACTATTTATTTAAAAAAAATTATTATAAATTCCAAAATATTTTAAAATCTAATTAATTACAAATTTCAAAACATTTTAAAATCTAAGTGACACTTGAAATATTTAAAAAGTTATATTAAAATTATGCCCTAGGTCCCAATCTATATAACAGTTAATACACCACTGCGAAGTCTAAAATCATAATTCCGCGGATTTATGATTTTCACATGGGATTGCCAGAAATATTATTTTACTGGCCAAACTCAAGGGGAAACCTGGAAACGCGAAATTTTGATCGTACAGACAACTTCGCTGTATTTCCGGGTTGTTTCAGTGTGATTTAGGTTGGAATTCCAATACAGATTTATTGGTTAAATTGGATGGTTTTCATAACTTTTCAATTTATTTTTATAATTTTAAGTAAAAATTTTAATGATTTTATAAAAATTTAATTGTATTTAACAAACAAATCGTCAAATCACTGGGTGACCAGCTATTTGCTCGTCAAATCCCATCCCTGGTGGGCTCTATCGAAATCGACATGTGACGTGGATGCGCGCCGCCCCGCCGCGATGTCAATTTTTCCTGTGTGTTGCGTAATTGGTGAAAAGGGCATATGTGTGTTGGATGCATCGTGCCATTACCATAAATGCGTTGAGGGGACCATCTGGTCGTGCTCACAACTGCAAGCATACGTGAGTTCCGGAAATTACAGAGGGGAGGGGCGTAATCATTTCAAATTGGTAAGTAAATTAGTTAGATATTGCTAATCAAAAATATTATTAGCTTCAAATCATCACACACCTTTTCTTAACTTTAGTTTTAATACTTAAAAATATTCTTTCAATATAACATGATTTTTCTCTCTCAATAATATTTTTTGCTTTATAGATTTTTAAATTGTCCCCCGTTTTATTACATTAAATCTTCCTTTTATTTAAATTATTTTAAATTAATTTTAATATTTGATAAAACAAAACTAATATACCTAACGTTATAGATACATTATAGATTAAACCTATCATAAATACATCCACTCACACCTTAAATTTTAACCAAGTGGCCATACACCATATCTGCAAAGATGGTGGCATTTCACCTGCCCCATGCATGGGATCCCCATCATACAAAGAATCATGGAATGCGATGTTGAGATTTTCTGTTCTATTAGAATTGGCAAAAATCTCATTAGGTGACAAAAATTAGGAATTAGTTCCTAGATTAGCTCCAGTTTGTTGGGAGGGAGTTAATGCATCCTAAATTTGATGTGAGAGGATTTATGAGGTTGTTAGATTCTCCTTGCTATAAAACAGGTGTTCATACGGATGGTTTGAGTGTGTGAGAGTTTGTAATCTCCTGTTTGATTAATAAAGATTGCCAATGCCCTGTTGTGTGGACGTAGCCCAGAATGGTTGGGTGAACCACGGTAAACCTTTGTCTTTGTGTGCATGATTAAGTTTGCTGTTGTTGTGTTTATTCAATTTGCTGCGCACTGTCCAACAATTGGTATCAGAGCATGTTGGAGGCGTCGTGTGAGCCTGAAGAAGCTGTGTGGAGCGTATCTGCTGAATCGAGTGCATGGTGCTGGAGCGCAGTTAATTGCTGCGTTGAAACCTGCGTGGAGGTTGGTCATAAACCTGCGTGCAGCGTGCGTAATAAACAGGTCTACGCATTATCTGTAGGAGTGGTGGAAAGATAATGGTCATAAACCTGCGTGCAGCGTGCGTAATGGTTGATCATACAGGATGCGTGGAGAAGTTTTCATTATATGCGTGGATCCTTCTTCTCGTGGAGGTAAAACAGTGATTGTGCGTTGAAATTAATTTGACAACGTGGTTTATGCATAATGCTGGTTTATGCTGAACGCTGAAATATTACGATAATCGCCGCATATGAGGATTTTTCTGCTGTGCTAACTTCTGAATGAGGTCTTCTCGGGTAGATGGCAAACGGTCAGAACGAAGCTGGAGGTTCTGAGGCGAACCATAACGAACATTGCTACAGAGGTTTGAATGAAACGCTGTCGTATCTCTGTCAAAACGTATGCCTTTTTTTTTTTTAAAGTGTTTTCATAAATCGATTTTGGAAAAAGGTCAGATATAAATCGATTATATTTAAAATCGATATATATATTTAAAAGTTTTTGTTTAAAAGCGATTTATATATATCGTTTTGGATTGTATTGAAAATCGATATTTATTGAAAGGCATATGGTAAATCGATTTGAAAGAGACTTTATAAAAGTATGAAATCGATTATATAATAAATCGATTTTATTAAAAAAGTCCTTTTTATAATGTAAATGCCATTTACATTTGTTTTGAAGTGAAAGGTCTTTTTTGTTTTTAAGGTGAAGGGTGGCATTTAAAAATTGGTTTGAATATACCATTCGCATATGGTATGAAAGCACAGGCATATAAGTGCACATGCAGAAATTTGTATATGAAGTACAAAGGGCAGATATTTGCTTGTTTTTAAAAAGGCAAAGGCATTTTTTAACACAAACTTCATTTATTTAAAGTTGGATTTTTGGAGATTTTTGTGTTTTTTTTTTGCTGATACAAGATGGCGAAAACTCAAAATGCCCGGTTTGAAATTGAGAAGTTCAATGGCAAAAACAACTTCGAGATCTGGAAGGTAAAGATGCATGATCTCCTGGTACAACAAGGCGTGGCGAAAGCGCTGTTAGGGAAAAGCAAAAAGCCTTCTTCCTTGACGGAGGATGAATGGGATGAGTTGGATGACAGAGCTCTGAGCGCAATTCGGTTATGTCTGGCGGATGACGTTCTGTTCAACATTGTGTCAGAGAAAACAGCTGCAGGTCTGTGGTCGAAGCTTAAGAAGCTCTACATGACGAAATCCTTGACAAATCGAATTCTCCTGAAGCGACAGCTTTATGGTTTGCGAATGAAGGAAGGTACATCGATTATTGATCATTTGAATGTCTTTAATACTCTCCTGGTACAATTACAAAGTCTAGATGTAAAATTTGATTCAGAGGATAAGGCAATAACTCTATTGTGTTCATTGCCCGAATCGTGGGATCACTTTGTTACTTCCATAAGCTTTAGTACTGCAGACATCCTTGAGTTTGATGATGTGGTTGGAGCTTTGTTGTCCGAGGAGACCAGGAAGCGGTCGAATGCTGACACCTCTACATCAGAGGCAATGATGGCTAGAGGTCGTTCTAGAGAAAGACGCTCTGGTAAGCGCAGCGATTCGCGTTCAAAGTCGAAAGGGAAGAAGAGCAAAGTGAAATGCTGGTTTTGTGGCAAGTCGGGGCACTTGAAGAAAGACTGCTGGAAGCGACAGCAAACAGAGAAGAAGGGAGACTCTTCGACAGAGAAGAAGGAGGCAAATGCGACAGATACAGGTTCGGCATCTGGTTCAGGTATGAGCGACGAAGTGTTGTCTGTTAATATGTCAAATCATGGTCAACATTGGTTGTTAGATTCCGGTGCATCAAACCACATGTGTATTCATAGAGAATGGTTTAAGACGTATAGATCAGTTAATGATGGAGTCGTGTACATGGGTAATGATGTCACTTCTAATATTGTGGGAATAGGAAGCATACAACTGCAAATGTTTGATGGCACAACTAAATTGTTAACAGATGTGAGACATGTTCCAGACTTAAGAAAAAATCTAATTTCACTGGGAGCAGTTGACACAAATGGATATAAAACTGTAATTCAAGGTGGAGTTATGAAAATCTATAAAGGTATTTTACTAGTAATGAAAGCTAAGAAAGTAGGAAATATGTTTCAGTTAGAAGGAAGAACAGGGTCAGTTCATGTGTCTACGGTGTCTGAACATGATGGTTGCATTACTTTATGGAATCAAGGTTGGGCCATATGAAGACGAAAAGGGGTTAAAGATGCAGGCCGATGTAAGTTACTTCTAATCTAAAGATGCAGAAAGTTGAATTTACATAACATTGCTTGTTTGAAAACAAAGTAAGCAAAGATTTAAACGAACCAAACATACTAGTAAAGGCATACTTGATTATATTCATTTAGATGTTTGGGGTCCAGCCCCTACAGCGTCATATGGTGGCTCGTCATATTTTGTGTCGTTCATTGATGACTTTTCTAGGAAGGTGTGGGTCTACATGTTGAAAAAGAAGTCTGATGTTTTTACAATTTTCAAACAGTTTAGAGCATTGGTAGAAAACATCACTGGTAGAACTATAAAATGTTTAAGAACTGACAATGGTGGTGAGTTTACTTCCAAGGAGTTTGACAGCTATTGCAAGGATGCAGGGATCGAGAGACATAAGACCACGGTTTATACTCCTCAGCAAAATGGAGTTGCTAAACGCATGAACAGGACTCTTCTAGAGAGAGCAAGGAGTATGCTGAGTAACGCCGGGTTGCAGAAGGAGTTGTGGACGGAAGCGGTGGCAACAACTTGTTATGTGATAAACCGATCTCCATCGACGGCGATAGATTGCAAGATTCTGCAAGAGGTATGGAAAGGACACCCTTGTGACTATTAGTGATTGTAATGTGAATTTTTTGATAATTATTAGTGATTGTTATGTGAATAAGTTTTTTTTGATATTGTAATTTATTACTTTATTATTATTTTATTAATGATTTATATTAGGGAAAATTTTGATTTTTTTATATAGTTTAGGTTTTATAATATTAATGGCTTATAAAAAGGAAATTTTGCATTTTTTTATATAGCTTTAGGTTTTATAACATTAACTTGATTATTTACATTTTTAAAAAATGAGCTAATTTTAATTAATCAAAAGCAATTTGATGTATTTTTTCACTAACAAAAGGTAGTTTTAGCATAAATAGTACATGTAAGAAAGCTAATATTTGTTTAGATATCATTAAGGCTGTCTCTAAAAAGGTCATGTGGTTTATAATAACGTCTAACCTCAATTTCATCATGAAACTAAATATTGTCTTCAATTACAATTTAATGTCTTAGTGAAAATGCAACTAAAAAACTTATTATTATTATTGTAACTAGAGATACTCTCATGACAAAAGTTTGTTTTGACTAATATAATTATAACCACTAAGTACCCACAATTAATTCATAACTCATATTTAAATGATAAAAAGTCTACTCCAATAGAGACCCTTATAACCACTAGATATTCACAATTTTCCAAAATATGGTCATTATAACCACTAGATATCCTCAAATGCCCTACTATAAACATAGGTAAATTAAGATTTGAATCTATAACCTTTACTTAGAAAGTACCTTAATAATACATCTTATCATCAACTACTATAAAACTCAAAAACTAAAAAAATATTATATATTCAAATACTTTCTTTACATCATTTTATTTTATTATATATATATATATATATATATATATATATATATATAAACTTCCCATCTCAATCACTTTTACGCACCTCATATTATACTTAAATATATTAAATATACCACATTAAAAAAATAAAAAAATTAGCATAACTTAATTGCGACATAAACTTCAAAAATAAATAAATAAGTTAAATATTAATTACATTTAACCAATACTAATTACATAATAACAATACAAAATAAATTAGTAATTGAATTAAACTAAGTAGCAAGAACTAAAAATAAAATAAAATATTTATTTAAAAAATAAATAAATTATAGTATAGAAGATGTATAAATATTATGCAAATTAAATTTATAAGAACTTCATCATACCTAAATATTATAAAAAAATTATTAATAATAATAATTTAAGTGGAAACTTATTTTAAAAAATAATTTATTATATTTATTTATCATAATTTACTAAATTTACATTAATAAAAATTATTTAATTAAGAGTATTTTGCAATTGCAATTCAATATTTAATAGTATAAAATAATAAATAAACAAACTATTAACACAAATAATTTAAAGAGAAATGGTAGATTGAACAAAATAAATATCTACTATATATATTTATTAAGTATTAAATTATAATTAACATAAATAAAAACTTATTTTTTAAACTACAATATATTTATAATTAGTTAATCTCTGATTGAGCATTTTAAACCTGATAGATTCCAATCTTAAAGTGTTATCCATATGTTCTTACTAAGTGAATTAACAAGGCAGTGAAAACAATTACTCATAAATATACTCAAACTCAAATTGTAACATTTCTATATTTACATTAAGGGGCAGGTAGTGGCTACTTGTAGCCTTGTTTTTGTAGTAAGCTACAAGCCCGTTAATTGCTACACTCAAGAATTCTAATGTGTTTCAAATTTTTTTGTTTTATTAATATAAAATCTACCCCTTTTGCAATTTTTAAAATGCCTTACCGAATTTACATATTGATATACCAATATACTAACGGAACGGATTAATATACTAATATATTAAGGGAACGGAATCATTAAAGTATTCAATTCCTTACGCCAATTTGGCCGAATTTGTTAACCGTGCATAGAATATATGAAGAGATTTACAAATAATGGAAAACCGCTGTATAAAAAGCAGGAGTCCATGTTGCGAAACTCGACCGTCTATCAAAAAAGCACAGAAACTCGACCTGAAGAGATTTCTAAAAAGCAGGAGTCAATAGTGTGAAGAAACTCAGCCCATAGAAGATATGAAGAGATTTCCAAATATATGCATCACAACTCAGCGCATAGAAGATACGAAGAGATTTCCAATTATATGCATCATCACATGTTCGTGTCGAATTTTTTATTTCTTATTTCTTATTTGGTCAAATTTAACTTTCAATTTTAAGAATAGTTATTCAGAAGAATGGCTTTAGGATTAATCACTAAATTAATTTTATTTTAATTTTTTTTTTAAATTATATTTATTATCACATAAACCAGGGAGGAAGATAAAACTTAACAAACTAATTTTTTAGACAATTAAAAAAAATAAATTAATATTCTTATTTAAAATCTGTTTAAACTTTTTTCCAAAATTTATATTCTATTATCACATGAACCAGGGAGGAAGATAAAACTTAACTTTAAGAACCTAATTTTTTGGGCAATTTAATAAGCGACTTTAAACCAATTTTTTTATTTCTTATTTTTAAAGCAATAATTAAGTCAAATTTAACTTTCAATTTTAAAAATAATTATTCACTAAATTACTTAATGAAAAATATATTTTAACTTTTTTTCAAAAATTATAATATATTATCAAATAAACCATAACCATGGAGAAAGATAAAATTTAACATAAAGAAACCATTTTTTTAGAAATTTAATAAGCCAATTCACGCATGGCTTTCACCAGCATACATTGACGATACACGTTACTCGTATAAAGAGTATTAGTAACAACGAAGACCTAATTACTTGCCTAAACCTGAACAAAAAAAATTATCTGAATTTCAACAAACACTATTAAATAACCCAATTTCAACAAACACTATTAAATAACCCAATTTGAGTTACCTACTTAGGTCTGCATGAATGAAATTTCTCTGGATGTCAACCAAGACTGGATTAAATAATCCAATCTGTTACCCGAAAATCTACAATCTAATTTCAATTGAAGAAGATTCTTATGCAGAAGACAATAAAGACAATAAAGGTTGTTCAGGTGCAACGGAGTAGGAATTTGAGGGCAAGGGAGCATTGGGGACGTTATCTCCATTTCCTTCACTATAAGAAAAAGGGTCATTTAGTCTCACATTTGCACCACTATTTGTAAATGATTTGACAAATCCTCACTTTTCAAATAGTGGTGCAAAAGTAGTGATAATGTGGAGATACGCAAGTGGTGCTATGTTTTTTGGTGCAAAAGTGGAGTTAGTAAAAAATGTTAAATTTGGTGTTAAATGCACATGTGGCATTCCATGGTGTATGGTGCAAACCACCAAAAACCAATGTGAGGTGGATCAAGATACTGTGATGCAAAGCACCAAAACCAATTTTACAAAAATTAAAAATTTATCATAAAAATATCAAAATTATAATTATAATAATAAATTGTATATGGTGCAAAACACCATAAAATAAATAAAAAGTGAAAAAAAAAACATTTATTATTATTATTATAAAATAGTATGTGGTGCAAAGCACCATAAAATATGAAATGGTGCAAAAAAAAATAACCTCCTTTATTTATTAAGGTTATATATTCTGGGACAGATCAGGCCATGCATGCAGAAATACTGGACCTTTGTCTTGAGAGGTAGGGTTAGAGAAATATAGTACTGCTAACACCAATCACTTTTGTTTTTTAAAGTAGGTTTATTTGTATGTAAATACAATTACTATATGAAAGATAGTTTCTCTAATTAAAATCTGATAAAAATAAATTAACTTAATCTCATTGCAAATTCTAAAATATTCCCTTACCTATTCCAAAATATTTCTAAAAATACCATGAACTTAAACAAAAGTGAAACAATTAACTTCATTTATACATTTTTAAAAGATCCCAAATCTATACTAAACATAAACATTAACCACTATAATCATACAATAAATATACATTGAAACCTATAATGGTGGGTCATGACAGGACATAGTCCTTTCAGAAGGGTCTACATAGTGAGCTCATTGGGTTCTTCAATAATTTTTGAAAGTGTTTGCAAAAAGGCAGCCAGGTCAAAACCATATATAATCTTATGATATGCTGTCACATTAACCTGAAAGATAACAGTTGAATATTAGATGCCTCCTTCAGTCTGATGCCAATACAAGGTTCAGTGCATGATGAATTACATATAATATTTTTTGACAGATTTAACATTTTCTTTTATATATATATATATATATATATATGTATGTATGATGTCGACCAAATATAATACAATTGCATGATCAATATTTTAAGTGATAATTCTAATATAATAAAGATACTCTATCACATTGAGATGCTCAAGATTTTCAAATAGCTATTTGACAATGAGGAAGCTGATTAAAAATCTCCACATGCCTTATGAGCCTAACACAACAAACACTTTTTAAGTCATAAAAATTAGAGATATATGTACCTGCATTTGGTTTTTCAAACCGATTAATCCATCAGCAGTCACAACAACTATTGGTTGGGACACCCCCACAGCAATAATTGCTCCTTGTCAAACATTAGAAAGTTCACTTTAATAGTTAGCCTTGAACAAAGAGAAAAATTGTGTGGCTCAATTTGAGAATGGAATCGACTGAACCCCTTTGAAGACAATAATGCAGTGTTTACTTATCAACACTGAACAGTCCACACCAAATATTCCTAAATTAGACAAAGTAAAAGTTTCTGCAAGGAGGCCAGGCATGTAAGAATTAAGCTTTTATAGTTGACCTTGTGAAACTCAAGACACATCTACTTCAATGTGTAGGACACAAAAAACATTTATAATGACAACCTTATGTTGGGAATGGCTAAAAGCTACCAAAAAATAGACAGGGAAATTCTCTTTTGATCAGAAAATCAAAGCAAATCCAGAACATGAATAAGTAGAACATATTCATAGTGCATTTTCACAAACCTGTATTATATTTTCAGAAACTATGCTTCTGTGATCCATCATATAAATTGCAAAAAATCAATGGAACATTGTCGACGCATTTCGAACCAACCAGTGTGGTTCATCATCAAGACTAGGTGAGAGATCAGACTAGGACATTAAGCTTAAATAGATGTAGAGATGGCTTACGAGCAGTTAGGAAAATGACTAGTTTGAATTTTTTTTTTAATAACAGCTAGTTTTATTTTTATTATGAGAATATTTGACTAATTTATTCAATTAGTTTCTGGATTCATTAACTTATATATATATATATATATTTAATTATAAAATTTTTAATTTTATTTATTTATTCAAGCACGAAGTCAAAATAATAATAATAAAATAAAAATATAGAAATTAAAAAAAAATAAAAAAAATAAAATAATAAATAAATACTAAATAATAATATATATATATATATATATATATATATGAGATAAAAATAAAAAATTAAAGATAAACATAAAAATAAAGGAACAATAGGTAGGGTAGGAAATAAAAAATAAAAATAAATAAATAAATAAATAGATAAAATAAAATAAAATAAAATCATCAAGAATATAAGGCAGGTATCCAACACTTGCTGATGATCTAGCCATCATCTCTATTGATTTTAACGGGTCTTAACTTCCGATGATGGAAATGATCGATCCTAGCAATGACCTTAGCCTCTTCAATGCAGATATGATGGTTAGTCTTTTCTGCATGTTCAGCTAGGGCAGACGAGCGGGATCTTCCATGCTTAATGTCAGCAGCATGCTCACAAATCCTTTGATTTATAGACCAAACCATTTCACCAATGTAGGGGGTCCCACAAGAACAAGGAATGATGTAGACACCTTTCCCATCCCTAGGGTCAATCGGATCCTTAATTGATTTGAGAGAGCTGCGAATCGTGCGAAGGGGCTTGAACGACGAAGACACCTTATGCTTCCTAAGGACCCTAGCAATTTTATCAATGGTTCCTTGAATGAACGGAAGACATACATTGTTGGACCAATGACTAGGGTCCTTATTATTGTTAATTAAAGGACCTTTCTTTGCTTTGAGGAAAGCTCTAAGGCCTTGCGACCTACTATAACCATTTTTACAAAAGACATTCAACAGATGGGTATTTTCTCCCTCGAGGTGAGACTCATCAGATATCCTCAATTCCCTTGTGGCTAAGGTGTTTAGGACACCTAATTTTTGAGCAGGGAAATGGTGTGAACTAGCATGAAGATATTGCTCAGTATGGGTTTTCTTTCGAAACACTTGATGGGAGAAAGTACCATCATCTTTTCTAGAAATAAGAACATCAAGGAACGGAAGAATACCATCCACTTCATACTCCATGGTGAATTTTATGGAGCGCGATTGATCATTAAGATGAAGGAAAAAAAGATCTAACTTTTCTTTGCCATGCGGCCACACGACACAAATATCATCTACAAACCTTTTCCAAAGCTTTGGCTGGAAAAGAGCTGTGGAAAGAGCCTTAGATTCAAAGTCCTCCATAAATAGATTAGCAACAATCGAGGAAAGGGGAGAACCCATGGAAACACCACAAGTTTGTTCATAGAATTCTCCTTCAAAACTGAAGAAAGTAGAGGTGAAGCAGATCCCGACTAAATGTGCCGTATCTAGATCAGTAATGCGATTAATGGCATCAATAGCCTCATTAATGGGGATATTGGTGTAAAGCGAAATGACATCAAAACTGACAAGCCTATCCTCAAGATCCATTTTAACATCCTTCAACTCATTAATGAAAGAAGAATAATATTTAACAAAGGAGTCTGAACGACCTACAAGATGCTTAAGCTTATGGGATAGATACTTGGCGAGAAGATAAGTCAGACCGCCAATGGTATTAACAATGGGCCGAAGGGGGGCACCATCCTTACGGATTTTAGGAAGACCATATTCCTGAGGCTGAAGCTGCTTTGCACGAGACTTATCTACCAATTCCTTCCATTTCGTAGAGAGAGTATATATATCAACCTAAATGCAAGATACAAACTCTGAAAATTTTAGACTTACAAAATTTCAGGTGGCAAGTAATGTACAATACTGCTAAGGCTTCATAAATTGAACCATAAAAAAAATGTAGCAAAAATTTGAATTTGATATAATAGAGGTTGAGATCTAAATTCTATATAATTTGGATTCCAAACCTTGTCTGCATCCTGAAGCACAGGTGTAATTATGCCTCCATCCATAGCCACAATGACTGCAATGTTTGCTATTGTAGGTGAAACTCTTGCCATCTTTGCATCTTGCATTGATTGCTGGGTGTTTGGCTAAAGCAAGGGCAGTGGCTTTTGCAAACAATGCAATTATTTTCACTCCTTTAGACTTGATCTGCACATGAGATTCCAACTTGGAAAAATTAGTAGTACCTCAAGGCATTTGCATATAGAAAAGATCTTCTGCCTCCTCATGACTTTATAAATCAAGTTAAATTTTCATATTGCTGGAAACAAACTTCTCAGGGAAGCTCAACATCAAAGTTTCATCCAATATGCCCATCATTGGCACATGTGGATAGCATCAAAGTCAACGGTGAGTAAGACTACATACTTTAAAAACAAACTCTCATGAAAAGAGGCATGGGGCCTCATCCTGCTATAAATTATAAGACATGCCATAATGGGAACCTAAAGTCTGGATTATGTTAACCAGGTATAAGCTACAGGGAAGATGCACAAACCAAAAATGTGGAGGAAAAAAATGTAACTAAAGTATAGAAACGTTGAGAACAAATGCATAAAGCCACAAAATGCCAATTAAATAACAAGAAATCACACCCAAAATTTAATCATGTAAATTGCATCATGATGAAGCTCAAGATATCATATTGATAGATCGATGGAGAAGAAAATTTCACTCCTCAACATATCATAGTTACAGAATGTGACAGTGAAAACATGGGGGAGGAATAAATCAAATATTCAATGCCAGAAAATACACCATAATCAAGTTAATAAATGAGGAAAAGAATGGCGAATTTTTTTTCATTTCATGGTCCATCTCATATATGGTTGTACTAATGTTAATTACTTTTTTGTAATAGTATATGGTCCAGCATATGATGAGGTTAGCATTACCCATGTTACAACATCTCCCTCATATAGGGCTGTAGAAGCACCTCTTAGCACAACCATCATTTAGAAATTCTGTTGCTTGGGTGACTTGCTCATATTACCAGAGCTATATGTTGACTGTTTCATTGAGAGGTGATCTGTTTACTGTGTTGGTAGATTTTCAACAATCTTTTCAGACGTGAATTTAGTCATTGATATGTCCAGTACCAATGATCTGTGTATTTGGACTCCACTCATACTTCATGGAGCCCAGGAGAACGATAGTAGGAGCCATGAAAGTGTCGTTCAAAGAGTGATTGGTTGTAAACCTTCCACTTGGCATTGCCCCTTCATCGAGCTATTATGATGCATCATGATCAAATTCATGTTGCCACATATTCCAACAGAAACAGAGTAGGAGCATCATAGGTCGGTTTTGTAATCTTATAACCATATGACACATGCACATTCTCATATCAACGGTTAATGCACAATGAAGCTGTGGTACCCTGGCATAATGTAGAGTCTAGACTCTAGACCATGTCAGCTATTGGTTGCTCCAGAAGCATTTTCACCTAGCTAGGGGAGCGCTTCATGTGATGTGGAGGATTAATGTTCCCCTAGCCCCTTTGTTGTATATTGATTGACTTAGTTTTCGAGAGCGTAGTAGGTCTATATGCTAGGGAGGCTTACTTTGATGTGGCAGTTGGCACACATGGCAGTTTGACACCTTCTACATGGGTGCGCTTGTTTAGGAGGATGGGTGCTTAGGACAAGTGGATTAACAACCTTGGAGGACATTATGCACTTGGAGGTTGGGCATAGAGCCCTAGAGGCATAGGAGCTACCTTGCATATATGGTAAGGAGGAAAACTTGACTTGACGAGCCATTGTTGGTGAATGTACCATCTTGCTTAGAGGAGCCCTTGACATCTGGACACCTAGATTTGGAGAGTGCACCACCTTTTGGATTGTAGACACCATATATGAAATAATCATAATAAGAAATTATGGGACAAAAGTCCAGAAAATATTAAATCGGCAATAATTGGGAAATACTTAGGGAAAATTGAGAATTGACCAATCTTGACACACCTGTACTGTTACACAAAATAATCAAGATAATTTCAAAATAATTGTTTCAATAATTGCATCAAGATTAGATGAAGAACTTCATCTATGGTAGAAACCATATTGTGCCCTATGGCATTCATGCTTAAAGCGGCTCTCCACTAGAGGCATTTTTGTTGACTTAGCAATAGGGTTGCTTGTGGACTTGGTCCATGTTTTATTGTTAGCCTCCCTCACCTCAGTATATATAAAGGGACGAGATTGTCTTTTTTATCACTTGTATTGCGTCTTAGAGATGTGATGGTGTGATGCAGTCTATTGGAGGATCTCAGAAGAACAATTATTTACTCATGTAATAGGGAAGTGCTTGTGAGAGGCATGTGCTGGAGATCTTGGGCTTGTGTAATGCAAATGAAGAGTAAATCTTGTGAGATGCAAGTGCGGATCTAAGGGTTATATAGTTCATGTGATACTAGCTTGTTTTTGAGGTTATGGAAAGGTCAGTATAGCTTGGTGGAATGCCTTGGTAAGCATCTAGTTTACAGAGAGTGTGATTGCTCTGGCCAGTGCTTGGGAAGCTTTGGAGAAGTTCTCGCTTGAGATAAAGCAGGAATACTTGGTGCATCGTCTTTGGCAACACTAATGTATTGTACACTATCTTCATATTGTGAAAAAAAGGACTTGTGCCACTACTATCCTAAATTCTGTTATTATGATATGATTTTCAGACCTTGTTTTCACATGTTTTGAGCAAGTTCAAACAGTCCAATTTCAAGAGTCAAATCTAAAATCATATGTCAAAGTATGATAATACAATGATACATAATAAGATCATAGATGACATGAGATCAAAAATGTGAAAAATGAGCCTCAAGTGACTAAATATAGAATTTAAAAACCTATCAGGCGAGTCAAACTGGTCAAACTGATGGGTCAAATGGGTAACATTGGCAAGTCAACCAGGATTTTCTAGGCCAATTGGGGCAAACTGGTTTGACTCAGATTGTACTGGTCAACACTTGGTATAGTTGGTTTCAAGCTAAACCTACCCAGTTTGGGTGGCATATCGAATAGGACTGGCAGGTCCTGGTCTGGTAAAACTATGGACGTGATATGAAGATCTCCCTCACCTGGGGCTAGAGCACTGACACAGATCTCTCCCATCCTCGGTTGTAACTTGTAAGAGCACCGTGCTTTTCTCGGTGCAAATATTGTGTTTTTTACTCAACAAGATACAAGAATCTGAACATTGTTTAACTATTCTAATGCAATAGACACATTCTGTTCAAACACATTTCACTCAATCACATAATCATAGGCTTCAAAAAAACGAAAATACAAGTAGAAGATAACCAAATTCATGAAGTTCTAAAAACTAAAACTTTCTCTACAACATAGATCGGTATCTCAAGTCCTCCTCAAAATGGTGAGAGCACTACACATCGATTGTCTATCCTTGGGCCTTTAACCCTAAACTATCATTTAACACAAAATATTTCCTCCATTAAAGATAAAATCATCATCCTCTAAAGCTATCTTTGACAATTTGGGTCCCATATGTTGAAATTTCTTCTAAGACAAAACAGTTTATGTTTCACCTGTCATTGATCAAGGTAAACACAATTGCAAAACCTAGAGAGCAACATACCTATATACCTAAACTTTACGCTGGATGCAGAAAGAAACAATTCATTTTTCAGTACCACTATATTATAAGATTAAGGTAGAATTTACCGTCTGTAACTTTATTAAGGAGCACATCTAGTTCTCCATATATCTTCTTTAGATTTGAGGGTCTAATGTTCTTAAAAATGTGGTGCAGGGATTTCAGGGAAAATGACTACTTTAGATTTGGAAACCATCACTGAATTTTAGTAATAGAAACATGTTTCTAGTTGCATATAAAGCTAACCATACTAAAACCACCCTTTAGATATCATGATTCATGAACAAAGAAGAAAGAATGCTATGTTTTTGGAGGTTCTTGGCAAATAGAGATTTGACTAATTTTGCTCACTTTTTGATCATGTGTTCCTCCTTTTTCTGTTTTTGAAGAAAATGGCATTTGTAGGCATGCTTTCTAGTTTGTCCAATTCTACTTGTGAGCCTACAAAATCGCTCTGGGCCAACAAACCTTATTCTACCATTGAATATTCATACCAATGGTCTGTGTTATTTAAGCATACCCATGCAAACCTTATTCTACCATTGAATATATATATCGATGGTCTGTGTTCTTTAAGCATACCCTCTTGTGACCTTTGAACTTCAATGTAATTGTCAAGATACATCGGTAAAACCTTACCCGTTTGAATTATGGGCTATAAAATAGGAATTTTTGTACATATGTAGATGAACCCTTCAGTGTGCAGGTAGAGGCATCCTAAATTTAGCAAATATCCATTTCATTTGACTGTCTTTAATGTGTTTAAGGAATTCTCATGTTGTCATAGCAAAAGTTTGATGAACTGATAAATTGAATATGAAAAGTAAATTGAACTTTGATAGATAAGCCCCTAAAGGATTAATATGGTTTAGAGTTGTGCTATCCCAAGAGTATTACGTGGACATGTAATTTGAACCAAATCTTCCTTAAAACAATTTCTATAAGCTTAGATCTGCAACTGCTGGAATTTAGAAATTACTTTCATAAACAAATTTGGGACAAATTTGGTTGTTATTATGGCCATCATCACATATTGATTGGACTTGGGGCTAATCCAATTGATAAGAGGACACATTTCTAAATGCATTATCTTCATCCTATATCTGAATATGTTGGTGTTTATCCTTTTGGGTGTTTTTCTAAGCTATGAATACCTCAGGATTAGAAGCATCAAGCTCTTTGGTAGGTCATGTTTAGGAATCTCTGTGCTTGTTCCAGCATGCATGACTGCAAACCAAATGAATGCACAAAGTTTCCTTCTAAATTATATAAGAACTGAATCGAGTCTTTTGTAGTGACCACATTTTCCTTCTAAATTCTATAAGAATTGAATTGAGTCTTGTGCAGTGACCACATCATGGAGAATGACAATGCATGTACATTTATCTGATACTTCATTATGTTCTTAACTGAAATTATTAGATATTTTATAAGAGAAGATTTACCTGTTGTTTGTAAACTATGTGCTTCAAGAACAAGCATAAGCGGCGCAAAGAACTCGTCGCTATGATCTAACACTTTATGCAGCGCTGGTCTTCACTCTGCCATTACCTAGACCATAAAGCAGTATTAACCCACAAGTCATTTTTGCCCACAGCTAAATCGATTTTTGCATACAGACTGTATTGTCTTTAAAAACAAAAGAATTCTAGAGAAGACGTTGTATAGAACTAAAAGATCATAAAATGTAGAAAAAAGCATTCATTAAGGGCACAATGCATGCCTTTGATGTCAATGGCTAGTTGATCGTATCAATCACTAGCAAAAAGGAAGGATAGATTTAGTGCCTGAGAAGACTGCAGTAACGACACTATCAATGGGCACCAATCAAAAGATATTGATGAATCACATACATGTTTGTCCTAATAAAATCAATGATAACCTACAATTTTCTTGCAATCACTACAAGGAAAAGACCCTCTAGTGGATGTTTTTGAGGAACCCCACAAAAAAATACCCCAGACGTCCGTTTCTAGCGGAGGATCCTAGAGGAGGTTGGCGGGCGGAGGCTTTTGCGGATGTATTTCGTCCAGTGTTCTTATCAACCTAGAATGCACTAGTGCGTTCAATGTGACAAAGTACTGGTGCATTACAAAAATTGGCACACTGGACACCGTGCGCTCCATACACACAGGCCCGGTGCGTTTTATTTTTGTAGAGCACCGGTGCTTTACATGTCGACTGCATAGATACCGCCCGATGTGGAATAAATGAAACGCACCGGGGTACCCACAAAATGCTTTCAAAAGTGGATGGTTAAATAAAAAAAAATTACGGCAAAAAAACTGCATAAAACATTGGCACACTAGAAACAGTGTGCTTCGTACACACCCTCCCGGTGCTTTTAATTCAGCAACCGCGTTGGTGTGTGTCATATCATTAGCCTCGGTGCTTCATAAACAGTGCGCGAAACATAAACGAACCGGTGCCGAATGACCGAAACGCATCGGGATCCCTGTAAATGCCGTGCACCGGAAAAGGGTTTAAAACAATTAAAATTACGGCCAAAAAACTGCAAAAATCATTGGTTCACCGGGCATCGTTACCGGCACGTCAGGTTACTGTACAGCCCCGATGTGTCACAACGCCATGCCCTGGTGCGTCTTTAAAGCGAGCGGAACATAAAATTCCCGGGGCGAAATGATGGAAATGCACCGGGATCCCCATAAATGCTACATGCCGGAATAGGGTTAAATAAAAAAAAATTATGGCCAAAAACCCGCAGAAATCATTGGTTCACCGGACACTTTTACCGGTGCATCATGATAATGTAGAGCACTGATGCTTTAAAAATACTCCGCCCCGGTGCTTCCTAAAAGCACGCGAAAACATAAAGAGCCCGATGCGGCATATATACAATGCACCGGTACTCCAGAAAACATCCCGCGCACCGGAATAGGGTTAAATAAAAAAAATTATGGCCAGAAAACTGCAGAAATCATTGGTTCACCGGACACTGTTACCGATGCGTCATGTTACTGTAGAGCATCGGTGCATTAAAAATACGCAGCCCCGGTGCCTCCTAAAAGCATGCGAAACAGAAAGAGCCTGACGTGGCATACAGGAAACGCACCGGTACTGCTATAAAAATCCCGTGCACCGGAATAGGGTTAAATAAGAAAATTACGGCCAAAAAACCGCAAAAATGATTGTTTCACCAGACGTCGTAACCGGTGCATCGCGTTACTGTAGTGCACCGGTGCGTGACAGTTACGCTGCCCTGGTGCTTCCTAAAAGCGTGGGAAAACAAAAAGAGCCCGGTGCGACATTAATATAACGCACCGGTACTCCAGTTAAAACCTGGTGCATCGTAACAGGGTTAAATAAAATAAAAAAAATTACAGCCAAAAAACCGCATTTTTCACTTTTGTCAGTGCTACAGAGCTCTCAAGCACCGGTGCAAGTTATCCTTGCTTGAGCTACACTGACATCTGTTCTCCCATTGCACTTATTGCACACACTACTGCTGTACATTGCCACCAATCTCTAGCTTGAATTTTATGAAATAGTGGACAAATTTTCTTTTTAAATTATACAGCGAATATGCCTCCTCGATGGATAAATGTACAGGTATTTTTCTAGTTTTTCCATAATTAAACCTTTTAGCGGATTAGAATTTGAAAAAACCTTAAAATTAACCATTAATATATATATATATATATATATATATATATATATTTGTCATGTAGTGTGCTTGAGCCGTTCGGCTCGCACCAGTTGCGGTGCTTCCTGTAAATTTACAGGTTGCACCGGTTTGCGGTGCTGTTTGTAATTTTACAGGCCGCACCACACCCAGTGCTGAAGGCGTCCGCACCGGTTCTGGGGCAGTACCGCGAGGCGCACGGTGTAATTTTAAAATTTTTAAAAAGTGCGGTGTGGTCATTTACCTGGCCGCACCGTTGACAATGTTGAATCTTGGACACCCAGTGCGTTGACAAACTTATCCGCCCCGGGGCACGTAAGTTTTTCGGCGCACCGGAACTGCCATTTGACATTGTCAACAATTTGGGTTGATAAACCGGTGCTAAGTGTATCCGCACTAGTTCCGGGGCGAATTCCAAAGTCGCACCTTGTTATTGTAAATTTTACAACAAAGAGCGGTGCGCTCAGATACCTGGCTACACCGTACGACTATGTACGGTGGCAGGAGGGCGGTGAGCTGACTTAGCTATAAGCCTCGGGGCGTATAGTGAATTCAGCTCACTGGCCTCCTGACATCACACTTAGTGAACGGTGCACTAAAAATATTTTCTGGAGCACCGCTCCCGGTGCTCTTTATATCATATGTGCATCGTAGGCGGTGCATCTCTGGGTAGTGATGCACCGTTACTGGTGCGTGACTGTGTTTTTGGCGCACTGTCTCTTGTTTTATTTATTTTTCAAAAAATATTTATATATGTATATTTGTAAATACATGTGTCATTTAATTAAAAAATTGTGTTTAATATGTCAATCATTCAGAGACGTGAAAGGAGAGAAGAGGAGCAACAACAACAACAACAGGCAAAACAATATAACATGGTTCACCTGTGGGAGGCAAGAGAGAGGGAGAGAGATGCGTACCCTCACCCTATTACAACAGCAATATAGGGGTTCGTAATGCAGGTAGGCCTCCTCAAGTTCTATGAGGAGGCTACTTCCCTAAAGTCCCATAGTGGTCGTTTGAGACATCTTATCTGAAGGTGGAATGCCCATCGACAAGATTTCTGAGTTGGTATCGACCAGTGGTACACGCCCACTGAGGAGGATGTTTATTTTATTGCAGGGCTTTCGAGGAGAGGGGTGGATTTTCCCTCGTTCCCTGAGGTTGCAGCTGGCCGTGTGGAAGGGAGTCAGTTAGTTTACTCCCAGAGATACATTAGAGTAGACATATTGTCTCCTTCAGATTTTCAGGTCTCTGGAGGACAATTACGTATTGGTGCGTTTAGTGGTGAGGAGGTCTAGTGTCTATCACTTATCATTTCGACCATTTCGCACAACACCAGTGATGGGAAACGCATTAGTTTCCAGCTTTTATATTATGTTGATTCTTTACTACAACAACCACGACTTGTTAGGTGGTCTGCCATCTTTTTACGGTAGTTCTGTACAGCATTAGATAGATGTCATGCTCGTGCACAAGGGAGGGTCAACTTCCCTTTTTCTTCAGAGCTTTTTATTTTATTTTTTGAGAGGTTTCCAGAGACGAGACCTTCTTTTCTTCAGCAACCTCATAGGCCAATGACTGAGGCACGTATGCATATGTGGGGGTAGATGATGCCCAAGAGGGAGGAGACTTTGTTTCCAACGAGGATATCAAATGATGCACTGGGGTTGCTAGCCAGTGTTGATGAGCATCCCTTCATTATGGTCCCCTGTCCTTAAGTGGGGTTGGATTGGCGAGGGTGTGCCAAAATCCTCTTCACAGATGATGAGCTGCCAGATGATAGATGTAATATTACTGTTTTATTTAAATTTATTCTAACATTTTCTTTAACTTGTTTTTATTAAATTGTGTAATGAAATTGTCTAATTATTGTTGTGTACTTGTATATATTTTGCAGACATTGGCTCTTATGATGGCGAGGAAATGCCACCACCACCACCTGATCCAATTGTGGATCTTGATGATCTTGATGCCGAGGATCAGTAGGAGGCCGGTGCAGATGATCAAAACCCTGCTCCTACTGGTGCACCGGCCTGCGGTCAACGTATGAGCGATGCTAGATACAAGATGGAGTTGGGTGACCAACTCATTGATTTGCTTGTTGAGGCAAGCATCCGCCCCGTTGATTTCACAGATATAGAGGCCGATGATAGGCTCTTACAGATGTGGAGAGGCATGCTGCATGACATGTATAGCCTAATGCAGCATGTCGTAGGAGTTACGATAGCTTTACGCGACTGACAAGGACTGTCGCACGTTATGAGCAAGCCGCAGCACATGATGGACAATCTGCGAGGTGCAGCGTACCATCAAAATCTCATGATCGTTCACAGCCTCGCGCCGCGTCAAATTTGCATGTAGAGCCTCCAGTAGCATCTACCAGCAGTCATCATGGAGATGAGACTCGATCATCGGCTGATCCATGACATTTATATTATAGTTGTATATTTTTACCATTATTCGGTTATATATATATATATCTATGGTCCATGTATTTTATATTCATTTTGCAGTTGTACTTAATTTACATGTTGGTGATCATCATTATGTGTATGTTGTTAGGTCATGTTAGATATGTTCATTTAATGTGCAGTTTGTAGATAGATGTGTATATGATAGCATGAGATGTATATTTGATGTTTGTGTTGTATTGATGATGTTAATATATAATGTTAGTTGTGTTTTGTTAGATGATCATGATCACGATGATGCAATAAGCGATTTTGAATGTGTTTTTTAGTCAAATATGACGTTTGTACGATGCTTATCATGAACGTGATGTTTATTAATTAATTTATAAATACCAAATGATCATGATATTGTAAAATTGTAATATTTGTATTTGTAATTGTATTTAAAATTCTAAAATTGTAATTGTAATGATATATATGTAAATTTCTAAGATTGTAATTGTAATTATATATATGTAAAATTCTAAAATTGTTATTGAACGTGAAATTGTAAAATTGTAATTGTAATAATTCTAATTCTAATTCTAATTGTATGTAAAATATTTGTAAAATTTTAATTGTATTAATGTGAAATGAATTTATTAAAATTTTAAATTTGTAAATTTGTAAATTTTAAATAATTGTAAAATAAGAAATATAGAATAATATGATTTATTGTAACATAAGGAAATTTAGAAAATAATGCAAATAAATTCCTGTACTTAATTAGAATTATCATTATTTTATTATGATCTTAGATACAAAAAAAGAATTAATTTATACAATACACCATTTTTTTTGAGATCAAGTACATAATACCAAATTATCAAGTGAATTATTGATTTTAAGATTAACATAATGCAAATTACCAATTAATTCAAATTAATACATATTACAATAATATTTCGAAAAACTCATCTTAAAAAGTATAAATATTGATGAAATAACACATATTGTACCATATCACTCTCGGTTCTCATGATCACCCTCATTATCTTCTAGCTTGCATGGCATGATAACACTATTGTTCTCAAAAATATGTTTTGATCTAGGGTCATGGGTCAATACGAACCACGAATCCCTATCCAACACATCTGGGTATAAAAACACCTGGTTGCAGTATTTAGGGAAAACATAGGGCTCCTTAGCTTCATCCCACATCTTTCTAGAGTTGATACATATCAGCCTACTATCGCGATCTTTCTATACATTATTCCGATCAAAGGTGTCCCACCACTTGCACCTAAAAATAACACATTAGAAAGAATAAAAATCCACTTCAATGATCTCTTGTATCTTTCTGACGTAACCTAACGTCCCTCTTACTAGTTGTTGATCATGGTGGCTAGATAGACTAGATTAATCGAACTCGACTTCCACTCCACAGTCTTGTGTGATGTTTCCAGCATCGGCATTTTCTGTGCGAAAATGGTGTCCATATGCCCACATAGATGGGAAAAAATGCACCTATTATAAAAAAGTTTAAAAAATCATATAAGTGTCATGTTTCTTATAAATAATAATTCAACAGTTAAAATATGAAATGTAGATGTCTTAATGTAAGTTTCAAATTTACATATAAATTATTTCCGAGTTGCTGCACCCAATCCCTACGTTTAGTGCATCCTCTTCAACACACGGGTAACGACCGGTATCACCATATTTCTCTCTGACTTGGTCAGCAACCCAACTGTTGGGGCATATTTTTGGCATATTTTCTTTTAAATGATCGGGATAAGGCACACTTCTACCATTCAACCATCTGAATTCTTTCCTATCACTATCCCATTTCATTCTTTTTTGTTCGTACAATGCGACCCACGGTTGTGTTGCTTCAGAATTATAAAGAATGAATTTATTGATAGCTTCAATTTCTGCATTCGCTGATGAAATCAAACCAACATTATATAGGACTTAGAGATCAAAATATACATTATATCGGAGTTCAACATGAATATAATTAATTACTTTTTGTAAATTTGAAAAATTATAAGTAGCTTACTCTTAATCAAGCGCTTTTTTCCACTTGTTTGGAGCAACTCTCCTTCTCTTTTGTCTTCATCCAATTCATCACTCCAAATCACCACACCTGGTCTGTTGTCGATCTGCTTGATGTACTCACTGGCATAGTAGAAATAATCATATGATATGTACCCCTTTGCCATAGACCCCTCGGGTTTTTCCCTTTGTCGAACAAAACCTTTCAATTTTTTCATGTACCTCTCTAAGAAGAACATCCAACGACAAGAAACAACCCCAAATAATTCAACCTCATCTACCAGGTGGATTAGAATATGAACCTGAAATCCATGAAACTCGTCGGCAGTTCCTTCTCAAACATACAAACAATTTCAACTATCTCTTGACGCCATCGTGGAATGCTAGCCACATGAATCTCCTTTGACGTGATCCAATGTACAAATGCAGATAATTTAGATATGGCACATCCTAGGTCTTAAGGGAATTCATGTTTCACACACCCATGCACAAACAAAGGATAATGACACTGCAAAGTTATAAAAACGTGCAATAATATACAAAATTAGTTATGTTTTATGATCACCGCATGGGATAAAATTTATTAATATAACAAATAATAAAATCATGCTTTTGACATTATACGTACTCTTAGAAGATTCAAATGGTCATGTGATTTCAAACCTGAAAAATGGTCATCCACAGTGAAGCAGCGCCGTAGTGAAGACCCATATGAAGTTGGCACCCTCACATCCATTATAACTTCCTTTGCCAAAGATATATCATCTTTTTTTAAAATCCGTGGGACATCACCTTCTTTGAAAAACCATGAATTAGAGGGACCAATGCCTGCCTCTGATCTCGTACTTTCTAATCGTCTTGGCCAATATTTCTTTTTAGTTTTGAAGTAATAAGATCTTTCCTAACCGCTAATGTGTCACTTTTTTTCGATGATATGTGCCTCCATAAAGAAGATGAAACTTTTTTAAATATATGCATGGGATCTAATAAGTGGGCAATCTTAAGATGCTTCCAATATGGGAGGTCATAAAAGATAGATTTCCTTTTCATCCCAATGGGCAATTTCTCAACATAGGTGTTAAAGAAATCTGGATCATCGAATTTAGGCTTTCCATTTGAATCGAACATTTCTGTGAACTCCTTCTCCTTCTCTCTCTCATATGCTCTAATCCATTCAGCTGGTGTCATTATTGGAGGCCTTTAGGTTCTTTCTCGTTTACCATTGAAAGCAGATGCTGCTCTTCTGTAAGGGTGTTGTTTTGGTGGAAATATCCTGGAGTAATCATACACTGGCTTTCATAGGTCCTTGGACCATCTAGCTTTCAGAGAAGGTCCACAACATTTACATCCAAAATACCCTTTTGTTACAAGACCTACGAGATTATATTTGTATACATTAATTAATATGCATGGCACGTTAAAGACTATCATGAAGATCAGAACATATAATATTACAACGAATTAAATAACTAATATGTGAAAGAATATTGTTACATTATATATAAACAAATCAATAAATTAAACATGAAATTTACCAGTGCAAACTCCTAAGCCTGGATAATCATGTGTTGTGTAAGCACATATGCCATACAACGTAAAACTCCTCTTTACTGCGATGGGTCTTCATACATTGTATACATTTATCCCATCCCATAATTCCTTCAATTCATCTACCAGTGGTTGTAAGTAGACATCCATATTCTTCACTTGTCTTCTACCAGGGACTATGAGAGCCAACATAAGATGTTCATTCTTCACGGACAACCATGCGGGGGTATTGTTATTGATCACTACTACAGGCCAAACAGAATAGTTGGTGTTCTGGAGGGAATATGAGTTGACGCCATCCATGGCTATGCTAAGTTGTAGACTTCGTACTTCATTATTGAATTTTTCGGGCCATGTATCCTCTATATGCTTCATGGCTATTGAATCAGTTGGTATTCACATAACTCCCAACTCACTTCTGTGTGAGGCATGCCATCCTTGCAACATAACTAAATCTTTGCAATGAAAGAGCCTTTGAATCCTTGGGATTATAGGCATGTGCCTCAATATCTTAAAAGGAGGACCAGTACGTGATTTACCCTTCTTTTTTTATTTATCGTACCTATGATGCCCACATTTCAGACACATCTCTTTGTCTGCATATTCTCCTCTATATAGAATACAATCATTTGGACATGCATGATATGATATGTACTCAACACCCAACATTTTCAACAATTTTTTTGCCTCCTCGCTGCTACCGGGAAAGACATTATCACTCAGAAGAACCTTATCTTTGAATAACCTATAGTTGGTGATCATGGAAAACTATATTAATAAATATACATTAATTTCGATATAATTATTAACGTTCATAAAATTTAACATTCGTAATGTTCATTGCAGTGTACTGATTATATTTCAAATTTATATATAAGGTCGGAAGTACTTTATGGTAACTTACCTCAAAAGTTTCGAGAAACATGCATTCGAAAAGCCAAACTTTGCTTTCAAGTTGTACAGTAACATCGTTGTCCCCAACTGGGTAGACTTTGACTGACCGTCGGGTCCAAAGAGAGGGGTGTTGGAAGCAAATTTAAGGCTTTCGAAAAATGTGTCAGCGATATGAGCATCATCCCCTAGCTGATCATCATTTTAGAATGCATTTAACAAAATTGTCTCCATGGCAGTCGTATCCCTTAAGTAATCATCCATACCAACCTCTATTTGATTGTCTCCATTGCCAGCTTGTCAAGAACTACTATTGTTGTACTCATTCCTAATTGGTGAATCTGAATGTAGCGGCAATTGAATTGGTGGTTGATTCAACCATTCTTGGTATCATTCCTCTCCGATTTTTTCTCTTAATTCAGCGTTCTCTTGATTTGACATTGTCATGGGGTGCAACGGAAGATGGTAGGTAGGTTGTTCATCATCACTAGAATCGTAATAATTAAAAAAAAATTGAACATGATTAGTAAAAAATATTATGATATCAATTAGTAACCACGTTGAAAATATTGCATGATTATAAATTGGTTTGACGTTGAAATAATTACATATTAATCAATTCATATACCAAACAATTATAATTATAATTACCATCATTATCCCAGGATTGTGGCTAGAAGATGCAATTTTGTTAAAATTGGCAGGGTGAAGCGGCTGTCCATTTTCATCTACCAAATGCATATTGCGGTGTGCAACTCCTAATAAGAACTTTCGATGTTTTGGAGCAGTACTTTGAATATAATTTTGTGCATCTGAACTTGATGATGAATTTGCATGAACCTGGAAATTTGTATACATTATAAATTTAATTAAGTTGTGCATGATTGACTACATGGATAAAAAACATACATAAATTCAATTAGATAGTGAAAAAATAAAACAAATCTGAAGTAAATATTATGTCTCCACATGGATAGGGAGAACTCCACAATGGACTTTGAGAAATATTATGGAACGAGGTGGATTTTGAAGAATTGTCCATTTCATATAATATATGATATTTTCTCCCTGCATTTGAGAAAAACAATAATAAACTTTGGTGCATAAACCTAAATGTAATTTTGGTGCGTATTGTCCAGATAACCACAGTGGCCAGTTCTTTATTTTGCGCACCAGTGCGCTTTTGTAAAAAGTAGCACTGGTGCGGTTGAATTAAAGGACGCACCAGTAAACGAATAACCGCAATAAAAAAAGCGCAACCCTATTTTTTTTAAGTGAAAAAAAAGGCGGTAAATTGAAAATTTGGCGGCAAAATATTTTCGAAAATCTAATTTCATAAAACATTTCTTTAAATACTAAACACTTTTCATTATTTCACTATTTTTGCAAAAACATTTTAGCCAGAGATTTGCAGGATACATACCTAGAGCAAACAGAGCACGAGAGCACTATGGAGCAGGGAAATACGTTTGAACAGAAGTATTTAGACAATCCGAATTTGAAACCTCTGGTAATTCAAACCCTGTACCATAGAATTTTAAACGACGTGAGTAAAGTTTATTGTTTTTTTGTACTTTTTTCTGCAGTTTTTTTTTAAATGAAGTGAAATAAGAAATCAAAGTCTATTGTTTTATTTTATTTTTTCTCTAGTTTTTTATGAAGTAAAATACAAAATCAAATCTTATTGTTTTTTTAACTTTTTGTTTCTACAGTTTTTTTACCTTTTTTGCAGTTTTCGAAAACAAAAATAAAAAAAGAAATCAATTATTACGAACAAAACCCTAGATTCTTTTTGTTTCTGCCATTTTTTCTCCCTCTTTCTTGTCAATTTAGATTTATAGGGTTTCTGTACTCATAAGAAATCCAACCCACAGGATGACTTGCATAGTTGAATCCCAATCCATGTTGGCCCTTGCGTCAATCTTAAAAAAATATAGATTGTTTTTTGCGTTGGTGCGCCCTGCGTAACGCTGCACACCGGTGCGCTTTGTTATACAAGCGCACCACTGAAGTACACTGATAAAAAATAAAAAAACAAAATATTTTTTTATCAGTGCGCCATTCGTAACATATGGCACCGATGCACCATTACATTATGGAGCACCGCAAAACATGCTGTTTTAGAAAAAAACCATTTTACAAACATACCCTACATTATTTTTGTTTCTGCCATTTCTTCTCCCACTTGCTATGATTTCAGAATTAAGGTTTTTCAATTTATATTTATAGCGTTTGTATTGCTAGATATAAGCCTAAGACATGCAACCAATGAGAGGATCGACATAGTCAGATCTTAATCCATGTTGGCCCTTGCATCAATCTTAAAAATGACATTTGTTTTTGTCGGTGCCCCCTTCGTAACATAGCGCACCAGGGCGCTCTGTTATACAAGTGCACCACGCAAGTACAGTGATAAAAAATTAAAAAACAAATTATGTTTTTATCAGTGCGCCATATGTAACATATGGCACCAGTGCATTATTACATTATGGTGCACCGCACAACGTGTTGTTTTGAAAAAAAAAACCATTTTACAAACATACCCTACATTATTTTTGTTTTTGTCCTGCCTTCTCCCACTTGCTGTGATTTCAGAATTAGGGCTTTTCAATTTATATTTATAGGGTTTATATTGCTAAATATAAACCTAAGATATCCAAGGAACAGGTTCACCTACATAGCCGGATCCCAATGCATGTCGGCCCTTGCGTAAATAAATAAATAAATAAATTCGGTGAGCCCTGTTTGAAAGAGTGCACCTGGGCGCTCTTTTATCACAGCGCACCACGAAAGTAATATCATAAAAAATTAGAAAAATATGCAGCCGGTACGCTATTTCATTATGATGCACAGCGAACGTTCAGTTTAGAAAAAAAAACACTTTTAAAAAATACAAACCTTACTTTCTTTTTGTTTCTCCCCTTTCTTCTTCTTCTTTCTGTGATTCAGAATTATGGCTTTTCAATTTACATTTATAGGGTTTTGTATTGCTAAATATAGACCTAAGACATGTAATGGACGAGACGATTAGCATAATCGTATCCTAATCCATGTTGGCCTTGGAATGATTTAAAAAAGAAAGATTTTCTACTGGTGCGCCCTATGTAAGGTAGCGCACTGGTGCTCTATTGTTTACAAGAGAACTGGATAAGTAATGTGAAAAAATAAGATTTTTTAATGGTGCGCCATATGTAAAATATTATACCGATTTATACTAAAAAAACTAACACTGGACGATTTTTATTATTTTTATGATGGTTAACCGGTGCGGTCATTGACATGTAATGCACCGGGGCTTCTTGTTGACATAGAGCAACGTACGGTGTATTATTCTGTTTTTGCGATGCATGGTAAATACATACACGCACCGACGTTGGTGCGTTAACCATGAATGGCGCACCACTTTTTTGAGATTTTTTAATTTTTAATTGAGAAGTTGACAATTTATTTAAAAATATATTATTGACTGATATGATATAGGTTTTATATTTTTAAAGAAATGACTGAAAAGAGATCAAATAACAAAAATACTTATAACACATCAAGATCAAAAGCAAAAAAGTCAAGTTCTTTGTAAATTTTTTACAAAAAATTTAATTTTGAACTATATGTAAGTTTAAGTAATATGTATTGTTTAATGTGTATCATGCAGAGCCACAAAATGACGAAGCTCGATAAGATTATTTCTGATCTAGGACCAGAAGAACGTATAAGCTTGATGGAAAAATTGCAAAAGGATGAATTAGGTGAATGAAAAAATACTATTGATCCAATATGAGTTTCTTTTTTTAGTTTTCATTAATAATATAAGTAAAAATATTATTAGATAACATGTGTGAAAAATTCTATTAATTCACCTCTGTTTAATGTTCTACAGGGACCAACAACTCAGAAAAGGAATGTTGTTCTAAGAAAAGAAAAACAATAGAACATGCAAATGAAAATGAATTGCTCCTTAGCTCATCTGGAGTGGTGTTGGAGGTTAACGAAAGGGGGAAAAACTTTTACAAATGTTTGAGGGATCTAGTGGAATGAATGTATAGATGTTATTTCCACTTACAATACAAAAACCAATCCAATGATTCCAAGAACTAGATTTTATGTAAACTACAGGAAGAGTTTCCAGAGAATTGGTCAATGAGACATGTCAGGTTTTTAATAGCAAAAACGTACAACAACAAAAAAGAAGGAATGAAAAAGTAATATTCCTTTAGATGTTTGTCTAGAATTATTTATAAATATCACTTTTGTTATACTTACTTTTCATATATCAATATAAAAATTAAATAGTTTATTGTCATGTTACATTTTCAGGAAGATTATGAAAATCTCAAAAGATGAACGAGCTGATATAAAAAATATGCTAGTAGGAATGTCTAAAAATATGTACAAGGAGATGGTCAAAGAAATGGACAAAATTGCATCGCAGGAGGAGCCATCTCAACAACAACGTGCTTCAAATGTAATATGTAATCATTGAATTTTTTTATCATTAAGTAAAATAAATAAACAATTTAGCATTAAATATTAATTTTCAAGTATTTTCTTGCAGAAAAGAAAAGAAAATGGAACCCATTCAGCACATAAAACGGGACGACAAGGAAGACAAGGATTGATATCTAAGTTTGTGAGTAATTGTTACTTCCTTATAACAACTTAACTAGATTTCATTTTTGTATTTTCAAGTTCGTTTTACAAAAAACATCATTGAATGTCTCCAAACAGGTGCTAATATACAAAGAAGAACCATCAGAGGAATTGATTGAAATTGGTTTAAATATGGGTTGTGCATATATGTTGGCATATCACAACTTAATTGTGGAATTTGTAAGCATCTATTGATCTTGTTTTACTTAGGTACGTCTATAATTAATAGAAAAAATAAATCTTTTATATTAAATATATGATTTCTTATGGGGTATAAAACTTGCAAGAAACAAAGTATGGCACTGTGCCAAAAGATCAAATCTTGAAAGATGGCATGTTACATGGTTTTGAAAGAATGTGTATAGTTTATGAGTCAATTGTTGCATTGGTACGTCATTTCTTTTCGATTTACATTGATGTATATTATTTAATATTGCAATTTTCATTATTCTCACCAATGTATATACACTCATTACAGTTTATTTTTATGTTTGGATATAAAAGCAAGGCATTGTACTATTTTTGGAAAAATGTCTGTGAAATCATACATTTTCTTTAATGCAATGGACATAGTGTCCCAATTGAAAGATAAATGGATACCAATAACTGTACCATTTTGTATGACAAAGAATGTCTTATTCATATATATATATATATATATATATATATAATAATAAATGTTCTAATTTATTCTATTGCGTTCTCTATTGTCGCTATTGCATTCTCCATTTTCGTTCTCAAATGCAGTAATAAAAATTTAATTCATATGAATATTGTTATAAAATATATATGTGTCGACTTTTGATGAATAATGAATTTTAAAAAACCACAATAATTATGATATGATATAACAAATTAATCTAAACATCACATTAAAATCCATTAATAAAAATTTATTTAATATGAATATTGTTATAATATGTGTTGACTTTTGATGAATAATGAATTTAAAACAGTCACAATAATTGCACTACCACAGGTCGATGTTTCTAAAAAATACAAAATGAAAACTGGTGCGCTTGTATTATTAAGCGCATCGGTGCGTTTATACTACCTATCGAGACCGCAAAAATACCAAAACCAGTTAAAAATATCGAGGCGTTTGTGCGGTATGGCGCTTCGATGCATTTATGTATCTATACACACCGGTGTTGTTTTACCGCCTATGAACACCGCATGAATACCAGTACCAATTATAAATTGTGGTGCGTTTGTGTGATACTATGCACCGAGGCGTTTGTTCTGTCTGTACGCACCGGTGCATTTGGATGACCAATAAGCACCACACGAATCCCAATAACAATTACAAATCTCGGTGCATTTGTGTGATAGTACGCACCAGGGCATTTATGTGTCGATAAGCGCCGATGCATTTGTATGACATATTTTCACCACACGAATACCGATACCAATTGTAAACCTCAGTGCATTTGTGTGATATGATGCACCAGGGCAATTATATAAGAATACGCACCAGGGTGTTTATACGACCTATGGGCACCGCTCAAATCCCAAGACCAATTAGAATGGCCCCGTGCATTGTATCACCAACACCAGGCCTGACGCTGTTATTTTCCTTAACGTCCTAGTGCATTCTTGTTCGACCGCCCCGGTGCTTTGTCTACCAATACACACCGGTGCATTAAAACTTGATAAGAGCACCGATGAAAAAACATCCGTAACAACCTCCAGCTGCCCATTTTTTTTTAGTTGTGTTGAATTTCCGTTAAAAGCTTCGCCAAAACCTCCGTTACCAGAAACGGATGTGGTAGCATATGTTTTTTTGACAATTTTGGCCAATTTTATAACACTAAAAACCTCCTTTATAACCTCCGCTAGAGGGTCTTTTCCTTGTAGTGAATACATTTCCTGTAATACATCTCGAAAATATAGGGTTTACTGTATAATTAGGACTAATTTCATTAAAAAATCAACACTTGGCTTTCGTAACTAAGTTTAGTGGCTTCGTAACTTGTCAAATTCATGCCTTTCATCGAGTGAGACTAATACCAATCAATCAACACTCCATTGCCCCCAAAGCTAAGAAATTAAAAATGTAGGATTATAACCAAATTTTGGCTAGTAAACAACACAGAAAAATAAAATCCCGAGAGAGATCGGTATAGAGGATATGGTCTTCTCAAGCAACTTTTGAATAGACGAAAAGGTATAAACGAACCCCAATAGAGTATGTTAGCATTGCCCGTAAGCTAGCAGGAAGTTGATGGGTGGCCACCATTTCAAAAAAGGTAGGGTGACTACCTTGTCCTCCAACCTGTAGCAACATATTTTTCTGTACTCTCTGATTTACCTCGTCTTCCCTTGCTTCTTCAAAAACATGAAGCAAATTGACAATTTAAGAAATGAATATGCATCAAACAGGGTCCCTTATTCCATGAATACTATATAGAGCCTGAATGTTTGAATTATATGCCCTTGGCATAGGCTTATCTCATTCGTATTTCCATTAAAGTGCTCAGGCTCACCCTTGCCTCTTCTTCCAGGCATTTATCAAGTAAAGGGAGCATAAGATTTCTTGGCTTTTTGATGCCAAGAAGAATATGAGATGAACTTTTAAAGAGTAATTATATTTTTTATTATTTTTTTATTTATCATAATGATATCAATAAACGAGTGGGAACTATCAAGTGTCACAGAAATCAAATTTTTTTGCACTCTAAAAAAAACCTGGAGAAAAGGTGCAAATAACCCCTGCAGAACAATATCGGTTTAAAAATCACCAACGCAGAATAGTGATTTCAATGATCTCCTCCAAAGAATCTAAAGAATATTGAACCTGAAAATAAAATTAAAGTATTATAAATATATTATCACCTGAACAGAGTAGCAAGTCTAATGATCGCCTAGACATAGTAACAAAAAATCCCTTCAAAGATTCATCAAATTCCTGAAACCAAACAGGAACCTATCAGTTCAATATTCCAACAAGATTTCTCAGGGGTGCGTAAAGGCTGCTGTCAAACAAGAGGATAAAAGAAAATAACTAAATAAATAATGAAAGAGGCCTGTGTGTGCCATGTAATGAAGCTGAAGAGAATCACATGCTTTACAGTCTTATGTACAAATGTCAGATTGAAATGCTCAATTAGACAAGAGGATGAGAATTTCCTTGGTTTACTATCAGGGACGAAGATGGAAGAAAATAGACCGTGAATCAGGGCTTTGTGCACTATTATGAAATGAAGATGAGGAGGATTAAATGCTTTATTACCTTATGTACAAATTCCATATTAAAATGCTCAATTATAAAAGAGGATGAGATTTTATCTGTTTTATTGTACAGTCAAGGCGAAGATGGAAGAAAATAGTCTGGGTTTCTGTGTGTTATCTAATGAAGTTGAGGAGAATCACATGCTTTACTGCCTTGTCTATGAATGTTTGAATGAAACTCTGAATTATATAGGAAGATGATTTTTATAACCTGTACTTTCAAGCACGAAATGGAAGGAAATAGAGGGTAGGGCTGCAACAAATCGGACATACCACTTCTTTATTACTGCGTTCACATTGTTATAAATATCATCATATGTTGGAAATTATATTCTATGGAAAACCAACCTAGATAACATAGAATATAAATGAAGAACTTTAAAATTGTCTTATAAAAAATTGATCTAGAACTATTGCAGATTCCATTTCTAGCCTATATACATCAGCAGCGTCTAGCTGCATTTCAAATTTGAATATTGATATGCAAGATCTACCTCTACATTCCATGTGCATTTTCAAATCTAGTTTTAGATGGACTTAGAGAAAATGTAATGTTAAGGTTATGTACCTGGAGTGTCAATTTCTGGAATAACAAAGACGCCATGGTTTCGCCCAAATTTGACGATTCGCTCGACATCCTTGTTAGAATATCACATTTCTAGTGAGTAAGATCCATTGATAGCAAGGGCGGGCTATGAATTTAATTCGAGGGAGAAGGACTGTGAATCGGTTGTGTGCCAGTGGAAGACATTAAGCTTGTTATAGCTCATTAGCCCTTATGGTCTGTAGAATGTCCCTGAGGGCAACCTGATTTCAGGAAATTGCATCATTCCTTATTTCATACGGAATATTATGCAAGGCAAAACCTGATTTGTTCATACCTGAGAATTAGAGAGCAGAACAGGGGAATCCAGCAAGGTAGTAGGGCTGAGACCAGGGGGATGGTCAAATAAGGAGATCTCACCCCACTAGGTGAAGAAACATATAGTCAGCACTTAAACTGAGCTATATTCAATCTGGGTGCATTGAATCCCCCTCGGGTAGCTAATTTCTCTACAAAACTACCGCCACCAATCCTTGTAGGCGGTTTATGGACCTGCCCAAAACCGCTCGTTGGCACTGATCCAACCACAAAACTGCCTAAAATACTAAAAGGATCATTCTCCTTATCGCTCCTGCTACTGCTGTTGCTGCCATTAAAGCTTTTTTCTCCTACTGCTGTTGTTGCTTCCATTAAAGCTCGCGGGTGATAAGGGCTTCAGGTTTTTTTCTTGGCCCTGTGGGGTTTCGATTTGCCATCCTACGAGAAGGACCGGGAAATGAAGTCGTCTGCCATTTTAGAGGCAAACCCCATCTGTTATTTTCTTCGTTCCCCGCCATAGATTTCATAGGAGTTTCGCATACTAATCAGCCTTTTGAGAATAATAACTCGCAAAGGATTTCGATCACATGTATATATAGAGGATTTTCTGTGAGGGGGTTTTCTGTGAGTTGAAGGGGATTGTTGGGTGCAAATTGGGTATATACAAATTGGATCCGGTCATATGGGTGTGAATTCACAGTTTTAGGGGCCTAGTGAGTATGAGTGACAAAGTATGACTTGGTCAATAGTTTTGTGTTTTGTGTTATTGTAGTGATTAATTTGGACTAAGTCAATATGTATCAAGCAATTTATATTAAGTTAATATTTTAAAACACTAATATAAAGATGAATCATGAGAATGGTTTTGTATTATTAACCTCATGTGGTTAGTGAAAGGTTAATAATTAAAATAACTTATGTTTTTGAAGTACATAGATTTTCTTTCCATTTATAAAGATGGTAAGAATTTGATAGAAAATTTAGATATAAGTAGAGTCTAGTTAAAAAATATTGTTTAAATATTTTGTTTAGTTCATAATCAACTTAATAGTAAAAAAAAACAAGTGAAGTTGTAGATCAATAAGAATTTTAGCTTTTTTTATCATCATATATCAACAATTAGAAAGAAGTTTGCTATAAGATTAGATAGTTCTTTAAAATTTAGCTAGTGTCACAAAATAAGTTAATATTTTGGTAATAATTCGATAGAAATTTTAGGCATAGGCAGAGTTCTACTATGATCCAAAGCTCATTCATAGTGGAACAATGCTTGTACAAGTTTTGCCGAGTTCTAGGTCAATCCATATTGTCAAAATTTCATTGTGGTTTTGGATGAATGAGAACTATATTGACTATCTGTGTCGTCAAATTTTTCCCACTATAGGGAAGTTTAATGATGTATTAAATGACTCTATGATATCACCCCTAACCTCCATATTCACAAAGTGAACATGGGTGTTTAATAAACATGTAGTTATGATTGAGATATTTATTATGGACCTAAGTGTTTACTTAATCAGGCATTGTGCATTCCATGGCATGTTGATACATACTCCAACGCAGTTGCATTAGTTTTGTGTAACCATACAATCATTTTTGCACTAGCGACCAAGTTCCAACACCTACAACAACAACAAATAATCCTACACCAATTTTGAGTTCCCTACGTGGTTATCTCATCCATGGTTTAATAAACCCATGGTACTACAATGATCACCAATCAAGTATGACTAGGGAATTGCAGGTCCATGCCAATGTCAATGCTCAACTTGGACTAAGATATTTTCTATGAAAGTGGTGATCAAGTTTGTACATTGTGCTTAATATAAGGTGCTTATAGTCATTAAGTGATAGTTGTAGTTACAAGGATAAGGTTTTGGTGTTATAATGCAAGGATTACAAGGAATAAGGGTTCTGAAGGCTAAAAATTGTTGGAAACATGGATTATAATGTTTAGGGGTTTTAATGCAAGGATTATAAGGACTAAGGTTGTAAATATTAGGGATTATTTGAAATATGAGTTATAAGGTTATATTAGGGGCTTTAGGGTTTAAAAAGAGATAGCGATTAAAGGAAATAAAGTTTAGGGTTTATGATGGTAAAATGTTAAGAGATATAATGGTTATAGTATTATTGTTATGTTTTATATGTGTTAAGGATTATAACGGTCAGGTGTCAATGATTATATGTATTAGATGTTAAAGAGGTAAATTATTTTAGAGGATAAGGGTTGTAATCTTTAGGTATTAAGTGTGGCAGGGGTTATAAGGATTGGGTCTTAAAAATTTTAGAGGAATTAGGGATTAGGATTAAAGTTCATATGCATTAACAATAAAATAGGTTATATGTTAGAGGGAATAAGGACTATAGGGTTGTTGACAGGGAAAAAATTCCACCTTGCCAACAAGGGGGAATTAACCTGATCGTAGGTCCCACCTAGATCGGCTCTTGTTTGGAATGGCTAATCCCAACGGGTTTTAAGGAATGTTATTAGCGTTAGGGGAATAATGAGTTAGTGGTTTAGGGATTAGGGATTAGGGCTTAGGGGAATAGGGGCTTAGGGGTTAGAGGTTTAGGGTTTAGGAGTTAGGGGAATAACAAGTTAGTGGTTAAGGGGTTAGGTATTGGGGGCTTAGAGGTTAGGGGATTTAGGTGCATTTAGGGGTTAGGGGAATAATGAGTTAGTGGTTAAGGGATTAGGGATTGGGGTTAGGAGAATAATGAGTTAGTGGTTTAGGGATTTGGGATTATGGGTTAGGGTATTAGGGGCTTAGGGGTTAGAGGTTTAGGGTTTAGGGGTTAGGGGAATAATAAGTTAGTGGTTAAGGGTTAGGTATTGGGGGTTTATGGGTTAGGGGATTTAGGCGCATTTAGGGGTTAGGGGAATAATGAGTTAGTAGTTAAGGGATTAGGGATTGGGGTTAGGGGAATAATGAGTTAGTGGTTAAGGGGTTAGGGATTGGGGTTTAGGGGTTAGGGGATTTAGGTGCATTTAGGGGTTAGGGGAATAATGAGTTAGTGGTTAAGGGAATAGGGATTGGGGGCTTAGGGGTTAGGGGATTTAGGTGCGGTTAGGGGTTAGGTGAATAATGAGTTAGTGGTTAAGGGATTAGGGATTGGGGTTAGGGGAATAATGAGTTAGTGGTTAATGGGTTAGGGATTAGGGTTAGGGGATTTAGGTGCATTTAGGGGTTAGGGGAATAATGAGTTAGTGGTTAAGGGAATACGGATTGGGGGCTTAGGGGTTAGGGGATTTAGGCACAGTTAGGGGATAGGTGAATAATGAGTTAGTGGTTAGGGGATTAGGGATTAGGGGTTAGGAGATTTAGCAGTTAAGGATTTTAGGGGTTAGGGGTGAGGGGTTAAATTGAGAAAAATTGGGGAACTTTCCGACAATACATCAAAACTGTCAGAACTAAAGTGTCAGAAAATTGACCATATGTACTAGTGTCCCATTAATAATAATAGTTTATTTATTTCTTCAAATAATAATTTAATTAATCATTCCAATAATCATTTTAGTTTCTCTTATCTACCTAATATCCACTCTCTTAATATGTACTGTACTAATATAATTCAATCTTTGATTTATCATTTCGACCCCTCCCATTAATCCCTCTCCCTCATGTCGACCTCCTACTTCTCTTAATCCCCCTTCACCTATTAACCTTAATGATTATTTTCCTAATCCTCCCCCTTTTTTCGGTCGTCTCTCACCCAGTAAACTTTCTTCACCCCCACCCCCATCCCTACCCCTACCCCGTCCTTTACCTCAGTCTTCTTTCCCTCTTCCTCCCCTTAATTCCAAGGTGGTTAACCTTTCCTTTGTTTAGATTGATACCCCCGCTTTAAGCCTCCTCGAGAAAGGCTTTAACTTTGCCCCAGTCCCTCATTCCATTCCTTTCGAGGATATTATTTGCTCCATCAAATCCATCTCCCAAAACCTTCCCTCCCATTCAGTTGAAGAACTTCGTCAAGAATGTGGACGCATTCATCGAAACTTTAAGCTCCCCAAGCCTAACCTTTCTAAAGATGAATTTGTCGCCCTCTGTCAGCTTAAATCCAACCCAGATATCCTTATTCTAAAATTTGATAACGAAAACGCCTATGTCCTATTATATTAATCATATTACAATCGTAAGATGATGGACCTTATATCCTCTTCCTCTCACAAACACCTCTCTAAAAACCCGATCCAGTCCATTATTTCCAAGGTTTCCAAAGCCATTAAATCCTCTTCCCTTGACCCTTCCATCCAAAATCTCCTCCTCCCCCTCAATTCCATCACCCCCAGGATTTATGGTCAGCCAAAAATTCATAAGCCTGGCATCCCCCTCCTCCCTATTGTCAGTGCTATAGGAGGCCCCACCCATGCCCTTTCCAAATTCCTTTCCAAAAAGCTTTGACCCCATTTCAGCTGCTCCTCCTCCTTCATTAAATATTATGCAGACTTTATACATCAAATTAAAACACTTAAGCTTGATAAGAATGACATTATATTTGGAGTTGCTTTTGCTCTGGTCTGTTGCGACAGAAAGCCTGCCGCTTGTGAAGAACCCATGTGATAAGAGCTAGGGCTCCTCCCAGTAGCCATGGAGGATCTAGATCCTCCCCAGGCTCCTCCGCCTCCTCTGTCGCCTTCTGCTGATGAAGCCTTCATATCGCTGCTGGCTTTGCTTCCGAAGAAGAAGAAAACTTGAAGACATTCCTAAGATTTCCCTTCCTCCCGAGGGGCCAAACCAAGTAGCCTTATCTATGGCAGATCATGCCCTTATGGGACAGTTTACGGATCTTTGGCCCTCTCCTAAAACAACCGAGACCTCGGTCGTGAAAAATTGGGCTCCTTTGATCAAGAACAGTGTAACCTCCTACTTCTTGGGTAGGGGCTACCTTCTATTCGAATTCATTTCAAAAGAGGATAAAGATTTGATCTTTAGGAATGGTCTCTACTTCATGGGCCCTCAGGGGCTATATCTCAACAAGTGGATGTCGGACCTTGACCCAGCAGTGGATGTCCCGACGACTGTTCTAGTTTGGGTAAGGCTGTCGAACTTGCCAATGCATTGTTGGAACTGGGATTCGTTGAAACACATAGGAAATGCTCTGGGAAAATTTATTGAATGAGCAAATAACAGGGATCAATATGATTGTGCTCAAATCTATGTCAAGGTCGACCTAGAGGTGGGTCTACCAGATGCAATAAAAATCAATGTCTGCAGTTGTTCCCATGTGTAAAATCTTGACTATGAGCAGCTTCCCTTCAAATGCTGAAATTGTCACGAATACGGGCACTTTGCTAGAGGCTTCCTGAGCAATGAAGAGGCAGAGAAAGGAAAAGAAGAGGGTTGGAAATAGGTTAAGCGGTCAAAGACTTCTCACAAAAACCCAAAAGCTGTTGGGGCTTCAAAAGGAAAAGGTTCTCAGCTTTCTTCCGATCAGCAAAACCCTTTCCCTAAAGGGAAAAAAAATAAATTTGGCCTCTCAGCTCAGCTTCAGTAGAGGTCCAAGAGGTCGAGATGCAAAAGAAAGTGACCCCGGACAAAGGGACACCCTCAGGCTCGAAGCAGGGTGAAAGTGCTTTAGAAAGATCTAAAGAAAAACATGCAAAAGCTGAAGATGAGGAACAAGACTCAGAGGAATCTGAGGAGGAAGGAGAAATAGGGGAATCAAAAATCTCGGCTATAAGATCGACAAGAGGTCAAATGCATGTCCTGGAAAAGAGAGAACAAAAAACATACAAAGATAAGCTTCAAGGCAGTCAACCAACCCTTAAGAAATTATTTGCAAAAACACCCAAGATGATAAGAAACCAAACATAGGGCTCCAAGGGAGCTCACCACACTAAAAAAGGTAAGTGATGAAGGTTGTCTCTTGGAACTGCAGAGGTTTGGGATGTAAAGTGAAAGAAGAAGCCATGAGAAGCATGCTTCGGATAGAAACCCTAGAAATTCTACTAATCCACGAGACAAAAATGGAGGATGCCATCTTTCACCCCTTCTTTTTGTTCTCCAAGCATCTGTTTTAAGTTTTTATTTGAACAAGAAGTTGCTTGATCAAGAGATTATGGGCCTCAATATAGCCAGAGGTGTTAAAAACATTAATCATGCATTGTTTGTTGATGACTCTCTGTTGTTGGGTGCAACCACTCTGCTTCCTTCCTCCAAATTTAAAGAAGTGTTGGATGACTATTGTGATGCCATGGGAAGTAAATTAAACAAAGGGAAGTGCTATATCTATTGCTGGAACATCTCAATTCACAATCTCAGAGCTATTTCCAGATGCCTAGGTTTTGTAGGCTTTGCTACCTGGACTTCTTTCAAGTACCTGGGCCTTCCTATTTTTCAAAAATCCGCCTTCAGCAGAGATTAACTCCCTCTGATCGACAAATTCAAACTTAGGATCTAGGAATGGAGTTTCTCTTAGCTAAACATTGCTAGTAAGATAGTGTTGATCAAAGAAGTCCTCAGCAATCTACCTATCTTCCAATTTTCAATTCTGTTGTCTCCTATCTGCATCCTCAAAAATATGGAGGAGCTCATTCGAATATTTTTCTGGAAAGGAGGCAAACAAAACGAAAATAGAATCCCTCTTGTCAGCTGGGATAAAGTTACCAAACCTCATATGGAACGTGGTCTGAATTTTAAAATGATTCACTCTCAGAATATTGCTATGGGAGCCAAAATAGTTTGGAGGATCATGGCTCCCAAGCCAGGTTGGGCATAAAAAGAACTTTGGCAAAAATAATTGAAAGGACAGAGGAAACGTTGTTTAGAAAACCCAATCCCTAACTCAGGCACGCACTTGATTAAACTCTGTGTGCTGGCTATCCCTCTAATCCAATCCCATGCATATTGGATCCTGGGAAATGGAAAACTCATTGATATTTGGCGAGACAACATCATGTACAAGCCTCCTTTAGCTGATGATCTATCGCTACGTTCACTGCGTATTTGGATGACAAACGCCATTTTTATTACTCGGTGGGAAATTTCTTGCAGGGAAGATAGTCGCTGGTCAGGTTGGAAGAAAATCCAGGTCCCTACAGAGTTGAATATTGACTACGACTCCTTGCTTTCCCAGCTTCATGGCATGGCACCGCTGCACGAAAGGTTGCTGGATAAATGTGGTTGGGGCCAATCCGGAACCTATTCTATTTCTTTGGGCTATAGAAAATAGTTGGAGTTGCCCCACATTCCTCCAAATCCAATGATTTGGAAGGGGCTATGGAGTCTCAAATCCATTCCTAAAATTGATTTCTTTTGCTAGCTTATGTGCCATAATAGAAATTTGACTGATGACAGATTAAAAAAAAGAGGATTCCAAGGACCCTCAAGATGTCAGATGTATTGTGAAAATGAAGAGAATGTTTGCCATCTTATGCTGGAATGTAAATTTGCTACAGAGGTTTGGCATGAGGCTCTAGCTCCTTGGGGAAACAGCTTCGCTCTCCTGACCTTCATATCTGATCTGTTTGCTAATTGGCTATATAAATATCTAGGGGGGCTTCCTAAGAATGATAGCTTCAAATCCTTTTGGCTCTCTCTTCCAAAGATAATCTGCTGGAAAATTTAGCTTGAAAGGAATAAAAGTATTTTTAGAGACAAAGAGAAAAATGCAAAAATAATCATATTTAAGGTCAAAAACCAATTGAAAGAAAGCTTGGGAGGTCAACTTGAAGCAACCAACTTAAGCCAACAGGATATGAAATGGGGTGACATGATGGGCCTTAAATTCTCCGTGGAAACAAGGCAAAATAAGATAAGCATAGATTGGAAAATCAGACTCAATGAGAAAGACTTTTCAGGATGGATTATTAAGCAAGCCAGACACTCCTTATTCTTTGACGGGGCTGCCAAAGGAAATCCAGGGAAAGCTGGTGCAGGTGGTGTTATTAAGAATATAGAGGGCAGAATTGAGCACATATTTGCCTAGGGCTTGGGCCATTCCACAGGCATTCAAGCTGAAGCGCTTACTCTTCTCCAAGGCCTCAAGCAAGTCAAAAAATTTTGCATCAAAGAGGTAATCGTTATAAGGGACTTCAATCCATCATAAAAAATATTGTGGAAAATTCTATTCCTAAGGATCTCAGATTTGTTAGATTGGTGAAGAGAATAAAATCAATGTCAAATACACTTCAAAGGGTGATCTTCTTCCATGTATTGTGGGTGAATAATAAGGATGCAGATATAGAAGCCAACAAAGCATCCCTTCTTTCCACAAGCACTCTTTCAAGTGACAGGGAAGATGAACGGGCTCCTATTCCTCAATTTCCACTCTCATGTTTTACTGCATATTATTGCAGCAGTTTGTTTGTATCCCCAAGCTAGGGAAAATTTCAGAGATTGAAGCAATAGCTAGTTGTAAGAAATGCCAGCACATGAGTACCTGGGCCATAGATATCATGATAGGTGAGGAAAATTGGGAATTGCCCCCAAATTTTGTAATCTGTTTTGAGGCATTCATGCCAAAGGTCTAATACAAATCCATAACCGTTCTTGTAAAAAAAAAAAGAATGACATTATGGTTAGCTTTGATGACATTTCTTTATTTACCAAAATTCCTCTCCCTGAAGCCTAAACTACATCTCGAAGGTTTTGAACTCTGAAACTCTTCATCTTATTAACCTTTGTCTCACCTCTACCTTTTTCTCCTTTAACAGTGTTTGTTACGAGCAAAATAAGGGCACAACCATGGGCTCCTTCCTCTCTCCTTTTGTAACCAACATTTTTTTGGAACACTTTGAATCCAAGGCCTTAGAAACCTTCCACCTTAAGCCTAAATTCTGGAAGCGTTTCGTTTACAACACCTTTGTGATTTGGTCCAATGGTATCCCTACGCTACGCAGATTTCTTTCTCATCTTAATAGCATTTCCCCTCATATACAGTTCACTATGGAATTCGAAGAAAACCATTCCCTCCCCTTTCTTGATGTCGTCATCTCTCGCCTACCTGATGGTTCCCTAACCCACCAAGTCTTTAGGAAGAAGACTCATACCGATAGATACCTTCACGCCAACTCCCACCACCATCCAGCTCAAAAATTTGTTGTTCTCAAGACCCTTGTCTCTCATGCTATAATAATTTCCTCCGCTGAATCCTTCCCCAAAGAAAAAGCTCATATGTCAAAATAAATTAAAGCCAATGGTTGCACTTGTTCCCAGATTAACACTAGTGAGAGATCAAGTGAATTAAATATTAATTAATTCACAATCAGTGATCTCACATGCAACTAAGGATTTACTATTATTAGCTACATGCATGTCAGATCCAGTGGAGACCCAGTTGAGTTCTAGGTGAAAAGGGAAGTTGACTATTAGTTGTAGGATTATTGGGTTGCACACATGCAACCAAATACCCATTGGAGTGCCCATGACACTTGCATAGTCAAGGTAGGAAAGAATTCCTATATTTTAGGGATCTCTACCATCAGGGATTGCGCAAGCAAGGCAGGCTATCTAGAGGCTGAGAATTGGCTATGTGTTGGGCAAGTTTTCATATATAGTGTGAGACAATTAGCTGAGTATTGGAGGGCTCTTGTGAGAAGAGTTTAGTATGTAATTGTTTCATGATCCATGTTGAATATACAATAGAAGATAGTGGGGTTTTTAGCTATATGCTTTCCCCGAGAAATTATCTGTGTTGTGTGTGATTGATCTTTCTTCATGTTCATGTGATTAGCGATTGTGTTTTTAATTTTGCAAAAGATTTGTAGAAGTGATTCAGTATTTAACTTTAGTACATTGTTAGATCGGGTGAATCCAAGATATACATGCATTGTTGTATAATTTCTACAAGGTAGCCTTGCCTTAATCCCCTCGAAGCTTGAAATTAATTGGCAGGTCTACCATTGACAAGCAGGTCAATCCAAGGCTTATCTATGTAGGCTTTGATCAGGTTGACGAAATCAGAGGAGAACCCAAAGGTAAGAAGGAATTTATAGAGGAACGAGAGGTTAACCCTGACAAAGACATTTTCCATGTCAAGCTTGATCAACATCCCTTGCTCCTTCTGTTGATGGTTGGAATGCATTGCTTCTTGTACCTATATGACATTATCCAGGATGTGTTTGCCTTTGACAAACCCACCTTGAGAGGGGGAGATGAAATTCCCCAGCAATGGCTTAATTTTGTTGGCTAGGAGCGTGGCGAGGATTTTGTACGAAGCATTGTAGAGGGAGATGGGCCTGAATCTTTCAAAGGATCCCGGGTTCACCTCTTTAGGGATTAAGGCTAACAAGGTGGAATTGGTGCCACCCCCCACCTTAGCTTTATTCTGGAAACCTTTGATCATTCTTAGCAGATTGAATTTGATAATGTCCCAAAAGATTATGTAGAAATGGATTGAGAAACCATCAAGCCCAAGGGCCTTGTCTGGTTCCATTGACCATATGACTTTGCAGATTTCTTCATCAGAGAAAGGCTTCATGATGTTAGTATTGTCATCTCTACCGAAAAGGAGGGGATGTGAGAGAAGAAGTCCTTTGTGTCCTCTTCACTTCTATCACTCTCTTTTCTATAAAGATTTTGGAAGTGAGACTCTGCAGCTGCTTTGATATTTTCGAAACCTTTGTAGACCAACCCTTTAGGAGTGGTGATTTCTAAGATATGATTGCGTGAGAGGTGAGCTCTGTACTATCGATGGAAGAAATAGGTATTTAGGTCTCCATATTTTAGCCATAGGCTGTGGGACTTAATTCTCCAATATTATTCTTCAATATGAAAAGAACGATAGGAGTTTATTTGTGCAATATATTCCTTTTCAAGCTCCACATAGGTGCTGTCTCTTTTTTCCATTTCCATTTGCAAGTCTTCCAACAATTGGTTGTTTCTTTTCTCTGACGGGTTGGGGTATTTGTGGGATTTTTGATCCACTCTTTCAGCGCATGTTTTGTAGCCTTGATTTTATGCTCCCACACATAGCTTGGGGATTCTAAGATAGATTTGAACCAAGCCAAGCAAACATTGTCGAGAAACCCGTCTCTCTCACTCTAGAGAGGGTTGAACCGGAACGAGATTGGGCCCAAGTTTTCTTCCTCTTCCAAGAGAAGCAGGATAGGCTTATGATCAGAGGTTAGATTGGGAAGGATTTTGGAGGAAATTAGCCTTTGTTCCAATAGCAATGAACTCTGTACAAGAAACCGATCAAGGCGAGCAGAGATATGGTCTTCCCCTACTCTGTTGTTGGAAAAAGTGAATAGTCCTCTCGTTGGTTTAAAGTCCAGGAGATCCCATTGGAGTAAAATTTCTTCCACCTTGGGGAGCATTTGGTCCCTACTGCTACTGCCTCCTCTCTTTTATTTCAAGTCCAAGACAATATTTAGGTCTCCGGCTAATATGATATTCTTGGGAGAGTGAAGGTCTAATAATTCAGAAATAGATTGGCAAAAATCTCTTTTTTTTCAGCGTACAACACAGGAACATAAAGATTAAAAAGAGAAAAGGTTAACTTACTTATGGAGTTCCTTAGCTTGGTGAAAATCTAGTGCTGGGTCTCTAAGGAGTTCTCAAAATGAAAATTTTCCTCCAACCACAGAGTAAAAATTCCACTTGAGGAGCCCCTTGTACTTACAACCTTCCCTGCATTTTTCTTCCATTTCGATTTGCTGATGTCAAGAAGGGTTTCCCCTTCGATTTTAGTCTCTTGGATCATGAGGATTTTAGGAGGTCCCATCTTCAGTAGATCTTTGATAGCTTCAGCTTTCATAGGGTTCCCCAAGCCTCTACAATTCCAAGAGACTAATTTCATTATTTACTATTGGAGGGGTTGGTAGCTCCTCCCCTTGGAGGCTTTGTTCTGGTATTTCTCCCGATGGAAATTTTGATTGTGGATTGACTTCCTTGAGTCTTTTGCCATTCTTCTTCTTCTTCCCTGGCTTCTTTATGTGATTTTCTTCCCACTCTTTTCGAAGGCCTCTCAAAGGTCTCATCCTTCGAGGAGCAAGAGTTTTCCAATGGCTTCTTTCTGATCATTTCAGAATATGAGGGTGGAGAGGAGGTACTTGGGATTACTCCAGAGGGGGATGTTTCTTCATTACCTTTTCCCAAGGAGGGGGATGTATTCTACTATTCTATGGTTTCCAAAGTTGTTACTAAGGAGTCTACAGGAGTGTTGAGCTCTTCAATAGGTTTTCGGCTTCAACCGATGGGGAAAAATAGCTCTCTACCCCAAGAGTCTACCCTACTACTGATACTTTGTTCCCTTTTGTGACTCCTTTTCCTTTAGCTTTTGTCAGGGCTGCTTTCTGAACCAAGGTCCATTGTTCTCCTTTCGAATTCTTACTTTCTTCTTCTACCTTATTTTTGTAGTGCCTTGCAAAATAGGCATAGCCGTGACAGTGCCTTCATTTAAATGGAAGTTGGTCATAATCCAGCTCCTGGATATGTGTCCAGTCAGCAACCATTAGTTTGATAGCTTCAGGTAGCCCAACTTCCAAATCCACCTCGACACATATACATGTGCATGAGTATTGATATTTTCTCACTGCTTGATCAATATACTTTCCGAGGGTATTGCCAATGGTTTGGAGAGACTTTTGTTTCTAGCAATGCAGTGGGAGATGTGGGAGGCATACCCACACTGGAACAATTGAAGGCACATCTTGAGCGGGATCGAAGTTAGGGGTCCATTTATTTAAGTATAGTCCCTTAGAACCCATAAAATATGGCCTATTTCTGAAGATGAGGCTTCTGTCTTCCACATTCTCAAAAACAAAAACAAAGTACCCTTTGTCTATGAAGTGGCTTTTGATGCCTTCCGAGACTAAAGGAATCCAGTTCCTTTGCACCTAGTCTTCCACAACTTTGGGAGATGGCCAGCGGCCAGTAAAATATCCAATGAGCCCTCTTTCAGCTAGGTTAAATGCAAATCGACAAGTTTCTTTGATTGGAAGGGCCACTAAAGGGATGTTATCCAGATTCTTCATGAACTTTTGTTGAGATTCAGTCAAAGGGAATTTGCTACTGGTTGCTATCAGTTTCTTGAATGCAAGGAATTCTGGAGGAGGAGGAAGGAGAGCCTCGGGTCCCCCTCTTGATGCCATGGTTTCTGGGAGGTCACAAGTAGGTCAGCCCGTGCTCGATCTGTCAGAGCACGTGCTAGCTGGTATAATAATATCATCTAGTCGTATATTTTAACCCTAGACTTAATTAGTCATTTTTAGTTCCATCACTTAAAATTGATCAAATTTAGTAGTAATTCACTTGAAATAATTGTGGTGACTAACTTTTTAGTCACCTAGTCACTAATTTCATCATTTTCTACTAGTGCATCCTCTTGGAGAAATGGATGCCAGATGATTGGAAAATGGCTCCTCGGGAAGCAAGAATTCTCCAGGGCCTCCATCTGGCGCCTAGCATGGTCTCCCCAGCTTCTTGGAAACTTGTCCCTGACATAGGGGACACCATCAGGATCTTCAAACCTCCTTTAGAAGTTTTCATCAAAATCAACTTTGATGGAGCCTCGAAATGAAATCTAGGGAAAGAAGGGGTTGGAGGGATTTTTCGAGATCATCAAGGCACACCAAGATTCATATATGTTGACTCCTGTGGCTTTGCCAGCAACAGTGAAGCATAATTCATAGTAGTGCACCAAGGTCTCCTCTTGGTCATCAGACTAGGATACAGAAAGATGGTAATCGAAGAAGACTCTCAGTTGGTTAAGAATACTCTCAAAAAACTTAATTAAGGAACAAAGTGGGACAAACTCAGCTAGAGATGGCGTACTACTTCGCATGTGCAGCAATTGGAGGATACAATCAAGAAATTTGATTATATCATTATCACCCATGTAAGGAGGGAAGGAAATAAAGCAGCTGACCTCTTGGAAAATTGTGGTTACGCTCACCCGAATGAAACTATTGAATTAAGCAAGCTTCCTAATCTCGGGGAAGCACCATGGATCAATTTGCAGAGCATCATAGAGTAGGACAGGTATGAGGGCAGAGCTCACCCATAGTTCCCAGACTCAGCTCCCTGATTAGGGTGTAACGAAGAATATTGACCCTTCCATCAGTGTTAATGGTAGTGGCCTTGGGGTTGAAGCCCACCACCTTCCACATGAGTGGCAAGGGCGGCAGGCTATACTATCGCATGCAGCACGAGGTAAGGTGGCGGAACAAATGTCTGCGTATGGAGCTTGAAATAGGGTGGAGGAAGGCGTGGGGGTTTTTTTATGACAAAAGACTTCGGTGCATGTGCGACGTCGGGATAACAAACCTCCATTGCACTTCCACCACGACGAAACTTAGGTATGTGCTCGGTTTCCTCTCCCTTGTTCATGCCATGTTTATGTTTTATGATTTGGGCTGGTCTCTATGGGAGCCTAAGGGGATTAAGATGGACTTGTATAGTCTTATGTTGGGTAGGGGAGAGCAGAACCATTTTGACTCTAGTTGGGGGAAGGTTGGGGTTCTTTTGGGTCCCTACCTCTGTGTTGGAGTAGGAATTGGGAATGGCCTCAGCATGCACTCGAGTGTGAGTCTGTCGGGTAAGGGATGCTAACAAGAAGGAATGGTGAGGGGTTGGGAAATCCTGCCAGGGTATAGAGTTAAGGAGTGGTCCTGGGCTGTGTTTAGTTCAGAGGCTTTGTTGGTTTATACCACCTTGAGCTACTTGGGCTCGATGCGCATGGGGAATGGGAGAGGGAATTCCACTCGTGCCTGAGCAATGGGCATCGATGCCTCATCTGTAAATTTCAAGGGTGGGAGGTATGATGAAAGAGAGGACACCAGAAGGGAGGTTAGGAGATTTAAGGAAGGTGGGAGCTCTTTGGGTTATGGGGATAATTGCTGGGGTGTGCAGGACCGTGAGGGATAGGGGGTGGCAGAAATTAAGTAGGGTATGAGGGCAATGGGTCTGCAGAGGGATGGGGAGGGGACAAGTCCTAGGAAGAGGCCCCCAGGTCACCTTTCTTATGATAACTAGGATGCATGGACCTTTGATCATTTTCATTATATGGAATTATGCCTCCGTTTGATTGTGTGGACATGTCACCTACCTAGAAACCTAGTCAAAGACTGTGGGATGGCACGCTCCAAGAGTCATGTAGCTCGCGACCATTCCAAGAGCCTTGCAGCTTGAGGTCGTGGCTCAAAAGATAAAGGGAATATTGTAGAAGCCCAACCCAACTCACCCCTGAGCAAGCCGAGAGGACGAAGGCCTACAATCGATGTGATCCAAGAGGCAGTGAAAGCATACCATGAGAACACATCAGAGGAAATTCATAAGCTCGTTGAAAAATGGGAAGCTGACATAAATATAAATGTAGAGACAGAGATGGATACTGAGGAATGGAGAGGTTTAATACCAAATCTAGGAAAAACAAGAGGTAGAGTAACACAATTCAAGCATACATTGTATCTTTATTGGTCTATGAAGAGCATCCTTGGAAAATCCTTGGAGCAGATCTCTATGAGCCTGGTGACATTAGCCTGTTAGCCATCAGTAAAATTTTTGTCAGAGCAAATGATGGTTAAAACAAATCTTGAACCTTCAAGAGATTGTTTTCATACAAAACTGCTCATTCTTGAAGCCTTCTTATGCTGCCTAAACTCAAAAAGTAATCTTCATTGTTGCTTCATTGAGAAAATCCACCAAGAAATCTATTGTTCCCTTCAAAACTGTTTCCTGAACAACCCCCTTTTCATCATTTCAGTCACTCATTGTGGCCCTTTTTATCCCCCATTTTCCTCTGAAAAAATCTCCTTTTCTCTCTTTCATTTTCCCTTCATTCCCCTCAAAAACCTTCAAAATCCTTTTTGAACCATAAAACCCTTTGTTATGGTTTAAGAACTTTTCCTTTTTAAATATCGAAACTTGGAAAAATCATAAAAAATCCATTAAAAGACCTTTACAAAGCTTTTCCGCACTTTTAAGAGGTTCTAGCCCCATTTCGTTTTGGCCCTGGCTCCTTTCCTTCACAAGACCAAGTGCTTAATAAACCCGCTTTTTCTTTGCAAATTTCTTCCCCCTGATACAATAGACCCCTGTCTCTTTAACCCCTGGTTGCTTCTCCCCCATAAGACTGTGCCCCTACCTAATCCCCAGTCCCTTCCCTTTTTTCCTTACTTACCCTCTCGACGACAAATCTCCACCGTCGATCCGGGAGATCCAACGGCAGCAGTGCACCCTGCCATCTTTCTTTCCTTCCCCTTCTTTCTCCCTTTCCCCACCTTATCACTCCATCATGCGATGTCTGCCGTCGATTTATCAAAATCTGACGATCCTCACTCATCCCGTCACCCAACTTCCCTCTAGACCCACATTCCACTACTCGGTCCTCTCTTCAAATCACTCCCTGACACCTGTCCCCCACTACAACGCCCTCCGTTCAACTTTCCATTGTGCCCCAGTCGGCACCGTCAGATCTCTTCCCCATCATCCAACGGTTGACATCGCATATCGCGTGATTTCACTATCTAGAGTTTAACAAACAAAAATCATGTGATACCGGCAGTATTGCAAAAGGCCACGCAGCACATGTCGGTTGGATCGCGTTCCCTCTGGGTAAAACCACTTACCACCCGAGGGTCGCGCGAAAACCACCGGTGGTTTTCCAGAAACCGCCAAGCCAAATTCGCGCCAAAATCCATTTTGAATCGAATTTTCTCCTTTTTCTTCATTAAGCCTCTCCCGCCTGCATAAATCACCCCCTCTGCATTGCTCCTCCGCCTCTGCCTCTCTCTGCAAGCAGTTTTGCCAACCTCGCAGGTTTTTGATAACGTGTTTTGTGGTTTTTTGCAAGTTTTTTATGGTGGTTTTAAAAGGCAGAAACCCTCGTACAGTCCAAAAATGGACAGGGTCGAGGATTGCCTCATCCGAAGCCCAAACAACATGGAAAATTAGTTCTTTGGGCATAAACCCAGGTTTTAAATCAATTATTGGTTATATAAATCAAAACCCCAGTGCGCTAGAGCCACCTGTCCATAGAAAAGGGTTATTGCTTAAAGATTGAAGGGTAAAGAGCACAACCCCTCGAAGAAGGACGAGAAACAAAGAAAAGGGATGATTCTAAAAGTAAATACAGTCAGCAGAGGGCCAAAGATGAGTTAAGCATAAAGATAAGGATTGAATACATAAGGCCTAGAGGATTAAAAGGTTTAATCCTACAGTTTTAGTATTAAAATACGGTTTTAAGCTAGATACAAGTAGGAAAGGGTAAAAGGTAGATGACAAAGCCAAATCAGTAAACACGGTCAGCATATAAGGTTTCTATCAGCAGTCAGATTTGTAGAAGAGCCTCCGAGTGCCACATCATGAAGGCCATTGCTCCTCAAAACTACCACCTACAGGCTTATCTCCTCAAAAGGCACACATGTTAATGACACAGTCAGAGATATTCCTGAAGACAACTCATAATTAACGACCAGCCTACCAAAATCCCCCAAAGTCAACAAAAGTGACTAAAGGTGATAAAATTCAATGTAAAATTTATTAAAACAGAGATGAACATTTGAAATCTTCTCCCTTAGGCCTCCCAAAGGTCGAGAAACCATTACTCTGTACTAATTGCATAGAGGACTCTTCTTTACACTCCACCTCCTCTTTCTTCTATAAATACTTCTGTAGAAGACAGTATAGAGGTTGGTCTCTGGATACTTGTTGTATGTAAATAGCTTTGAAGCTTCTGTAGCTCCGTTTTGTAATTGAAGACACATAAGTTGAGATGAGAAGTTTGAAGTTGTAGAGATCCATTGGACTTGAAGATTGTAACTGGTTTGAACATCAAATACAAATAGCTGATTTATGGGATCCTGGTCTATGTCAATGGTGATGTGTTTCTCACTGTAAATTGTTATTTTCTTTATGTTTTCATTCTGACCACTTTTCTCTGATAAAGAACAACAAATATAGATTAGGATTTACTTCTGAAGTACCCTAAATCTCACTGATAAATCTTTATCCTTTATGTTTTTTGCTGAATGTGTTTTGAAGGTAATTCAATAGAGTATAACCAGTGAAGTGTTGGTAAGCCCATATTTCCTGAGTACAACTTGAGATATTGTCTTTAAATTTTCTTGAAAAGTCTGCTAATTAAACTTGAGCTAGAGAAGTTTATGGTTACCCCTGTCCTCCAGTTTATCTCCAACAGTTGCTTTGAAAAGTTCCCTTAAGAGTATGTTGAAAGCAGGCTAGTTTAAAAGTCCTTACCTGATCTTAGACTACTTTTTATGTTTATCATGAATGTTTTCCTTTGAATATGCTGAAAGTAGGCTAAGTTAAAAGTATTTACTTGATCTTAAGCTATTCTATGTTTTTTAAATGTTTTCTCTTGAAAGTATATCAAAAGTAGGCTAGTTTAAAAGTACGTACTTGATCTTAGGTTACTTTTTTGTCTTTCCCTTAAAGTGCATGTCAAAAGCAGGCTAGTTTCAAAGTACTTACCTGATCTTAGACTGTCCTTTGTTTTTCTTGTGTGTTTACTTCCTTCACTTCATTTCTTAAATGTTTCATTCCATAAAATCAACTTAAAGAGATCCTTTGACATAGATGACTTTCCCCATGGACCACTTTTGATTCTTGCTGTCCAATTAAATCCTCCTATGACTCCATAGCCCAATGGATTAATGCTCCTTCTTGCTTATCTTATCAGCTGAACCATTCTGTCACTTACTCACACCTTCACCCTTCATATGCATAATATCCATGCCCAACCAAAACAAACAAACAACCTTGTTCTTCATAACTAGCCTAAAATCATACTTTAGCCTTAAAGATCATATCTTTGAACACATACATAGAGAGATCCCTCTCTGAATCTAGGATGGCTAGGTTCTTAGATTCCAAAGTGGTTTGATGTAGGTTTTGCAGCTTTGTATTTGCCAATCTTGCAAACTACGGTGTCCTAACATACTGGTGACCATACTAGGGACTTCTGAGTAAAATCCTTAAAAATAAATTACTCAGGATTCACCTAAGTAAAATCAAATTTCTTCAAGTACTACCAAACATACTGATGATCATGATAGGACTTGTCTAAATCAGTGACAAACTAAGTAACCCTTAGGATTTTAACAGACCCTCATCAAAACCATGAAAATGTCAGCTAAGTAAGCCACAGAGTAAACTCTGTTTGTCTCATCACCGTAGCTAAGTGCTGAAATAGATTTAAGATGCTCTCATAATCCACAGGACTGTAAAAACTTAGAAAACCCAAAACATTTCAGATTGGTATTCAAACTTATTAGTGGTGGTGGACCATAAAACATTTTACCTTCTAAAGCTAAAAATTTCCACCTGGTGACTCCACAATCCTGAATTAACCTAAAGACTCCATTGGGAACCCATTTCTATCATAACATCATACAAACTCAGCTTAGGAAACTTTGATGATTAAGTTTTCTTGTTAAAAGATCAGTTAGCCTACTAAAGATTGTCATACTTGGTTAAAATTTTCTTATTATTGGGTTTGAAAACATAGCATAGTGGCTTCTAGAAGAGTTCATACTAGAGCCTATCCTGACCCAAATCCTCCTGAGATAGTTGATAATCTAGAAAGTATACTTAGGAAATCTCCTAAGTCTAAAACTTCAACTGTTGTTAGGCCAGTCCATAGAGCTAATTATGTTCCTAAAAACCTTACAGCTCTACAAGATTCACAAGTTGACTTAAGAAACCCATTCAGAACTAGGTCACTTGATGATATAGATCATATAGACTTTGAGCCTCCACACTCACCTCAAAATAGTGGTGAAAACACTATTAGCAGAGAAACTACCCCACTTGATTTGCATTTCCTTCATAATTTTGGTTTCTCTCATCCTATATTTTCTCAACAGTCTCTTTCTGGTCCATCCACTTCTGTTTTCCATACACCCATTATTCAAACCACTCCATTCCATCAACCCCCTCCCATCTTACATCTTCCACCTGTAAACCCCCCATTTTTTCCACAACCCCCTTATCATGCAGCAACATGGCATGCTCCCCTAGTCCTTTCCTTTACCTTTGGTCAATCACGCCAGGACTATCACCCAAGATACCATTATATGATGCCAGCAGTCGCTACTACATCGCTTTTCCACAACATGTGGACAAGATGAATGATTATTTTTGACAGAAAATGAGACAGATGATGAAACTCCGTATAAACTCGCATTTGTTTCGTCTCAAAGTTTCAGAGAAGCAAGGACGGTTCAAAATCTTAACCCCTAATAGTAATAACGACCTTCGTACTCTCCAACGCTCATTCCTAAACAAATGGGAAGCTAGAAAAACCCTCTCACAAATACTTTCGTATTTACAAAACCTCACAAAGCACACTGGGAAAGTGTTCAAAATTATTGCACTAGGGTTCAATAGTGTTTATAATGCACCACCCTTGAAACTTCTGAAACCTCCTCAAGGCTCAGCATTTGGCAAAAATTTCCTCAAGGATTTGATCCGGAAATGGCTACTGGCCCAAGAGAAAGAGATCCTTCACTTTGCAGCACATGGTATAGGAGATTCTGCTCGGAAGTAAACTCGAACGAGAAAAGAGCTGGGATGAGGAATGAAAAGAAAGTACTCACTTTAGGGAGGAAACCGCACCTTCCACATCTAGTTCACGAGAGAGAGAATGATGGAAGAAATGATGAATAAAATGGAGGCCACACTTTTGAGAGCACACCCCAGAGGAAAATTCATTTAGCTCAAAACAGTAAATCAACTCTCAAAACCGAACCAAAATCTCTTTAGGAGAAATCAACCTCAAAACAGACGAAAGAGAGGATGGATCAATCGTATCGTACCTCCTTTCTCCAAGAAAATTATGTAAATGAGGATGAAAGAGACAAATGAACAAACAGAGGATGACAACATAAACATGTTGGGAGTAAACAAAGGAGAATTCCTTTTCGATTTCTTCCATGAAAGAAAACAAGGTCTTATATACACATGTAGCATGAAGAACATGAAAATCGATTATTATGAACAAGAGTCTGAAAAATGCCATCATAGGATCACCCAACAATATGACTCCGAGGAAGTAAAAAGAACCAAGAGACCTCGCAACAAAGCTCTCTAATAAATCGCCAAAAACACCTTTGAAAAATGCACCCAAAAACGACAAAATCGAAACTCACAAAATAGAGGATGGTAAATTTTCGATTTAAACAAAGGGAAAAACACTCAAACCAATGAAAATAAGAGAGATAACAGTAAGCACTAGCACCTCGCCCACTGCCCCCGAAAGAACCTATTTTAATCGACAGAATACTAAAATCAAGAAGTCGGTTTTGCTGGACAAGTAGTCGCTAACAAAGCCGAACTGCAAACATCAGGGAAAAACCAGATTCCTTTCTAGCTCAGAGAATGTAAATATCCAAAATCAAAATCTTTGTCCCACTTACTGAATTAGTCACCATGTATATAGAGATCGTATTTTGAAACACTTTCGAACATAGAAAGATGTTCATGATACTCGTCAACTTAAAATGATGATACCCTCGTACCTCATATTTGGACTAGCACTAGAAGGCAAAATTTCAAGCAGGGAACTACTCCATTTCATACCGCTTTGAACATCCGTGACACATGGAGCACAAATGCCATGCTTGATTCGTCATGCATCACACAACCTCATGCCCAAGGTAACAATGAAAAGCATTAGGGCTTAGAAGTGACTAGACCCTACAAAGATTTATATTCCTTTGATTCAAGTAGGTAAGATCCCTCAGGCCTTAATAAAGCATCCGTGTGTTAAATTAGCCTCCAAACACTCCACTTCAAGAGCTTAGTGATGGACATCGTATGGGCCGATATACTCTCGCAAATATGCAGCATGCTTCTTTCAAGGTCATGGGGTGCTAAGTTACAAGGCACTATGCGCATGGATATGACCTATGCCACCATCCCTCGTCTTCTCAGCCAACCTAGGAGACTCTATAGGAACACACATGAAACTACATGGTGTTAAACCAAGAAAGCACTGCAAAATTTTCCTCTATATTCCATACACACCGACCTTGGACTCATTTATTCTTTATAATGATGATGTTCCTAATGAGCAAGAGGTATTAACACACACTAGCCAAAGCTCATGTGAAACACTTCACATACAAACATAGTTTTCAACATTGACGAAGAGGAAAACAAAAAAGGAACTACAAGCACGATTTAGAAATTTACAACACAAACATGTATCAGACAGGTCTTTCGAGACCAAAATAGTCAAGGTAAATAACGCAGATCATGTGAAAAATCAAGGTGTAAAACCTCAAAACATTGAAAACCCTTTGTTAGGAACAAAAACTCAGCAAAAACGTAGTGCAAGCACTCCTAGTACAGTAATGTACTGATGAAGAAGACAAAGAGGACAGCAATGAACAAATCTCAATCAAAAATAGTCCTCTTTTGGAGCATGAATTTTGATGAAGTCTCGTACTAAAAATGATGCAGATAAGTATATGGTTACACAACATCGAAAAACAATCATGCTAAGGGGCATTCCTTGCAAGTTAAACTTCTCCAATGCACTCACAACATAGTTATGATGAAGCTCTCTTTTAGGCCTGGTATTTATTTAAAAAGTTAGGCTGCAAGGATAAAATTTCATGGGGATTTAGAGTTGATTATTAGGTAAGTAAATGGGGAGTAATAAAGTATGAAACATCTGTAAACTTATAGCCTATAGAACAGATGCGTTGGATTTGTTAAAACATTTGGATGAGTTCCAACTTATCTTGTCCCAAGAAACTGAAATGTCCTTGCCAATGGTTTAGCTTCTTTACCGCTAGAATCCAAGCCAACACCTTATGAAACCAAGCAATGTACCACCTAAGTCAAATATAGACCAAACTCTGTCCCAAACAATGAAAAATACCGGCAAGTTTTTGAAGGAGATAAAGAAATAGAAGACTTCCCATAGTCCAAAATGAATTTGAAACACCACACTCGCATTCGCATTATGATGAAGACTATCCCATCGAAGAAAACCCACTTATTGAAGATGAAATGTCTCAAGAGATTGCAGAAATAAATCGTTATCGAATGAATTCCAACATCCGACAAAAAACAGTACGTATTTGGAAAAACGAAGACTTAGAAGTGGCCGAAATCCAAAGACCAAAGCCAGTTCCTCAAGGACCGGTCCCTTTGTAGGAATTATTTGATTTGAAAATGATGTGTCAAAAGCCAAAACTCGGAACCCATAGAATCTGAAGGAAGAATGCAACACAGGCAATGAGAAAAGCCCAAAATAATCAAACTATCTAAAACACTACCGCTCATATCAAATCGAAATACATTGAGCTCTTTAAAGAATTTTTGATGTTTTTGCATGGAGCTACAAGATTTGAAATCATATAAATACGTAAATAATCCCGCAGAAGATACCTCTCAAGGAAAACCATAAACCTTTCAAACAAAAAAATTATGCAAGAATCAACCATGTTTGGCTACTCCTCCAGAGAAAGAAATCAGAAAAATGTATGAGGCTAGAATTATTGTCCCTATTAGACACTCGCAGTGGGTGTCTAATCTTGCATCGCTAGAAGAAAATAGGGAGAGATAAGGATTTGTATTGATTTTAGAAACTTAAATAAAGCCTCACTAAAGGACAACTATCCTTTTCCCAAAATGGATCACATTTTACAAAAGGTAGCTGGTTCCAAAATAATTTCTTTGCTAGATGGTTTCTCAAAGTTACAATCAAATTTTTGGTACACCATGATGATCAACTCAAAACAACCTTCACTACACCTTGGGGTACTTTCATGTATTTGAAAATGCCTTTTGGTTGAATGAATGCTTGTGCCACATTTCGCAGAGCCATGGATATAGCATTCTTTGCAATAAACAGGTTACTTCATTGTGATTTACCTTGATGATATCACCGTTTATTCTAAAATAGATGAAGAACACCTTATACACTTCTGAGAAAAGTCTTCGAGAAATGCAAAATTTGGGTTATCTTTTAAATCCAAAGAAAATACCTAAAGCTGTCTCCAAGAAGGTAAACTTCTTGGACATATCATATCAGAAGAGGGAACATGATAACCCAAAAAAGGATTGATGGTATATTACAAATCAGCCATCCTGTAAACATCAAGGAACTTCAATCCTTCATTGGAAAGATTAATTTCTTGGAGGTTGTTCATACCCAATTTAGTTGAACTCCTTAGAAACATAACGAACATGCTTAAGAAAGAAGGAGTTAAATGGACCTAGAAGAAAAGAAGTCATTTGAACTGCAAAACAAGCACTCACCAAAATACCGCTTCTTATCGGCCCGATTTTGCAAAGGGATTTCTTCATTTTTTCATTGAAAAGTATTAGAACACATAGTGTTGTTGTCCTATTACAGAAAAACTTGGAATGGACAAGAGCAACCCATTACATTTTAGCAAGACATTAAGGGATTCACCTTGAAGTACACAACATATCGGAAAACAAGCCTTTGCCTTGGCTTCAAAGCCTTAAGAGACTTAGTTATATTTCACATTCCCACATCATAGCATTTGTGCCTCATTCTTTTGTGAAAGACATATTGGACCCAAGATCCAAAATGGTAAAAGAGGCGGATTGTTGTAATTTTAGAGTATGACCCTAGAAATCAAACACACTAAGCTATAAAAGATCAAGGACTAACAAAAATTATGGTTGAATCCAACTTTCAAGCTCTTGATATAAACATGTTTAATGCATTAGATGAATAGGAGGAGTTTTCAACTCCAATTATTGAAAATTATTTTCCGAATTCATCTTGGTATGCCGACATTTGTATGTTTTGCTCAATCTTAATGTTCTCCGGTTTGTCTAAGACAAAAACAAGATTCTTAAAATCGAAAGTCGTAAATTAATCGCATTTTGAATAAATTTTTATATTGGAAAAATGTTAGTGTATTATTGCTTTAAATGTTTGCCCGAGAATGATGAAGATAAAATCAAGCATGAGTTTCATGAAGGAGAATGTGGAGGCCACCTTCACTGAAATCAAATCGCAAGCAACAAAATCCTTAGAGCGCACACATCGGCCCACTCTCTTTCAAGATGTCCATAAAATGATAATTGCGTGTCATAAATGCTAAATCTTTGAAGGCAAAAGAAAACTTTCCCTTACCTCTAACCAATCACTATTGCTTCATTTTTTAGCAAGGTGGGGTCTAGACTTCATTGGGAAAATCCATTCTCCCTCATCTTCCCAACATAGATGGATCCTCATGCCACGTATTACCTTACCAAGTGGATAGAAGCCATCTTCTAGAACGTTGCCGGCATTTAGTCATCATCTCATTCCTTGAAAACAATATACTTTCAAAATTTGGCTGTCTCTGTAAAGATCATAACCCATAAATGTTGTTTTATCGTCTAAAAATATGGTAGAATTTTCACAAATATCAAATCATATTAGTGATTCCATGTGCCTTATTAACCTCAAGGTAATGGGCTAGTGGAGTGCTCAAATAAAAGTTTGGTAAAAATTATCAAAAAGTTGTCAAAGATAACAAGAAATCATGGCACAATAAGCTAGTACATGCTTTGTGGGCGTACGACTAACCATTAAAATCAATTTGGATGTTCCCCTACTAACTAAGTTTATGGAACCGATGCAATATTTCCAACCGCTTAGGAGTGTCACTATGAAGTTGATTTAGGAAGCATACTTCCGAAGATGATGATGTGACAAGAAGAATAAATTAGACTATACATCTACAACAAACAAGAGAGGAAGTATGGCATCGAGTTTGGTAACTACAAGAAAACATCAAGAAGCTATTTGTTAATCCAAGGAAAGTGATTTCAAGATTGGTGATAAAGTTTTGAAATGGATTCAAGAAGAGAAGATAAGGGCAAACATGGGAAATTTGATAACTTATGGCAAAGCCCTTATCTTATTCAATCCGCTATTGGAAATAATGATTTTTCCAAGAAAATTGGATGAGCTAAATACTTTGGAGGTCCCGACAATTTAAGGTGGTTCTCAAACATTATTTCCGTTGGACCGACATTTTTAATTTCACGGCTTTTTGTTCATTGTATATAACACTTCTTTTTCAATTTGAAAAAATATAAATACAAAAACAATAAAAATGTAAACAGGGAAAAATAAAAGAGAAAGATACAACCCTACACTCAAGAAAAATAAAGAAAAATCAGTGCAAGCTTAAATGCCACTACTAAAACAACACTACTATTTTAAATAAGTACACCCTAATCACGACTAAGATAGATTTCAATTTTTTATCGATAGATTAGTGAAGAAGATTTGCCAAATTGTTCAATCTTGGCTTATCTCGTAGAATAGATTAGGATAGGAAATATAGTGTTCAAACAAACTAAAAATCCCGAACCTATGTTTGATGAAGAAGTGGTTCTAATTTTCTCAAAATATGAATTCAAAAGAAGAAAAAGACAACTCTAAAAGATCAAATCCAGAGTTTAAAGAAAATGAAGGATGTTGTTTATTTTTCGTATCCTGCTTCCTACGCTTTGTTTTAAATTTCGCAAATAAAGTCCATGTGCAAACTTGTACATACAAATTTACAGACACATACAACTGTATACCCCTAATCTCGATTTGACTATCTTTTCAATTTCTGCTTTAGAAAATAGAGAATAAAATCAGTGGAGACACCTAATTCCGCATAGTAGCTTAGGTAGAGAATTCATGAGTTCAACAAATTAATCAACTCATGGAAGAAGAAGGGTATATTTAGATTAGTTTTTCCCCGTTTCAAAAGAATAAAATGCTTATGCCAAAGGTTTGCAAGTCCAAATGCACCTTATGAAGAAAAATGTTAGGAAAAGTAAGCTATGTTGGTAGAGAGTGATGGGAGAATTTGTTTCGCCGATATGAAACACCGATCATCTTTTCTACGTTAAAGATGATCGCGGGAGAAAGGTTGGCGGACAATGTTAGGGGTTCACAAATCCGTAGACAACTGCCCCCACGAGAGCCGCCATCCCGAAGTGGAGCCGATCGTTAGCCATCAAAGAAAATTTTTGCCGCAGCAACAGCCACAAACAAATCTCCGTGCCTTCAAGAGATTGTTTTCACACAAAAACTTCTCATTCTTGGAAGCTCTCTTATGCCGCCTAAACTTCAAAAAGTAATCTTCACCGGCTATTTCATTGAGAAAATCCGCTGAAGAAATTTGTTGTTCCCTTCAAAATTGTTTCTAATGTACCCCTTTTCATCATTTCATTCACTCATCGTAGCCCCTTTTTTATCTCCATTTTTCCTCTCAAAAAAGCTCCTTTTCTTCTTCATTTTCCTCTTCATTCCCCCAAAAACCTTCAAAATCCCTTTTGAACCATAAAACCCTTTGTTATGGTTTAAGAACTTTTCCCCCCTTTTAAATATCAAAACTTGGAAAATCATAAAAATCCATTAAAAGACCTTTTACAAAGCTTTTCCGCACTTTTAATTGGTTTTAGCCCCATTTCATTTTGGCTCCGCTCTCTTCACAAGAGTAAGCGTTATAACTAAGCACTTAATAAACCCGCTTTTCTTTGCAAGTTTTCCGATATAATAGACCCCGTCTCTTTAACTCCCCGGTTGCTTTCATAAGACCACGCCTACCTAATCCTTAAATTTCTTCTCTTTGTCTAGCTTACCTTCCATTTGCCGATTTCCACCGTCAATCCAGATCCGCCTGGTCAGAATTACTCCCGCCATCTTTCTTTCCTTCCCTTCTTTCTCCTTTCCCCGCCTTATCACTCCATTTTTTTTTTTTTTTTTTTTCCTTCTTCTTCTTCTTCTTCTTCCTTCTTCTTCTTCTTCTTCTTCTTCTTCTTCTTCTTCTTCTTCCTTCCTTCTTCTTCTTCTTCCTCCAGGAAGCTTCTTCTTCTTCTTCTTCTTCTTCTTCTTCCTGGAAGCCTCCAGAGAGAGAGAGAGAGAGAAGCTTCTTCTGACCACCACTGTGTGGGTTAGATCTATTTCTAGATGTTCTTGTTAGGATTTAAGTCAGAAGATTTGGGAACACCGGGACCAGAGCCAGCCCCGTCCACCAGGGATCCATGTGCCACTGCAAATTGGTCTCTCTTCTAAGATCCCTCAAGCTCGAGGTCAAGCTATTGAGAGTTTAAAGTCTCTTCTTTCGATCTCAAGACTTTAGTTTTTGTATCCTAAATCTTTATTGTTCCTCTCTCTCTTGCCATATCATGCCACACTATCATCTTTAAGATCCAATGTTTTAGATGACTAGCCCAACCGAAAGCCTCACATATTGAATTGCAAGCAAACCCTTTCCGACTCCACTGCTCTAATGGTCTTGAATGTCGGGAGTATCTCTCTCTCGCCTAAAAATCCTCTTTGCTCATCCTTGTCTCATATTGAATCCTTCTTTCGATTCCCCAACAACCAAACATATGTCAAAACAAACAAACGAGCCTTGATAACCAGCCCAACATCTTAAATTTGAGCCCTCAAAGACATAAAACCTTTGCTTATATAGAGAGATCCCTCTATGGACCCAGTGAGGGCCAGATCTTGAGGTCTGCAAGTGGTTTCTTTGATGTTGTCTCATCTTTTGGTCTCTACCAACCTCGAGCAAAAACATGGGAACCCCAACATAATGGCAACTCCACTCCGAATTTCTCCGAGTATTTTACATCCTACCACATCACAAGAGCCTCGCAAGACCTAGAAACTCGTTAGGTTGGGTAGTGAAACACTTCCATTTGCAACTTGACTTTCTACATCAGCTTTGTGTGGTGTCTCTCCCACACAGACAGAAAGTCCTGAAAGCGCCGTAGCCTCCGCATCTCACTCTCTTCGCAGGTGACACACCGGTAAATGCCTCCCGCCCGACACCGGTTAGATTTTGCCGTGTTTTTGCTATCCTTGAAAAGGGACATCTCATAAGCACTACTAGGAGCAGAGCTGTACCCCCAGAAGCATTCTAAACCATCCACTTGGTGACTCCATAGCTCCTCAAAGACTAAAAGACTCCACCGGTGACTCGAAGTAGGGCCTCGTTGATTATCTTGGTTTCTGACATAAGACTCCACCGAAGACCACCTCTAAATAACATCAACCACATTAGAAGTAACGCGCAGGGTTAAGCTACCTTGTTAGAAAACAACCTTTATGGCTTCAAGAACCATTCACACAAGAGCTTATCCCCAACCTCCAAACCCACTCTCGAAATAGTTGACAACCCCCGAGAGCATCCTCAAGAGATCTCCTACACCTTAACACCCAACTATTTCTAGCCACATCCACAGAACCACACACACTTCGAAAAACCTTACACCTATTTAATTCGTAATCTGCTGACCTAGGCACTCAAAACAATTTACCAAGAACTAGGTCATTCAAATCAGTTACCTTAGACCTGCCGTACCTTGAGTTTCCCGGTTCACCACCTCCAAAGTGGCAAACATTAGGGACAAGAGGAACCCTCCATCTACACCTCCGATATTCACTATCATTCGAACTTGGGGCTCGCCACCCTAAATATGCCCACCAGTATCACCGCGGTCCTAGTGATCCCCGCCATCCACATACCAAATGCTTCAATGCCAAACCTTTACCTCACCGTAACATCATCATGGCAGCCTCGGGTATGCACCTCTCGGTTTTACCCCGTACCTCTAGTGCTATACACTTAATGATTATCAATCAAAGATCCCACACTTCACCGCAAAAGAGTCTACCACGTACTTCAACACCATGTAGATAGGAGATGGAAGATTCTTTTCGACTACATGGAAATAGATGATGATGTCACCAAATGAGAGTCTTTGCCTGCGAGCTTTAGGAGGCGGATGTGAAGAAAATGGTTCAAAGGCCTACTCTCCCACAGCATCTCAAGATCTTCTTGCTTTATATCAGACTTTCACAAACAAGCGGGAAGTTAAGGGCCAACCCTTCTCCAAATCCTAGCACAGAAGACGAAAAGAAACATAGGAGAGAGTGTCCGTGACTCACTCTCACAAGGTTTAACAACGTTTATAATGCTCTTCCACCACACACGAAAACCTCCCCTAGGTATGGTTTTAGCAAGTACCCTCGAAGGCCTCGACGCTCGACATGGCCTACCACCTTAGGGAGAGGGATTACAACACATCGGAAGACATGAAAAAAGGAGCAGTGAGTGTAGAGGAGACAAATCCGATTGAGAAAAAAGCAAGATTGGAGGAGTCGAGGAAGATGGGTAACATACAAGAGACATGACAATGTAGCTTCTACATCCGACCCCAATACTGATCGCATGTCCAAAAACATGGGGAAAGCTATACCAAATGATGGAAAAAATGGTTGTCACGCATAGTAACCAAAACAGTAAATCAAAACCATAACTAGAACCAAAACTTTAGAAGAAACAACACCACTCCCAACAGCACAAAGAGAGTCGATCAGCAAGGTTATTCCCCCATTCCAAGAGAAATTTCTCGACGAAGATGAGGGAGCCACAGAAGAGTCTCAAGGGAAACGCGTCAAACATGTTTGAAACAGAAGATTCATTCCCATTAACCGTTACATAGAAGAAGACCGCCTCCTACCCTCATATCGTGAGGAAAGATCGATCCGAGGACTTGCAGTACTTGGATTTGAAGATGCCATCATGTAGGCCGACATGAGATGAACTTAGGAGCAAGAAAAAGCCCAGATACTCCCAAACCCAAAGCTTCCCGAGATTACCATCAAGAAAAGACCTCAAGAAACCTCTTCTAAAGACCTGGCTCAAGGTAACAAATCAAATAATCGAAAGCTCTTGGGAAGAACAAAGAAAGGACAACCAAAACACCGATAAGCGAGGTAAACCTACCTGAACATTTAGACGAGCACCACAGCCTGGTGCTCCCACATAAACCGTTTCAATAACATCAGACATAACGAGAATCAAGCACACCGATTCAGCCACGCACGTTGCAAGTAGGCTAACAAAACGAGTCGGAAAGCATTCCGAAAGAGTCACCCACTTTTCAGCTCCGGGAGAGGAGATTGCAAAAATTAAAATCTTCGTACCACTCTCTCGAGCCAGGCCACTCGTAGATGTATATTAAGGCCAAATTTTGAAAGCATTAAATTTAGGCAAGAACAAAGGACACCGTAACCGAGCGATGATCAACCCACTCCTTTTTTTGGCCCAAAGATGTAAGAAGGAAAGTTTCCAGTGAAAGGGGTAGAAAGCCCCCTTTTTACATCGCCTCAATATCCATGATAAGATCCTCCACAATGCAATGCATGATTCTCGCATCACACAACTCGATGCCTAAAGTAGTGATGGAAAGATCAGGCCTAGAGATAACCCACCCCTATAAAGACCTATATTCATTTGACTCTGCAAAGAGTAAAGTGTCTTTGGATCGATCAAAGATTTATGTGTGTGTGAGCCTGACGCATTCCAGTCAAAATGCATGGCCATGGATTTTGTGGTGCAGACAGAGCCACCTATGTGTATGGTATGTTGCCGTCAAGATCATGGGAAGCCAAACCGCAAGGAACAATGCAAATGGATGGGGCTTATGCCACAATTCCTCGTTTTTAGCCAACCTCAAGATCGTACATGGAGGCACAAATGAAATTCTCAAGTTAGTAGCCCCAAAAGCCTTCAAAAATTCCTCCTCTTTACTCGTACACACAGTACTCCAGACTCCTTTATCTTCCTTCGCAATGATGAATCTGGAGAATCCGTAATCAAAAAAAGCATAGATACACAAGCAAAGAGGTGCACACACGATGAAACAGAGAGCCTCATGGACTTTGACATAATGGCTACTCTAGACTCGCTAGAGGAGAATGAGACAGAAAACACTGAATACAAGGCATCGGCACAACAACCCGCAGTGAAATCCGTAAACGAATCGCGACTCACCAACTAGTCACCTCTCTAATTTCCACACCCGCTACGCTCAAAACCACCCACGCACTTAGTGCAAACTATAATGCAACATAATGGCGAACCGAGCCAGTAGGGAAGGAAGTCGATGATAAAACGAAGAATGAAACCCTATGGGAAAGGAATTACGTCATGCACCAAGAGAACCGCCGGAGCAAAGGAGTGTGTGGACACACAACACAGAGATGATTACGCAGAGAGCTATGCCTCGCAAGCCACACTTCAAATGTACAAACACACATTGCGCAATACATGAGGCTCTTATCCTAGGCTTAAACCTCAAGGAGAAAATTAGGAGCCCGTAGGATAACCGTGTGTGTGATTCCGAGCTAATCATTAAATAGGTGTAGAACAAAGGAATATACAACAAAAAATCCTAGACCGAGGGCATACAGGAATGACGCTATGGATCTATTGATTTTTCGGAATATGATCCGATGTTTGTCCCGTAGAGGTCGCAATCGAAAATTGCAAATGGACTAGCAAGCATGCTAGTTCGTATCATAAGCCTCCCAAAGGACCACCGCATCATCATCCGTATCAAAAATTCGACCGCAGCAGGAGCCGACCAATGAAAAATATTGCGCGTGTCTTCGAGGGCAATAAACAAATTGAAGACTTTCCGCTCAGGTGGCAGTCCAGTTTGAATTTTCCGATTTCAGTAATCTAAATACTAACAATAGCCGCCTAAGTGAAGAGTCCTCAGTGAGTGAAGAACCACCCCCGTAACACGTAAAATGTAAATACTGAAAATGAATAGACCGGAAATCCCAACGAAGAATGTGAAAATGTAGAAAGTGAGGAAGTAGGAGGAAAGTCGGGGCTGTGATACGAACATTACCTTCGAGGTTTGGCAACCTTTTAGAAGACCTTTTTGACTTCGATGATGTAGAAAGTAAAGCCCACTCATAAGAACATGTTACGGATCTCGATTTTCGAGGAACGTAACATGGGCACCGAAGATAAAACCCAAGATGATCAAATTGGCTAAGTCCTCGCCCGCAAACATGAAAAAGAAATACATTGACCTATTCAAGGAATTCATCGATGGTGTTTTCTTGGGAGTTATGAGGACTTAAGGGCCTATGACACAAACATCATACAACATAAAACACCCTTGACAGAAAATCGAAGCCCTTCGTACAACAACTTAGCAGTATCAAACCCAAACACCGTCTGCAGTGAAAAAAGAGATTAAGAGGATGTATGAGGCAAGTATAATTGTGCTACGGTGAGGTTCTCTCGATCGCATCAAACCTAGTGGCCGGTGGGAGAAAGAAAACAGGAGATCAAAGTCGTGTATTGATTTTCGTAAACCTCAATAGAGCTCTCACCCAAGGACAATTACTCCTTCTCCAAAAATGGAACACATCCCTCAGCAGGGCAAGAGAGGGCCCAAAAGGATTTCCTCGCCAGATGGTTTTTCGTGTTACAAACCAAGTCTTAGTAACTCCCAAGACCAACTCAAGACAATCCCTACTACTCCATGGGGCACCTTTATGTATGTTAAAATGCCCTTTGGACTCGCAGGAACGTCGTGTGCAACCTTTCCAAAGAGCAAATGGATATAGCTTTTTCAGATTTAGAAATAGGGCAAATTCATTGTCATCTACACTGATGACAGACAAGCCTATTCCAAGACCTGAAGAAGAACACCTAAAACATCTAAGAAAGGTTCTTTCGGAAAATGTAGAAGGTTTGGTCCGTCATTGAATCCCAAAAATACCATATTTCTGGGCCACAAGAAGGTAAGCTTCTCTTGGCCACATCATGTCCGAGAAAGGGATTTTAGGATAGACCCACAAAGAGTTGAGGGAATAACACAAATCAGTCACACCTCGAGACATATCAAAGAGTTACAGGGCCTCTTCAATGTGGGAAAATAAACTTCCGTCGAAGGTTTATTCCCAACTTAGTTGAACACCTTAGGAATATGACAAATATGTTGAAGAAAGGTGTAGGAGTGCTAAATGGATCGTTGAGTGCCAAGAAACATTTTGAATCAGCTAAACTTGCACTCAGCCTAGGCTCTCGTCCTAATCAAAGCCCAAAGCATTTACTGTAAATATTTCTTGATTTTTTCATTTTCCTTCGAGCATGCAATGTGCTGGCCGGCAGCTTCTACAAAAAACCCGCAGGGAGTGGAATGTGCTACTATCTTTCTTCAGCAAAGCACTAAGAGATGCACCCTTGAAATACAATATAATGGAAAAATAGGCTTACGCTTCCGATTAAGGGCCTCGAAAGAGTTTATGGTGTACATACTACATTCCCACACCATAGCCTATGTGCCAAATATAGTAGGCTAAAGACATATTGTCCCAAGACCCGATGGGAAGAGGCAAATGGATTGTCAGGATATCAGAATACGACCTTGAGATAAAATCCACCAAATCGTATCAAAGGACAGGCCGAGCCTTAACCAGTGGCCGAATCAAATCACAAGCCCTCGAAATTAACATGGTAGATGCTCTGGATGAGCAACAGTGATTGCCCCATCCCACCGTTGAGGAAAACTTTCGGTAGCTCTCCTGGTATTCTCGACATTCTCGTATGTGCTTACACACTCCATGCCCCTCCCGACTATCAAAGACCACAGGCTAGATTCCTAAAAGCTAAAAGCCGTAAGCTATTGCATAATGAATGAATGCTTACACCGGAAAAATGCAAATGGCCTCATTGCTCGAAATGTTTGGGTTTCTAGCCCGGGTCTTCGACAAAGTGATTAAACAAGCAGATTCGTAAGAGAGTGAGGAGCACCGAACCGGAAAGCCACCGCAAACAAAATACTTCTAGAGTTGGCCACTATTGCCTCACACTCTCTCAAATGATATCCATAAGATGATAATCAAGCCTACCACAAATGCCGTATTTTTGAAGGCAAAAGAAAGCTCCTCCCCTTGCCTCATACAACCCATCATCATGGAAGGTCCCTTTATGCAATGGGGCCTAGATTTCATAGGAGAAATTCACTCCCGCTTTCTTCTCGCACAACACAAAATGGACCTTAAATGTACCACAAGACTACTTCACTAAGTGGACAGAGCGCCATACCTTACTCAGGAATGCCACGTAGTATCCGCCTATCAATAGGTTCCTAGAAGGTCATATCCTCTCTCATTGGCCAGCCTGAAGGAAAATAATCACCGATAATGCTCGCTACTTTTGGATCCAAGAAAATGGTTGATTTTTGTCGCGGTGTGTCAAATAGCACTATGGTCATTCAACCGCATATTACCCACAAGGTAATGGCTTAGTTGAATCATCAAACAAGAGCCTCAGTGGCCATCATCAAAAAGCCGCTAGAAGAGAACAAAAAATCATGGCATAAAAAATTAGTGCACGCCCGTGGGTCGGCTGAGCTTACTGACAAAGAAGTCCATTGGCATGTCACCATATCAACCTTGTCTCATGGAACAGAAGCATGAGCTTCCTACTAGCTCTGGAGTGCTAGTGATTTAACTTGTTCAAGAGTTTTCGCATGCATGAAAAGCAACATGGTGAGGACGGATAAACCAAAAATGATCTCATCTCCAAACAAAACAAGGGAAGAGATCTGCTACCAGTAGCTAATCGCGAGTTCAGGAAAAATATAAAGCAGTTATTTCGACAAAAGAACTAAGGCCCTCCGATTCTTCAAAATTGGAGATAAAGTCCCGAAGGGGACTCAAGGAGAGAGGACGAAAGGAAAGCACGCGCAAGTTTGACAAAGCCTCTCGTGGCAAGGTCCCTCACATCATCCAAAGCATCGTGGGTTCAAATGCGTCTTTTTTCTACAAGAGTTAGATGGTACAGAAAGTGCATGCAGCCGTGTCACTAAGCGGATGTTCAAGCCACTACCGCTCGATTTCCACCTCCAAGGCCATTTCCATTGCACATACTATTGGCAAAGAGCTTTGTTTCTCAGAGACAAGAGGAAAGGGAGAGGTTCGTGCGTGCTCAAAACATGAACCTTTGAAGTGCAAAAGATTGGCTCTAATATGATCAAAACCTCGAGCCAAAGAAAGTAAAGATATTTGGTTCAAACATGCCCAAAAACCCTCGACTCGAAAGAAAAGAAGAAGGAAGAATCAACTCTAACAAGCCTAAAATCAGTAGCCGAGATGAAGAAAAGAAAGTGACTCTAACAAGCTCAAAACTTGAGTCACAAGAGAAAGAAGGATGCTTCAAACTTCAGAGATTTCACAGCCTTCAAAGTTTTGTTTTCAGCTTCGGCAAGTTTCTGCGTCCATGCGCAAATCGTCTTTATGCTCTGGATCCACATGAAAACTAGACTCGTCTAATCCTAGTTTCGACTCGTCTTTTAAACTTTCTGTCGCAGAATGTAGCAGAAGAACGCCGGACAGCTTAATCCCTCGTGAGATATTAGATTAGGTAGAGAAACATAAACATATGAGACCAACAAAGATAATCCGTCTCATGGAGCAATAAGGGTAGAATTAGAGCAGGTTTATTTTCTTGTTTGAGATACAGAGAAGATGTAAAAGTCCGTCAGTTCAAATGCACCCTAGAAGAAAAAAATGCCAGGATTGTAGGAAGTGGTAGGTAGATTGTTGGGGAATGATTTTCTACCGGGTTAAATGTATCTATCATGGTTGTGGTAGCCGATCCAAAGAAAGAAAGAGATGTGCCAAGCACCGTGCATCCGGCCCACACCAAAGATCATTCGAATTCTTGACTCCTTCAAGAAGAAGCCATCCCCATGTGGAGCTCACCGTTAGCTCATAAACTCCTCGACGAAGCAAGCGGCTGTTGTTTAGCATCGAGCCTTCAAGGAATGCATTTTCTAAAAACACATCATCCTCGAAGCTCTCATGCCTCCATGCCTATTGTTTATTCTCCTCCGTTGTTCCCAAAGTCAATAAGCCTCATTGATGATGACAAATTATGCTCCCGAAGGTTTTCTTTTGCGTACACAAAGTGATTTTTCTCATTCCATCCCTTTCTCAAGTTTTCTAGGCCTCCTTTCCACCCCAAAATCCCTCCCTAACTCCTTCCTAAACCATCCCAAAATCTCTTTCAAACCATACCCACACCCTTGTTTGGTCTCAAAAACCCTCATTCCCTTTATCGTTACCCTTCTCGGCCTCAAATTGCACCGACAGGTTAAAAACCCACATTTGGACATATATGGGTCTTAGTCTCCTTCGTGCCAACCCCTGACCTTTTTCACGTGACCCGGCACCGAAACCGAGCGGCCAGCCTCGAAAAGCGCCTGGCGCATTCGGTTACCCGGGAGTGTTTCTCAACCGTTGATTTCCCGGCCATCCCTGGCTCGCCGTCACGGTCCCGTCAAACATCCACATCTCTACCCATTTGCTGCCCCGACCGCGGCATCCATCGTCCACGTAACCGCTGATCCGCGGACGCGCAACACAAGACACCCCGTCCCGGCGCGCGCGTCCGCACTCTCTATTCGTAAACCGCCGATTTCCATCGCACCACTTTTGAAGGGCGCAGCAGCTTTTCCCCATTTCGTCAATGCATCTCCACCCATCAAATGACACATGGCTCGCGCACTATTCATAAACCGCCCTTCATCGCGCGTTATCGTTCGTCCAAAGCACCTCCAGCAGTGATATACATCTCAACCCGTCCCCATCCGGAGATCTCCATCCAAGGGTCATCGCACCCCGAAGATGCACGGGATAACTCCAAGGCATTCGCACCGTGGCCCACCGTCCACCGTTCTCCGATGCGTCCTCCATCGTCGATCTCCTCGAGACCGGATGGTCCGTGACGAACCACACGCCCGGCCGCTGGACCCCCGTACCGCCACGTCATCTTTTCCACGTGTTTCCATCAGTATATTCACTCCCGTCTCCTTCATATAAATCTCCATTCCGCGGTCGATATTAAAAGGCTTTTTCATTTTATTTTCCATTTCGAAATCCACCTTTCCAACCATACTTTCCCAACTGCTTTCCACCACATCGCAAGTCTTCTCACACAACATTTCTCGCCATTCCTCCACTATGCCAGCATCACCATCCCGCAGCCATCAAAGTGTCCCCAACATTGTTTTCTTAACAGCTTTTTTGTGTCTCGTCGTGGTTACTTCGCGTGGTGAAAGCTCGCCTATGATTATGCACGCCTTTTATTTCGGCCACTAAAAATGCGTAAAGGACCGTGTAGCAGCAGCTCGAAATCGCGAAGACAGCCTCGGAAGAAGCCAAGGCAGTGACCTCACATTAAAGAGCAGGGCTGAACTTCGCGAAACTCCTTCTCAGCAGCCATCCGCACTCAGTATCGAAGACATCATGGAGCACACAGAGGGCATGTTGTGTAGAAATTTATGTACATCGTGGTTTTCACATCGCAGGAATGTTTTCCCATAGAGCGTACAAGTAGTGCCCATGCGGCTTTTACTCTATACCGTGTTCCTAGAGAATTTCCTCACCCCGACAACGCTTCCCACGCTGATCGTAAGTATTAGTTGCACAAAGCGATGGCAAACTTCTGGATCATTGATACAGAGTTCACCAGTGTTCTGGCAGTAGCATCGCAGGGCCAAAGCACACCAAAGACATGGCTCCGTGAGTAAATGGAAGCTCGAAGAAGACCACTCTTGCATCCAAAAGAGTGCCGCAGACAAATGCACAGTGGTTTGATGAGACTGGGCTTCAGTCGCCTTCTTCTTTTCTCTTTCGAAGTTTCCTTAATGTCGTATTTAGTTGTTTCACCTACCCTCCTCTGCCTCCACTTGAGCCATAAATTCATGAAGAAACTTATTGTAAAGGTTTTTTGACCTGGCTATCAGCAGAAATTACAAGCTATTTCCTTTGAGACATAGTCTCTGCGTGTAAAGTTTGCAAGATAGGTAGAAGAAGAAGTTTTCTCGCACCGAAATATTCAGCCATTGGTAATGTTGTACCCGATCGTGCTGTTGTTTCAATATGACAAGCACATTTCTTTGGATCCCGATCTAAAGGTGCGTGATGTTTCTCTCATCTATGTGTTTTATTTCATTTCATTTCACTCTCACCGGCTTCAGCATCAGTAAACCTAGCATAGATTTACACTTGTGAGGTACCCTATGTTTCGCCGTGCCCTGCGCTTTCAATGTTTTTCTCGCTATATGTGATATCTGCGGTCCTGGGTTTCAATTAATCTAACCAGTGTAGTGGATGTTATTGCCTCTGCTAGCCGATGTGGTGGATTAATGGATCTATTCTCTAGATGTTCTTGTTAGGATTTCAGCTCGGAAGATTTGGGAACACTCCGATTAGAGTTAGCCTCATCCACCAGGATCCTTGTGCCACCAAACCGGCCTCTCTAAGATCCCTCAAGCTGAGATACGAAGCATCAGAGAGTTCAAAGTCTCTCCTCTCGATCCCTGCAGACTTTAGTTTTGTATTTCTAAATCTTTATTGTTCTCTTCTCTTGCCATACTTCTATGCCACACCATCATCTTTAAGATCCAATGTTTTAGATGACTAGCCCAACCGAAAGCCTCGCATATCGAATTTCAAGTAAACTCTTTTTCGACTCCATTTGCCCAATGGTCTTGAATGCTTTCTCGCATCTCCTTTGCCTAAAATCCCTCTTTTTGCTCATCCTTGTCTCATATTGAATCCTTCTTTCCCGATTCCCAACAACCAAACATATGTCAAAACAAGCAAACCCTCGAGCCTTATAACTAGCCTAACATCTTAAATTCTGAGCCTCAAAGACATAAAACCTTTCGCTTACATAGAGAGATCCCTCTCGGGACTCAGGAGTGGCCAGATCCCGAGGTCCGAAAGTGGTTTTGATGTTGTCTCATCTTTTGGTCTTGCCAACTCCGGCCAAAACATGGGAACCCCAACAGCAGTCCGTCATACCAAGCAAACAAATCTTGAACACCATACACATAACAGCTTTTCTCTGCGCATTAACCAACATACGTACCGGACACTTGAAATTTAAATGCTAGCCTCATATAAATACTAAGAAAAAGAGCACGTACTAAAATAGTCATGAACTACTTAGCCTCGCCTCCGGAACTAAGGCTAACTCCATTGGTCATGGAAAAGTTTTAGGGTCTAATATTCGCGCAGTGGGCTAATTTTTCCATGGTTTTTCCAAAAAAACATTCGCCAATTTCCATTTTTTTATAAAAATGATTTTTGCCCAAATTTTACAATATAAAAATTATTTTACATTAAAAAATCTGCCAATATTATATAGACAAATATATTTACCATCATTATAAATCTCACTCAATTTTACAAATACATCAATAAAAATTCTCAAAGCTCGTGACAGGGACCAGCGAGTGTTCGCCAATTTCTTAAACTTCAAGATAATTTTCTTCCATCCTCGAAATTTTCGCCATTGGTGCTAGATCCTGAAACCGAGGTACCATCCCCGCTCAAAAGGCTTGGAAATACATGGGAGGTGGTAGTCAATACAGTGCACTCTAGGCGCCCATCATGTTTACTCAACCGGAACTCGATCTTATTGAACCCTCACTCTTGTAGTCTAGGAAGTCTTGGGCTCATGTTAGGACACCGTGGTCTGCAAGATTAGAAAATACAAAGCCGCAAAACCTACATCAAACCACTTTTGAACCGAGGACCGAGCCAGTCCGAGTATCCGCAGAGGGATCTCCATGTATGTGTTCAAAGATACAATATTTAAGTCTCCAAGTGCATGATTTAGGTAGAAGCGAGAAGAACAAGGTTGCTCGTTTCGTTTTGGTTGGGCAAGGATATTATGCATATGAAGGGCGAAGTGTGAGTAAGTGACAGAATGGTTCAGTCACCGATAAGATACAAGAAGGAGCATTAATCCATTGGGCTATGGATTCGTTATGGAGGATTTCTACTGGACAAATAAGGTTCAAAAAGTGGTCCATGGGCAAGTCATCTATGTCAAAGGATCTCTTTAAGTTGATTTTATGGAATGAAACACGTAAGAAATGAAGTGACGAAGCAACACACAAGAAAAACAAAGGACGCCGAGATCAGCAAGTACTTTGGACAGCCCGTTGACATGCACTTTAAGGAAAGACACAAAAGTAACCTAAGACTCGTGCAAGTACTTTTAAACTAGCCTACTTTTGATATACTTTCAAGAGAAAACATTAAAAAAACATAGAATAGCTTAAGATCAAGTAAAGACTTTTAACTTAACCTACTTTCAAGCATATCTCAAAGGAAAACATTCATGATAAACATAAAAAGTAATCTAAGATCAGTAAGCACTTTTTAAAACTAGCCTTCCGCTTTTCAACATACTCTCAGGGAACTTTTTCGTTAGCAACCGTTGGAGATAAACTCGAGGACGAAGGCCATTCATACAAACTTCTCTAGCTCAAAGTTTAAATTAGCGCACTCTTTCAAGAAAAATTTAAAGACAATATCTCAAGTTGTACCTCGTGAAATATGGCTTTACCAATACTTCACTAGTTTATACTCTATCGAATTACCTTCAAAACACATTTAACAAAAAAACATAAACGATAAAGATTTATCAGCGGAGATTTAGGGCACTTCCGTAAGTAACCCTAATCTATATTTGTTGCTCCCTATCGTACAAAAGTGGTCAAAATGGAAAAACATAAATAAAATAACAATTTACAAAATGTGGAGAAACGCATCGCCATCGACACAGACCAGAGATCCCATAAATCAACTATTTGTATTTGATGTTCAAACCAACGCTATGCACCTCAAGTCCAAAGGGGATCTTCACGAAACCTTCAAACTTCTCATCTCAACTTATGTGTCCTCAATTACAAAACAAAGAGCTGCGTGCTTTCAAAGCTATTTACATACGAGAAGTATCCAGAGACCAATCTCTATACCTGCCTTCTCGCAGCAGTATTTAGAGGAGAAAGAGGAGGTGGAGTGTAAAGAAGATTCCTCCGTGCAATTAATATAGAGTAATGGTTTCTCGACCTTTCTGGGAGGCTTAAGGGAGAAGATTTCAAATGTTCATCTCTATTTTAATCAATTTTACATTGAATTTTTTATCACCTTTAGTCACTTTGTTGACTCTGCTTTTTGGCAGGTTGGTAGTTAATTCCGAGCTCGTATTCGTGAATATCTCTCTGATCGCGTCATTAACATGTGTGCCTCTTTGAGGAGATAAGCCTCGTAGGTAAGGCAGCTGAGGAGCAATGGCCTTCATGATGTGGCACTTGGAGTGCTCTCTCTCGCAAATATGTCTCGTCGATGGTAAAACCTTATAAGGCCGACTATAGTCATCGTTTTTGGCTTTTTCACCTTCCTTTTACCCTTTCCTCGCTTGTATCTAGCTTAAAACCATGTTTTATCACTAAAACTACAGATGATTAAACCTTTTAATCCTCTAGGCCTTATGGATTCAATCCTCATCTTTCAAGCTTTAACTCATATTTGGCCCTTTTCGCCGATCGTATTTACCTAGAATCACCCATTTTCTTTGTTTCTTGCCTCTTCGAGGGTTTGTGCCTCTACCCTTCAATCTTTATGCACTAAACTTCTCTATGCGACAGTGGCTCTAGCCCACCGAGTTTTGGATTTCTATAACCAACAATTGATTTAAAACCCGAAGTTTATGCCCAAAGAACTCCTTTTCTCGTGTTGTTTGGGCTTCGGATGAGGCAATCCCTCGGCCCTATCTTTGTGGATAGTACGCAGGAGCCCGCCTTAAAACCACCACACAAACCCGCAAAAAACCACAAAACACATTATCAAAAACATGATAGGTCGTGAAAATCAGTGCTGCAAAGAGAGGAAGAGGCAGAGGAGCAACAGGTAGAGGGGGTTATTTATGCAAAAGTGGAGAGGCTTAATGAAGAAAAAGGTGAAAATCCGGTCTCAAAATGGATTTTGGCGCGACCTGTACTGGCAGCCGGAAAACCACCGGTGGTTTGCGTGACCCTCGCGCGCCATGAGCCGTCTTTGCCTAGAGGGAACACGATCCAATCGAAATGTGCCGCACGCCTTTTGCAATACCATCGGCTATCGCGTGATTTTTGTTTGCGCAAACTCGGACAAAGGAAATGCGTGATATGTGATGTCAACCACCTGGATGACGAAGAGATCTCACTTCGTGCGTTACCGGTGCGCGATGTGGAAAGCCGCGCGCAGGGCGCCGAAGTGGGGGACAAGTGTCGGTGGCACGATTTGGAAGAGAGCACCAGTAGTGGACGTGGGTCCTAGAGGGAAGTCGCGACTCGGGATGAGTGAGGATTGTCGTATTTTGATAAATCGACTCGCTGCGGGATCGTATGATGGAGTGATAAGGCGTGAAAGCGAGAAAGAAGGGGAAGGAAAGAAAGATGGCGGGTGAACTCACCGTTTTCTGGATCTCTCCGGGACTGACCGCGGAGATCCCGTCGGCGGGAGGGTGGCAAGGGCGTACGAAAGGAAGCCGGGGATTAGGTGTAGGGGCGTGGTCTTATGAGGGAGAAGCAACCGTAGTTAAAGAGACGGGGTCTATTATACCTGGGAAGAGCTTTGCAAAGAAAAAGCGGGTTTATTAAGTGCTTGGTTACAGCGCTTACTCTCGTGAAGGAAAGGAGCCAGTGGCCACAAATGAAATGGGGGCTAAAACCACAAAGTGCGAAAAGCTTTCAGTAGAGGTCTCTTTAATGGATTTTTTATGATTTTTCCAAGTTTTGATATTTAAAAAGGAAAAGTTCTTAAACCATAACAAAGGGTTTTTATGGTTCAAAAGGGATTTTGAAGGTTTCTTGAGGGGAATGAAGGGAAAATGAAAAGAGAGAAAAGGGAGCTTTTTTCGCAGGAAAATGGAGGATAAAAAGGGCTACAATGAGTGAAACGAAATGATGAAAAGCCAGTTTCAGTGAAAACAATTTTGAAGGGAACAACAAATTTATCGTTGATTTTCTCATGTGAAATAGCAAGTTGAAGATTACTTGAGTTTAGGCAAGATAAGAAGGTTTCAAGAATGAGAAGTTTTGTATGAAAACAATCTCTTGAAGGCACAGGATTTGTTTTTAGCCAAAGCATTTTGCACGACAAAAATTTGTACCGATGGCTAACAAAGCTGGCTCCACTCGATGGCGAAATGCACTCCTTTGGAGGTGCCGAAGAACTCCTCGCATTTTATCTCTCGGGATTGCAGACCCAGGCCTTTATCCATCGTACAACCCTTTCTCCACCGATCATGCCGCTTTCTTTAGAAAAGATGATCGCACCTGCATCGCGAAACAAATTCTCCCATCACTCCCACCAACATGGGCTTATTTTTCCTAACAATATTTTTCTCTTCTTCATAAGGTGTGCATTTTGGACTCTGCAAACCCTTTGACACTTCAACATTTTATTCTTTTTGAAAGCGTGTGAAAAACTAACTCCAACATACCCTCTTTATTTCTTCCATGAGTTCATATCAGACCGTTGAACTCATGAATTCTCTCACCTAAGCTACTATCTCAAGCAGAGATTAGACTCGTCTCTACAGTATTTTATTCTCTATTTTCTAAAAACAGAAATTGAAAAGATAGCTACCAACAGGAAATAGGTCGAATGCCTCCGATTTTGCCGTAATGTCTATGGCCGTATGTACAAGCCGCACATGGACTTTGGCTTTGGCGAAAATTTAAAACAAAACCGTGAAGGCTTCGTGTGATCCGAAAATAAAACAACATCCTTCATTTTTTCTTTAAGCCTTCGGATTTGATCTTTTTAGAGGTTGTCTTTTTCTTCTTTTTTGGTTCATATTTTGAGCAAAATTAGAACCACTTTTTCATCAAACTTATAGAGTTCGTGATTTTTTAGTTTGTTTGAACCACTATATTTCTATCCTAATCTTACTCTGTCGTATAAGCCAAGATTGAACAATTTGGCAAATCTTCTTCTACTAATCTATCAAAGAAAAATTTAGAAATCTATCTTAGCCATGATTAGGCTTTCGCATGACTGAAAATAGTAGTGTTGTTTTTTGGTAGTGGCATTTAAGCTTGCACACTTTCGTATTTTTCCCTATATCTCGGGTATGGGGTCAGTATCTTTCTCTATATTTCTGCCCTCATTTTCCATTTCCTTTTATTGTTTTTGTATTTATATTTTTTTCAACTTTAGAAAAGAAGCAAGTTATATACAATGAACAAAAAGCTGTCATGGAAATTAAAAATATCACCAACAGAAACAATGTTTGAGAACCGCCACCGCCATTGACAGACCTCCAAAGTATTTAGCTCCATCCACTCTTCTTGCGTGAAGAATGCATTATTTTCCACTAGCTAGACGGAATAAGATATAGGGCTTTTGCCACAAGTTATCAAATTTCTCCATGTTTGCCCTTATCTTCTCTTTCTCTTGAATCCCATTTCAAAACTTTATCACCAATCTTGAAATCACTTTCCTTGGTTCTTTTTTCAAATAGCTTTCTGGATGTTTTCTTGTGTAGCTGCTAAGCTCGATGTATACTTCCTCTCTTGTTTGTATTGTAGATGGCGTAGTTCCACGTTTATTCTTCTTTGCCACATCATCATCTTCGTACCGTACTTCCTAAATCAACTTCAAGGACCGGCACTCCTAAACCGGTTGGAAATATCGCGACCGGGCCCATAAACCAGTTGGTAAGGAGACATCCAAATTGATTTTTTAATGGTTAGTCTCGTCTCCGCTCGTCAAAAGCATGTACTAGCTTGGTTGTGCCATGATTTCTTGTTATCTTCCAAAGAACTCCTTTGATAATTTTTACCAAACTTTTATTTCGAGCACTCCACTAGCCCATTACCTTGAGGGTAATAAGTCATGGAATCACCTAATATGATTTGATATTTGTGAAAGAATTCTACCATATTTTTAGACCCAAATGCAACAAACGATTAAGCTCGGCCATGATCTTTTCTAGGACGTACCAAATTTTTGAAAGTATATTGTTTTCAAGGAATGAGATGATGACTAAGTCTCCGTGGCATTCCTAGAGGGGATGGCTTCTATCCACTTGGTAAAATAATCTGCATGTCAGGAGGATCCATCTATGTTGGGAAGATGAGGGAGAATGGATTTTCCCAATGAAGTCTAGACCTCCCACCTGCTAAAATGAAGCTTCAATAGTGATTAGTTGCGCAGAGGTGAGTGGAAGAAGTTTTCTTTTGCCTTCAAAGATTTAAGCATTTATGACACGCAATTATCATTTTATGGACATCTTGAAAGAGTAGTGGGCCGTAATAGCTAGCTCTTAAGGATTTTGTTGGCAGCTGATTTCCCTGCAAGAGAGGTGGCCTCCACATTCTCCTTCATGAAACTCATGCTTGATTTTATCTTCATCATTCTCAGGCAAACATTTCTAGCAATAATACACCAGCATTTTTCCAATATAAAAATCTATTCAAAATGCAAGAATTTACAAACTTTTCTTACTTTTAAGAATCTTGTTTTTGTCTTAGACAAACCAGAGAGGAACATTAAGATTGAGCAAAACATACAAAATGTCAAAGATACCAAGATTTGAATCTCGTAAAAACAATTTTCAATAATTGGAGTTGAAAGCTCCTCCTATTCATCTACGCTATTAAACATGTTTATATCAAGAGCTTGAAAGTTGGATTCAACCGTACTTTTTGTTAGTCCCTGACCTTTTTATGAGCTTAGAGTGTTTGATTTCTAAGTCACTACTAAAATTACAGCAATCCACTTTCCTTTTACCATTTGGATCTCTGGGTCAACATGTTCATTTCACAAAGAAATGAGGCACAGCCTATAGTGATGTGGGAATGTAAAATGCAACCTCAAGTTCCTCTGCAGGCTTTGACCAAGGCAAAGGCTTTGTTTTTCCATTATGTTGTACTTCAAAGGTGAATCCCTTTAATGTCTTCGCTAAAATGTAATGGGTTGCTCTTGTCCATTCAAGTTTTTCTGTAATAGGACAACAACTCACTATGTGCTCCCAATGCCAATGAAAAAATGAAGAAATCCTTTTGCAAAATCGACTCGATAAGAACCGGTGTTTTGGTGAGTGCTTGTTTTACCAAGCTCAAAATGACTTCTTTGCTTTCTAAGGTCCATTTAACTCCTTCTTTCTTAAGCATGTTCGTTATGTTTCCAAGGAGTTCAGCCCAAATTAGCGTGAACTCTTCTCAAGAAATTAATCTTTTCCAATGAAGGATTGAAGTTCTTTGATGCTTTCGGGATGGCTGATTTGTAGGCTTTATACCATCAATCCTTTTTGGGTCTATCCTTATTCCTCTTCTCGTAGTGACATGTCCAAGAAGTTTACCTTCTTGAGACCAAACAAACATTTTCTTTGGATTTAAAGCATAACCCAAATTTTCTCGCATTTCTCAAAGACTTTTCTCAAGTGTATAAGGTGTTCTTCATCTATTTTCAGAACAAACAAGCTGATACTCATCAAGGTAAATCACAATGAAGTAACCTATTTCTTCCGAGAATGCTATATCCATGGCTCTCTTCCGAAAGCTGTGGCACAAGCATTCATTCAACCAAAAGCAGCATTTTCTCGTCACATGAAAGTACCCCACAGGTGTAGTGAAGGTTGTTTTGAGTTGATCATCATGGTGTACCAAAATTTGATTGTAACCGAGAAACCATCTAGCAAAGAAATTATTTTGGAACCAACTACCTTTTGTAAAACATGATCCATTTTGGGAAAAGGATAGTTGTCCTTTCAGTGAGGCTTTATTTAAGTTTCTAAAATCAATGCAAATCCTTATCTCCCGGCTTTTCTTCCCAATCGATACAAGATTAGACACCCACTCGAGTATCTACTAGGGACACACTCTAGCCTCATACATTTTTCTGATTTCTTTCTTCTCACCGAGAGTGTAATCGAACATGGTTGATTCGCTTGTGAGTACTCTTGTTTGGAAAGCTTTATGGTTTTCCTGGAGAGGTATCTTACGCTCGGATTATTCTCTCGTATTATATGATTTCAAATCTTCATAGCTCCATGCAAAAAACATCAAAGAAAAATTCTTTAAAGAGCTCAATGTATTTCGCCTTTGATATGAGCCGGTAGTGTTTCTAGATAGTTTGATTATTTTGGGCTTTTTCCTCATTGCCTATGTTGCGTATCTTTCCACTTCAGCATTCTATGGGTTCCAGCTGGCTTTTTGGCCACATCATGTCAAACCAAACACCCCATAAAGGACCACTCAGCAAAGCTTTTGGTCTTTGGATTTCAAAGCAGACTCTAAGTCTTCGTTTTCCAAATCATATTATTTTGTCGTCGCATGTTGGAATTCATTTGTTAACGCATTTATTTTCTGCAATCTCTTGAGACATTTCATCTTTCTTAATAAGTGGGTTTTCTTCAAAGTAGGATAGTCTTCATCATAATCCGAACTCGAGTGGTGTTCTCCAAATTCATTTTTGACTATAGGAAGTCTTCTATCTCTTTATCTCCTTCAAAACTTGCCGCAAGATTTTTCATTGTTTGGGACAAATGCGGTCCATATTTGACTTGGGTAGTGCGTGTAATTGCTTGGTTTTCGTGAGGTAAAGCTGACTAGTTCTACAAAGTAAAGGCTAAACCATCGCAAGGACATTTTGGTTTCTTGGGGACAAAGATAAGTTGGAACCTCATCAACATGTCTTTTAACAAATCCTAACGCATCTCATTTCTCATGGCTATAAGTTTGGGATGTATAGCACCGTACCCATTTACTTGCCTAATAATCAACTCTAAATCCCCATGAAACTTTTATCCTTTGGCCTCCCAACTTTTAAATAAATGCTAGTGCCTCAAAAGGAGAGCTTCATACTCAGCTATGTTGTGAGTGCATTGAAAGTTTAACTTGTAGGAATGCTCTTAGCATGATTGTTTTCGATGTTGTGTAAACCACATGCCCTGCCCTCGCATCATTTTTTAGTGCAAGACCCATCGCCTCGTGCTCCAGCAGGACCGCTTTCAGATTTGAGATTTATTCTCACTGCTGTCTCCTTGTCTTCTTCATCATTCGTTCTGTACAAGGGTCTTACCACGTTTTTATGAGATTTGTTCCTCAAGGTTTTTCAATGTTTTGAGGTTTTACACCTTGATTTTCATGATCTGCGTTATTTACATGACTATTTTGGACCTCAAGACCTCTCTAATCTGTTTGTTGTAAATTTCTAAATCAGTAAAACTCGTTTTTTAATTTCCTTTTTTGTTTTCCTCTTCATCAATGGCTAAAACTATGTTTGTATGTGAAGTGTTTACATAGCCTTTGGCTAGTGTGTTATTTAATACCTCTTGCTCATTAGGAACATCATCATTATAAAGAATAAATGAGTCAAGGTCGGTGTGTATGGAATACAGAGGAGAATTTTTCTGTCCTTTTCTTGGCTACTTACCATGTATTTCATGTGTGTTTTCCCATAGAGTCTCCTAGGTTGACCGAAGACAGTGGATGGTGGCATAAGTCATATCCATCCGCATAGTGCCTTGTAACTTAGCACCCCATGACCTTGAAAGAAGCATGCCATATTTTGGGGGTATATCAGCCCACTACAATGTCCATCACTAAGCTCTTGGTCGTGAATTTGGGCAATTTAACACACAGATCCTTTATTAGGCCTAGGGATTCACCCTACTTGAATCAAAGGAATATAACCTTTTGTAGGGTCTAGTCACTTCAAGCCTAATCTTTTCATTATTACCTTGGGCATGAGGTTGTGTGATGCATCCGAAACTCAGCATGGCATTGGTGTAAAATATTATCATGGATGTTCAAAATGATGTAAAATGGAGGGGTGGTTCCTTCTTTGAAATTTGCCTTCAATTTCTTTGGTCCAAATATGAGCTCTAGGTATCATCATTTTAAGTTAATAGTATCATGAACATCTTCTATGTTCAAAGTTTTCAAAAATATGATCTCTATATACATTTTTAGTGACTAATTCATTAAGTGGGACAAAGATTTTGATTTTTGGATATTTCATTCTCTGAAAGCTAAAAGGGAATCTAGTTTTTCACAATGTTTGATTCAACTTTTGTTAGTGACTACTTGTTTAGCAAAACCCAGACTTGCTGATTTTTAGTATTTACAAAGCAGCTTTAAAATGGTTCTTTCAGAGCATTAGCCGAGGTGTTAATACATCAGGGTTAATACTCTTATTTTCATTGGTTTGAGTGTTTTTCCCTTGTTTAAATCGGAAATTTACAAACACTGCTTTTGTGAGTTCCATGCTTTGTCTTTTGGTGCATTTTCAAGGTCGTTTTTGGAAGATTTATTAGAGGCTTTGTTTCGGGAGTCTCTTGATTCTTTTTACTTTCAAAGTCATATTGTTTGTGATCCCATGATGGCATTTTTAGACTCTTGTTCATAATAATCATGCTTCGTTCTTCTGTCATCATAGGGTGTATATAGACCTTGTTTTCTTTCATGGAAGAAATCAGTAATTCTCATCGTTTACTCCCAACATGTTTATGTTATCATCCTCTGTTTGTTCATTTGTCTCTTTCATCCTCATTTACATAATTTTCTTGGAAAGGAGGTCTGATCTCGTTGATCATCCTCTCTTGTCTATTTTGAGGTTGATTTCTCCTAAAGTTTTGATTCCCGATTTTGAGATTGATTTTCGTTTTGGGGAGCTAAATGATTTTCTCTAGATTGTGCTCTCTCAAGTATGCTCATTTTATTCATATTTCTTCCATCATTCTCTCCATTTTTGAACTAGATGTGGAAGGTGCAGCTTTCCTCCCTAAATGATACTTTCTTTTCATTCCTCATCCTAGCTCTTTTCTTCAATCGTATTTACTTTCACAAAGAAGATCTCCCTTCGCATGTCTGCAAAGTCAAGGGATCTCTTCTTAGCCAATAGGCCATTTCCGCATCAAATCCTTTCAGGAAATTTTTCCCAAATCCGAGCCTTGAGGAGGTTTCAAGTCTAGGGGTAGTGCATTATAAACACTATTGAACCCTAGTGCAATAATTTTGAACACTTTCCCAAATGTTTCTTTTGAGGTTTTTGTAACTAGCAGTATTTGGAGAGGGTCTAACTTCCCATTTGTTTAGGAATGACCGATGGAGAGTCCGCGTCGTTACTACTATTAGGGGTTAATATTTTTGAACCATTTCTCGCTTTCCTAAACTTTTGAGCAAACAACTGTAGCTTTATCAGCTTCATAATCTATCTCATTTCTATCAAAAGTAATCATTCATCTTGTCCACATGTTTTGGAAGCAGTAGTAGCACCACCGGCATCATATAATGGTATCTTGGACTGATAGTCCTCGTGCGATCGACCAAAGGTAAAGGGAAAGGACTAGGGGAGCATACCATGTTGCTGCATGATAGGGGGTTGTGGAGAAAAAATGGGGGGTTTACGAGTGGAAGATGTAAGATGGGGAGGGGGGTGCTGATGGAATGGAGTGGTTTGAATAGTGGGTGTATGGGTACAGATGGATGGGACTGTAAAGAGACTGTTGAGAAAATATGGGATGAGAGAAACCAAAATTATGAAGGAAATGCAAATCAAGTGGGGTAGTTTCTCCGCTAATAGTGTTTTCACCACTATTTTTGAGGTGAGTGTGGAGGCTCAAAGTCTATATGATCTATATCATCAGTGACCTAGTTTCGAATGGGTTTCTTAAGTCAACTTGTGAATCTTGTAGAGTCCGTAAGGTTTTCGTAGAACGATAATTAGCTCTATGGACCTGGCCTGGTACAATTGAAGTTTTAGACTTTAGGGAGATTTCCAAGTATACTTTCTAGATTATCAACTATCTCGTGAGGATTTGGGTCGGGATAGGCTCTGTATGAACTCTTCTAGAAGCCACTATGCTATGTTTTCAAACCCAATAATAAGAAAATTTTAACCAAGTATGACAATTTTTAGTAGGCTAACCGTATCTTTTAACAAAAAAACTTAATCATCAAAGTTTCCTAAGCCGAGTTTGTATGATGTTATGATAGAAAATGGGTTCTAATGGAGTCTTTAGGTTAATTCGTGATTGTGGAGTCACCGGTGGAAATTTTTAGCTAGAAGGTAAAATGTTTATGGTCCACCACCACTAATAAGTTTGAATACCAATCTGAAATGTTTTAGTTTTCTAAGTTTTCTGCAGTACTCTCGTGGATTATGAGAGCATCTTAAATATATTTCGGCACTTAGCTACGGGTGATGAGACAAACAATAGTTTACTCCGTGGCTTACTTTGAATGCATATTTTCATGGTTTTGATGAGGGTCTCGTAAAAATCCTAAGGGTTACTTAGTTTGTCATCGATTTAGACAAGTCCTATCATGATCATCGCATGTTTGGTGAGTACTGAAGAAATTTGATTTTACTTAGGTGAATCCCTCGAGTAATTTATTTTTAAGGATTTTACTCAAAGTCCCTAGTATGTGTCACCAGATGTTAGGACACCGTAGTTTTGCAAGATTGGCAAATACAAAGCCGCAAAACCTACATCAAACCACTTTGGAATCTAAGAACCCAGCTATCCTAGATTCGTAGAGGGATCTATATGTATGTGTTCAAAGATATGATCTTTAAGGCTAAAGTATGATTTTAGGCTAGTTATGAAGAACAAGGTCGCTGTTTGTTTGTTTTGGTTGGGCATGGATATTATGCATATGAAGGTGAAAGGTGTGAGTAAGTGATGTATCGTGTGGTTCAGTCGATAAGATAAGCAAGAAGGAGCATTAATCCATTGGGCTATGGAGTCATAGGAGGATTTAATTGGACAAAGAAGGTTCGAAAAAGTGGTCCATGGGGAAAGTCATCTATGTCAAAGGATCTCTTTAAGTTGATTTTATGGAATGAAACATTTAAGAAATGAAGTGGAAGGAAGTAAACACACAAGAAAAAACAAAGGACAAACCTAAGATCAGGTAAGTACTTTGAAAACTAGCCTGCTTTTTTGACATGCACTTTAAGGGAAAGACAAAAAGTAACCTAAGATCAAGTCACGTACTTTTAAACTAGCCTACTTTTGATATACTTTCAAGAGAAAACATTTAAAAAACATAGAATAGCTTAAGATCAAGTAAATACTTAACTTAGCCTACTTTCACATATTCAAAGGAAAACATTCATGATAAACATAAAAAGTAGTCTAAGATCGTAAGGACTTTTAAACTAGCCTCGCTTTCAACATACTCTTAAGGGACTTTTCAAAGAATCGTTGGAGATAAACTCGGAGGACTGATGGGTAACCATAAACTTCTCTAGCTCAAGTTTAATTAGCAGCATTTTTCAAGAAAATTTAAAGACAATATCTCAAGTTGTACCCTGTGAAATATGGGCTTACCAACACTTTCAACGGGTTATACTCTATTGAATTACCTTCAAAACACATTCAGCAGAAAACATAAAAAGGATAAAGATTTATCAGTGAGATTTAGGGTACTTCGTAAGTAAAATCCTAATCTATATTTTGTTTGTTCTTTACTCTATAGAAAAGTGGGATCGAAAATGAAAACATAAAGAAAATAACAATTGACAGTGAGAAACACATCACCATTGACATAGACCTCGGGATCCCACATCGAGCTATTTGTATTTGATGTTCAACCAGCTTATAATCTTCAAGTCCAATGGATCTCTACAACTTCAAACTTCTCATCTCAACTTAGTGTGTCTTCAATTGCAAAACGGAGCTGCAGCTTTCAAAGCTATTTACATACAACAAGTATCCGAGAGACAACCCTATACTCGTCTTCTCACAGTAAGTATTTATAGAAGAAAGAGGGAGGTGGAGTGTAAAGAAGAGTCCTCGTATGCAATTAGTACAGTAGTAATGGTTTCTCGACACTTTGGGAGGCCTAAGGGAGAAGATTTCAAATGTCATCTCTGTTTTAATAAATTTTACATTGAATTTTATCACCTTTAGTCACTTTTGTTGACTTTGGGGGATTTTGGTAGGCCGGTTTCGCTAATTATGAGTTGTCTTTCGTGAATATCTTCGACCGTGTCATTAACATGTGCCTTTTGAGGAGATAAGCCATGTAGGTGGTAGTTGCGAGGAGCAATGGCCTTCATGATGTGGCACTGTGAGGCTCTTCTGCAAACTGACCTCTATTGGGCATAGAAACCTTATATGTCGATCGTGTTTACGGTTGGCTTTGTCATCTACCTTTACCCTTTCCTACTTGTATCTAGCTTAAAACCGTATTTTAATACTAAAACCGTAGGATTAAACCTTTTAATCCTCTAGGCTCTTATGCATTCAATCCTTATCTTTATGCTTAACTCATCTTTGGCCTCCAGCCACAATTTATTTTTAGAATCATCCCTTTTCTTTGTTTCTCGTCTTTCTTCGAGGGGTTGTGCTCTTTACCCTTCAATCTTTAAGCAATAACCCTTTTCTATGGACAGTGGTTTCAGCGCACTCTGGGTTTTGATTTATATAACCAATAATTGATTTAAAACCCGGGTTTATGCCCAAAGAACTAATCTTTCTCCATGTTGTTTTGGCTTTCGGATGAGGGCAATCCTCGACTCCCTGTCGCTTTTGGACCGTGACGAGGGTTTCTCGCCTTTTAAACCACCATGACTTGCAAAAAACCACAAAACACGTTATCAAAAACTCCGCAGTTGCAACTGCTATGCAAGAGAGAGGCAGGGCGGAGGAGCAATGCGCAGGGGTGATTTATGGTGGCGGGAGAGGCTTAATGAAGAAAAAAGGAGAAAATTCGATTCAAAATGGATTTTTGGCGCGAATTTGGCTTGGCGGTTTTCCTCGAAAACCACCGGTGGTTTTCGCGCGACCTCGGGTGGTAAGTGGTTTTACCCAGAGGGAACGCGATCCAACCGACATGTGCCGCGTGGCCTTTTGCACACCGCCGTATCACATGATTTTTGTTTGTTAAACTCTAGATAGTGAAATCACGCGATATGTGATGTCAACCGTTGGATGATGGGGAAGAGATTTCGACTTTGCGCGAATGGGGCACAATGGAGAAAGTTGAACGAGGGGGTCGCTAGTGGGGGACAGTGCCGGGGAGTGATTTGAAGAGGAGACTAGTAGTGGAATGTGGGTCTAGAGGGAAGTTGTGACGGATGAGTGAGGATCGTCAGTATTTGATAAATCGACGACAGATATCGCACTGATGGAGTGATAAGGTGGGGAAAGGGAGAAAGAAGGGGAAGGAAAGGAAAGCATGGCGGTGCACCGGCGCCGTTGGACCTCCCGAGATCTCCCGGTCGGTGGAGATTTGTCGTCGAGAGGGTAAGTAAGGAAAAAAGGGAAAGGACCGGGGATTAGGTGGGGGCACGATCTATGGGGGGAGAAACAACCAGGTTAAAGAGACAGGGGTCTACTGTATCGGGGGAAGAAATTTGCAAAGAAAAGCGGGTTTATTAAGCACTTGGTCTTGTGAAGGAAAGGAGCCAGGGCACAAACACGAAATGGGGCTAGAACCTCTTAAAAGTGCGGAAAAGCTTTGTAAATGTCTTTTAATGGATTTTTTATGATTTTTCCAAGTTTCGATATTTAAAAAAGGAAAAAGTTCTTAAACCATAACAAAGGGTTTTTATGGTTCAAAAAGGATTTTAGAAGGTTTTTGAGGGAATGAAGGAAAATGAAAGAGAGAAAAGGAGATCGCAGTGGAAAAATGGGGGATAAAAAGGGCCACAATGAGTGACTCGAAATGATGAAAAGGGGGTTGTCTGTGAAACGGCTTTTGAAGGGAACAATAGATTTCTCGTGGATTTTCTCAATGAAGCAACAATGAAGATTACTTTTTGAGTTTAGGCAAACATAAGAAGGCTTCAAGAATGAGCGATATGAAAACAATCTCTGAAGGTTCAAGATTTGTTTTAACCATCATTTGCTCGACAAAAAATTTACCGATGGCTAGCAATGCTAATGTCACCAAGCTCATAGAGATCCGCTCCAAGGATTTTCCAAGGATGCTCTTCATAGACCAACAAAGATACAATGTATGCTTGAAATGTGTTACTCTACCTCTTGCTTTTTTCCTAGATTTGGTATGTAAACCTCTCCATTCCTCGCATCCATCTCTCATCTCTACATTTACAGTTTATGCCTGCACTCCATTTTTCAACGAGCTTATGAATTTCCTCCGATGTGTTCTCATGTGCGTGCCATCGCCTCTTGGATCACATCGATTGCAGGCCTTCGTCCTCTCGGCTTGCTCGGTGGGTGAGTTGGGGTTGGGCTTCTGCCAATATTCCTTTATCTTTGAGCCACGACCTCGAAGTCGCAAGGGCTTTTGGAAAGTGGTCGCCAGCCACATGACTCTTGGAGCGTGCCATCCCACGCTCTTGACTAGGTTTCTAGGTAGGTGACATGTCCACCACAATCAAATCCGAGGGCATAATTCCATATGATGAAAATGATCAAAGGTCCATGCATCCTAGTTATGCAGAAAGAAAGGTGACCTGGGGCCTCTTCCCAGGACTTATCCCCTCCCCCATCCCTCTCGCAGCACCCATTGCCCTCATACCCCACGACCCCTCGCCACCCCTCATCCCTCACGTTCCGCACACCGCATAATTATCCCCATAACCCAAAGAGCCCCCACCTTCCTTAAATCTCTCAACTCTCCTTCTGGTGTCTCTCTTTCCATCATACCTCCCACCCTTGAAATTCTCGGATGAGGAGGCATCGATGCCCATTGCTCGGTGCACGAGTGGAATTCCTCTCCCATGCATGCGCATCGAGCCCAAGTAGCTCAAGGTGGTATAAACCAACAAAGCCTCTCGAACTAAACACAGCGACCACTCCTTTCAATCTATACCTGGCAGATTTTCCCCAACCCCTCACCATTCCTTCTTCATCCCTCACTCCCGATATGCACTCACACTCGAGTGCATGCTGAGGCCATTCCCAATTCCTACTCCAAGCACGAGGTAGGGACCTAAAAAGAACCCCCAACCTTTTCCAACCAGAGTCAAAATGGTTCGTCTTCCTCCCCACCACACAAGACTATACAAGTCCATCTTAATCCCTTTAGGCTCCCATAGAGACCAGCCCAAATCATAAAACATAAACATGGCATGAACAAGGGAGAGGAAACCCAAGCACATACTAAGTTTCGTGCCGTGGTGGAAGTGCAATGGAGGTTTGTTATCCCGACGTCGCACATGCACCGAAGTCTTTTGTCATAAAAACCCCCACGCCTTCCTCCGACCCTATTTCAAGCTCCATACGCAGGGCACTTTGTTCCGCCTACCTTACCTCGTGTTGCATGCGATAGTATAGCCTCGCCGCCCTTGCCACTCATGTGGAAGGTGGTGGGCTTCAACCCCAAGGCCACTACCATTAACACGATGGAAGGGTCAATCTTCTTCATTACACCTAATCGTGGAGCTGAGTCCGGGAACTATGGGTGAGCTCTCGCCCTCACTCCTTTGCCCTACTCTATGATGCTCGCAAATTGATCCATGGTGCTTCCCCGAGATTAGGAAGCTTGTTTAATTCAATAGTTTCATTCGCGAGAGCGTAACCACAATTTTTCCAAGAGGTGAGTACGCTTTTATTTCCTTCCTCCTTACATGGGTGATAATGATATAATCAAATTTCCTGATTGTATCCTCCAATTGCTGCACATGCGAAGTAGTACGCCATCTCTAAATTGAGTTTGTCCCACTTTGTTCCTTAATTAAGTTTTTTTGAGAGTATTCTTAACCAACCCGAGAGTCCTTTCGATTACCATCTTTTCGTATCCTAGTCCGATGACCAAGAGGAGACCTTGTGTGCACTACTATGAATATATGCTTCACCGTTGTCGTGCAAAGCCACGAGTCAACATATATGAATCTTGTGTGCCTCGATGATCTCGAAAAATCCCTCCAACCCCTTCTTTCCCCTAGATTTCATTTCGAGGCTCCATCAAAGTTGATTTTGATGAAAACTTCTAAAGGAGGTTTGAAGATCCCGATGGTGTCCCCTATGTCGTGACAAGTTTCCAAGAAGCTTCTGGGGAGACCATGCTAGGCGGCCAGGATGGAGGCCTCGGAGAATTCTTGCTTCCCGAGGAGCCATTTTCCAATCATCCGGCATCCATTTCTCCAAGAGGATGCACTGCTAGAAAATGATGAAATTAGTGACTAGGTGACTAAAAAAGTTAGTCACCACAATTATTTCAAGTGAATTACTACTAAATTTGATCAATTTTTAAGTGATGGAACTTAAAAATGACTAATTAAGTCTAGGGTTAAAAATATACGACTGATGATATTATACTCGACTAAAGCACGTGCTCCGGGCGTATCGAGCACGGCCGACCTACTGCGACCTCCCGACCATGGCATCAAGAGGGGGACACGTAGGCTCTCCTTCCTCCTCCTCCAGAAATTCCTTGCATTCAAGAAATCGATAGCAACCAGTAGCAAATTCCCTTTGATCGAATCTCAACAAAAGTTCATGAAAAATCCGGATAACATCCCTTTAGTGGCCCTTCCAATCAAAGAAACTTGTCGATTTTGCATTTAACCCAGCCTTTAAAAAGAGGGCTCATTGGATATTTCATCGGGCCCGCTGGCCATCTCCCAAAGTTGTGGAAGACTAGGGTGCAGAGGAACTGATTCCTTTAGTCTCTAGGCACTCGAAAGCCACTTCATAGACAAAGGGTACTTTGTTTTTGTTTTTTGAGAATGTGGAAGATGTGAAAGCCTCATCTTCGGTAAATAGGCCATATTTTATGGGTTCTAGGGGACTATACTTAAATAAATGGACCTCAACTTCGATCCCGCTCAAGATGTGCCTTCAATTGTTCCCGATGTAGGGTATGCCTCACATCTCCCCATCGCATGCTAAACAAAAGTCTCTCCAAACCATTGGCAATACCCTCTAAAGCATATTGATCACAGCGAAAGAAAATATCAATACTCACGCGCATGTATATGTGTCGTGAGGTGGATTTGGAAGTTGGGCTAGCTCGAAGCTATCAAACTAATGGTTGTCGATCGGACACATATCCGAGAGTCGGATTATGACCAACTTCCATTTAAATGAAGGCTACTGTCACGGCTATGCCTATTTTGCAAGGCACTACAAAAATAAGGTAGAAGAAGAAAGTAAGAATTCGAAAGGAGAACAATGGACCTTGGTTCGTAAAGCAGCTCGATAAAAGCTAAAGGAAAAGGAGTCACAAAAAGGGAACAAAGTATCGCAGTAGGGGTAGACTCTTGGGGTAGAGAGCTATTCCCCTACCTGGGTTGAAGCCGAAACCTATTAAAGAGCTCAACACTCCTGTGAACTCCTTAGTAACAACTTTGGAAACCATGAATAGTAGAATACATCCCCCTCCTTGGGAAAAGGTAATGAAGAAACATCCCCCCTCGGAGTAATCCTGAGTACCTCCTCTCCACCCTCATATTCTCGAAATGATCGTAAAGAAGCCATTGGATCTTGCTCCTCGAAGGATGAGACCTTTGAGAGGCCTCGAAAAAGAGTGGGAAGAAAATCACACAGAAGTCGTGAAGAAGAAGACGAATGGCAAAAGACTCAAGGAAGTCAATCCACAAACTCAAATATGTCCATCGGGAGAAATACTGCAACAAAGTTTCCAAGGGGAGGAGCTACCAACCCCTCCAATAGTAAATAATGAAATTAGTCTCTCGGGAATTGTAGAGGCTTGGGGAACCCTATGAAAGCCGAAGCTATCAAAGATCTACCGAAGATGGAACCTCCTAAAATCCTCATGATCCAAGAGACTAAAAATCGAAGGGGAAACCCTTCTCGACATCGCAAATCGAAATGGAAGAAAAATGCGAGGGAAGGTTGTAAGTACAAGGGGCTCCTCAAGTGGAATTTTCACCCTGTGGTTGGAGGAAAATTTTCATTTTGAGAACTCCTTAGAGACCCGGCAGACTAGATTTTCACCAAGCTAAAGAACTCCATAAGTAAGTTAACCTTTTCTTTTTTTAATCTTTATGTTCCTGTGTTGTACGCTGAAAAAAAGAGATTTTTTCCAATCTATTTCTGAATTATTAGACCTTCACTCTCCCAAGAATATCATATTAGCCGGAGACCTAAATATTTTCTTGGACTTGAAATAAAAGAGAGGAGGCAGTAGCAGTAGGGACCAAATGCTCCCCAAGGTGGAAGAAATTTTACTCCAATGGGATCTCCTGGACTTTAAACCAATGAGAGGACTATTCACTTTTTCCACAATGAGTGAGGAAGACCATATCTCCGCTCGACTTGATCGCTTTTCTTGTACGTAGTTCATTGCTATTGGAACAAAGGCTAATTTCTCCAAAATCCTTCCAATCTAACCTCCGATCATAAGCCTATCCTGCTTCTCTTGGAAGAGGAAGAAAACTTGGGCCCAATATCGTTCCGTTCAACCTCTCTAGAGTGAGAGAGACGGATTTCTCGACAAGTGTTTGCTTGGCTTGGTTCAAATCTATCTTAGAATCCCCAAGCTATGTGGAGCATAAACTCAAGGCTACAAAACATGACGACGAAAAGAGTGGATCAAAAAATCCCACAAATACCCCAACCCATCGAGAAAAGAAACAACCAATTGTTGGAAGACTTGCAAATGGAAATGGGAAAAAAAGAGACAAGACCTATGTGGAGCTTGAAAAGGAATATATTGCACAAATAAACTCCTATCGTTCTTTTCGTATTGAAGAATAATATTGGAGAATTAAGTCACAGACCCTATGGCTAAAATATGGAGACCTAAATACCTATTTCTTCCATCGATAGTACGAAAGGCTCACCTCTCACGCAATCATATCTTAGAAATCACCACTCCCTAAAGGGTTGGTCTACAAAGGTTTCGAAAATATCAAAGGAAACTGCAGTAGGGGTCTCACTTCCAAAATCTTTATAGAAAGAGAGTGATAGAAGTGAAGAGGACACAAAGGACTTCTTCTCTCTCACATCCTCCTTTTCGTAGAGATGACAATACTAACATCATGAAGCCTTTCTCTCGATGAAGAAATCTGCAAAGTCATATGGTCAATGGAACCGCACAAGGCCCTTGGGCTTGATGGTTTCTCAAATCCCATTTCTACATAATCTTTTTGGGACATTATCAAATTCAACCGCTAAGAATGATCAAAGGTTTCGCGAGTAAAGCTAAGGTGGGGGGTGGCACCAATTCCACTCATAGCCTTAATCCCTAAGAGTGAACCTCGGGATCCTTTGAAAGATTCGTGCCCATCTCCTCTACAATGCTTCGTACAAAAAGTCCTCACCACGCTCCTAGCCAACAAAATTAAGCCATTGGTGATCATCTCCCTCTCAAGGTGGGTTTTGTCGAAAAGGCAAACACATCCCGGATAATGTCATATAGGTACAAGCAGCAATGCATTCCAACCATCAAGGAGCAAGGGGATGTTGATCAAGCTTGACATGGAAAATGTCCTTTGTCGTGGTTAACCTCTTGCCTCTATAAATTCCTTCTTACCTTTTGTTTCTCCTCTCGATTTTATCTCAACCTCGATCGAAAGCCTACATAGATAAGCCTCTAGATTGACTGCTTGTCAATGGTAGACCCGCTAATTAATTTCAAGCTTCGAGGGGATTAAGGCAAGGTTACCTTGTAGAAATTATACAACATGCATGTATATCTTGGATTCACCGATCTAACAATGTACTAAAGTTAAATACTGAATCACTTCTACAAATCTTTCAAAATTAAAAACACAATCGCTAATCACATGAACATGAAGAAAGATCAATCACACACAACACGGATAATTTCTGTAGCATATAGCTAAAAAACCCCACTATCTTCTATTGTATATTCAACATGGATCATGAAACAATTACATACTAAACTCTTCTCACAAGAGTCCCTCCAATACTCAGCTAATCTGTCTCACACTATATATGAAAACTTGCCTAAATACATAGCCAATTTCAGCTTTCAGATAGTCCCTCGCCTTGTTTGCACAATCCCCGATGGTAGAGATCCTAAAATATACGAATTCTTTCCCTACCTTGACTATGCAAGTGTCATGGCACTCCAATGGGTATTTGTCTGTATGCAACCCAATAATCCTACAACTAATAGTCAACTTCCCTTTTCACCTAGAACTCCAACGGGTCTCCACTGGATCTCGACATGCATGTAGCTAATAATAGTAAATCCTTAGTTGCATGTGAGATCACCGATTGTGAATTAATTAATATTTAATTACTTGATCTCTCACTAGTGTTAATCCGGGGAACAAGTGCAAACTATTGGCTTTAATTTATTTTTGACATATGAGCTTTTTTCTTGAAGATCTAGCGAGGAAATTATTATAGCATGAGAGACAAGGGTCTTGAGAACAACAAATTTTTGAGCTGGATGGTGGTGGGAGTTGGCGTGAAGGTGATTCCTATCTAAATATGAGTCTTTCTTCTCTGAAAGACTTGGTGGGTTAGGGAACCATCGTGTAGGCGAGAGATGACGACATCAAGAAAGGGAGGGAATGGTGCCCGAATTCCATAGTGAACTCGTATATGAGGGGAAATGCTATTAAGATGAGAAAGAAATCAGCGTAGCGTAGGGATACCATTGGACCAAATCACAAAGGTAGTTTGTAAACGAAACGAGCTCTGAAACTTTAGGCTTAAGGTGGAAGGTTTCTACGGCCTTGGATTCAAAGTGTTCCATAAAAATATGTTGGTTACAGAAAGGAGAGGAAGGAGCCCATGGTTGTGTCCCTTATTTTGCTCGTAACAAACACCGTTAAAGGAGAAAAAGGTAGAGGTGAGACAAAGGTTAATAAGATGAAGAGTTTCCGAGTTCAAAACCTTCGAGATGGGAGTTTAGGCTTCTGGGGAGAGAATTTGTAAATAAAGAAATGACAGCTAACCTAATGTCATTATACAAGAACGGTTATGGATTTGTATTAGACCTTTGGCATGAATGCCTCAAAACGCGATTACAAAATTTGGGGGCAATTTCCCCAATTTTCCTCACCTATCATGGTATCTATGGCCCGAGTACTCATGTGCCTGGCATTTCTTACAACTAGCTATTGCTTCAATCTCTCGACTTTTTCCCTAGCTTGGGGATACAAACAACCGCTGCTGCAATAAGTGCAGAAAACATGAGAGTGGAAATTGAGGAATAGGAGCCCGTTCATCTTCCCCCGTCACTGAAAGAGTGCTTGTGGAAAGGGATGTTTTGTTGGCTTCTACATCCGCATCCTTATTATTCACCCACAATACATGGAAGAAGATCACCCTTTGAAGTGTATTTGACATTGATTTTATTCTCTTCACCAATCTAACAAATCGAGATCCTTAGGAATAGAATTTTCCACAATATTTTTTTGATGATGGATTGAAGTCCCTTATAACGATTACCTCTTTGATGCAAAGGTGACTTGCTTGAGGCCTTCGAGAAGAGTAAGCGCTTTAACTTGAATGCTCGTGGAATGGCCCAAGCCCCAGGCAAATATGTGCTCTACGCTCGCCCTCTATATTCTTAATAACACCACCCGCACCCGCCTTCTCTGGATTTCCTTTTGGGCAGCCCCGTCAAAGAATAAGGAGTGTCTCGTGCTTGCTTAATAATCCATCCCGAAAAGTCTTTCTCATTGAGTCTCGATTTTCCAATCTATGCTTATCTTATTTTTGCCTTGTTTCACACGGAGAATTTAAGGCCCATCATGTCACCTCATTTCCATATCCTTGCTGGCTTGCTTGGTTGCTCAAGTTGACCTCCCAAGCTTTTCAATTGGTTTTTGACCTTAAATATGATTATTTTTGCATTTTTTCTCTTTGTCTCCTAAAAATACTTTTATTCCTTTCAAGCTGAAATTTTCCAACAGTTATCTTTGGAAGAGAGAGCCAAAAGGATTTGAAGCTATCATTCTTAGGAAGCCCCCCTAGATATTTATATAGCCAATTAGCAAACAGACGATATGAAGGTCGGAGAGCGAAGTCGTTCCCAAGGAGCTGAGAGCCTCATGCCAAACCTTCGTAGCAAATTTACATTCTAAAGATAAGATGGCAAACATTCTCTTCATTTTCACAATCATCCCGACATCTTGAGGGTCCTTGAATCCTCTTTTTTTAATCATCACCTACCAAATTTCTATTATGACACATAAGCTAGCAAAAGAAATCAATTTTAGAATGGATTTGAGACTCCATAGCCCCTTCCAAATCATTGGATTTGGAGGAATGTGAGTAACCTCAACTATTTTCTATAGCCCAAAGAAATAGAATAGGTTCTCGGATTGGCCCCAACCACATTTATTCAGCAACCTTTCGTGCAGGCGTGCCATGCCATGAAGCTGGGAAAGCAAGGAGTCGTAGTCAATATTCAACTCCGTAGGGACCGGATTTTCTTCCAACGACTGCGACTATCTTCAGCAAGAAATTTCCCACCGAGTAATAAAAATGGCGTTTGTCATCCAAATACGCTGAACGAGCGATAGATCATCGGGCTCAAAGGAGGCTTGTACATGATGTTGTCTCGCCAAATATCAATGAGTTTTCCATTTCCAGGATCCAATATGCATGGGATTGGATCAGAGGGATAGTCAACATACGCGAGTTTAATCAAGTGCGTGTCTCGAGTTAGGGATTGGGTTTTCTAAACAACGTTTCTCTTTGTCTTTCAATTATTTTTCGCCAAAGTTCTTTTTATACCCATTTCGGCTTGGGAGCCATGATCCTCCAAACTATTTTGGCTCCCATAGCAATATTCTCGAGAGTGAATCATTTTAAAATTCGTGACCACGTTCCATATGAGGTTTGGTAACTTTATCCCGATCGACAAGAGGGATTCATTTTCGTTTTGTTTGCCTTTCCGTAAAAATATTCGAATGAGCTCCTCCATATTTTTTGAGGATGCAGATAGGAGACAACAGAATTGAAAATTGGAAGATAGGTAGATTGCTGAGGACTTCTTTGATCAACACTATCTTACCTAGCAATGCTTTAGCTAAGAGAAACTCCATTCCTAGATCCTAAGTTTGAATTTGTCGATCGTAGGGAGCTAATCTCGCTCAAGGCGATTTTGAAAAATAGGAAGGCCCGGTACTTGAAAGAAGTCCAAGTAGCAAAGCCCTACAAAACCCAGGCATCCGGAAATAGCTGCGAGATTGTGAATTGAGATGTTCCGGCAATAGATATAGCACTTCCCTTTTGTTTAAACTTTTATCTTGGCATCACAATAGTCATCCAACACTTCTTTAAATTTGGAGGAAGGAAGTGCAGTGGTTGCACCCAACAACGAGAGTCATCAACAAACAATGCATGATTAATGTTTTTTAACACTGCGCTATATTGAGGTCATAATATCTTGATCAAGCAACTTCTCGTTCAAATAAAAAACTTAAAACAGATATGCTTGGAGAACAAAAAGAAGGGGGTGAAAGATGGCATCCTCCATTTTTGTCTCGTGGATTAGTAGAATGTCTAGGGTTTCTATCCGAAGCATGCTTCTCATGGCTTCTTCTTTCACTTTACATCCCAAACCTCTCCAGCTCGAAGACAACCTTCATCACTTACCTTTACTAGTGGTGAGCTCCCTTGGAGCCCTATGTCCGGTTTCTCTATCATCTTGGGTGTTTTTGCCAAATAATTTCTTACAAGGTTGGTTGACCACTTTTGAGAAGCTTATCTCTGTATGTTTCTTGTTCTCTCTTTTCCCAGACATGCGTACTTTTGACCTCTTGTCGATCTTATAGCCAAGATTTTTGATTCCCCTATTTCTCCTTCCTCCTCGCATTCCTCCGAGTCTTGTTCCTCATCTTCGCCCTTTGCATGTTTTTCTTTTTAGATCTTTCTAAAGCCACTCTTCACCGTCTTTCGAGCCCGAGGGTGTCCCTTTGTCCGGGTCACTTTCTTTTGCTGCATCTCGACCTCTTGGACCTCTCCGAAACGTCGAGCCGAGAGGCCAAATTTATTTTTTTTCCCTTTAGGGAAAAGGGTTTTTGCTGATCGAAGAAAGCGCGAGAACCTTTTCCTTTTGAAGCCCCAGTACGATTTTGGGTTTTTGTGAGAAGTCTTCGACCGCTTAACCTATTTCAAACCTCTTCTTTTCCTTTCTACGCACTCTTCATTGCTCGGTAAAGCCTCTAGAAAAGTGCCCGTATTCGTGACAATTTCGGCATTTGAAGGAAAGCCGCTCATAGTCAAGCTTTTGCACATGGGAACAATCGCGCACATTGATTTTTTATTGCATCCGGTAGACCCACCCTCTAGGTCGACCCTCGATATAGATTCGAGCACAATCATATTGATCCTCGTTATTCTGCTCATTCAATAAATTTTCCCGCAGCATTTTCCTGTGTGTTTCAACGATCCCGCTCCAACAATGCATTGGCAAGTTCGACTGAGCCTTTACCCAAACTAGAAATGCTCGCTCGGACATCCACCGTCGGGGTCAAGGTCCGACATCCACTTGTTGAGATATAGCCCCCGAGGGCCCATGGAGCAGAGACCATTCCTAAAGATCAAATCTTTATCCTCTTTGAAATGAATTCGAATAGAAGGTAGCCCTCACCCAAGAAGTAGGAGGTTACACTGTTCTTGATCAAAAGAACCCAATTTTTCACGACCGAGGTCTCGCGTTGTTTTCGAGAGGGCCAAAGATCCGTAAACTGATCCCATGCATGATCCGCCACAGATAAGGCTACTTGGTTTGGCCCCTCAGAGGAAGGGAAATCTTAGGAATGTCTTCAAGTTTTTCTTCTGCTATCAAAGCGAGCTACGCCGTATATGAACTACGCAAGGCGACGAGAGGGGTGCGGAGGAGCCCGGGGAGGAGTCTAGATCCTCCATGGCTATCTGGGAGGAGCCCTAGCTCTTATCACATGGGTTCTTCCCACAAGCGTGCAAAGCCCGTCGCAACGGCATCGAAGCGACGTAACTCCAACATAATGTCATTCTTATCAAGCTTTAAGTGTTTTTAATTTGATGCGATAAAGTCTCGAGAATATTTAATGAAGGAGGAGGAGCAACGCGAAATGGGGTCGAAAGACTTTTTTGGAAAGGAATTTGGAAAGGGCATGGGTGGGGCCTCCTATGTACCGACAATAGGGGAGGAGGATGCTGTGCTTATGAATTTTTGGTCGACTACAACTCAGGGGGTGATGGAATTGAGGGGGGAGGAGGAGATTTTGGATGAAGGGTCAAGGAAGAAGGGATTTAATGGCTTTGGAAACCTGGAAATAATGGACCTGGATCGGGTTTTTTAGAAGGTGTTTGTGAGAGGAAGAGGATATAAGGTCCATCATCTTACGATTGTAATATGATTAATATAATAGGACATAGGCGTTGTCGTTATCAAATTTTAGAATAAGGATATCCGTTGGATTTAAGTCGTACGGAGGGCGACAAATTACATTTAGAAAGGTTAGGCTTGGGGAGCTTAAAGTTTCGATGAATGCGTCCACATTCTTGATGAAGTTCTTCAACCGAATGGGAGGAAGGTTTTGGGAGATGGATTTGATGGAGCAAATAATATCCTCGAAAGGAATGGAATGAGGGATCACAAAAAGTTAAAGCCTTTCGAGGAGGCTTAAAGCGGGTATCAATCTGAAACAAAGGAAAGGTTAACCACCTTGGAATTAAGGGGAGGAAGAGGGAAAAGAAGACCGAGGTAAAGGACGGGTAGGGGGTAGGGATGTGGGGGTGAAGAAAGTTCATTGGGTGAGAGACGATCGAAAGAAAAAGGGGGAGGATTAGGAAAATAATCATTAAGGTTAATAGGTGAAGGGGGATTAAGAGAAGTAGGAGGTCGTACATGAGGGAGAGGATTAATGGGAGGGGCTTCTAAATGATAAATCAAAGATTGAATTATATTAGTACAAGACATATTAAGAGAGTGGATATTAGGTAGATAAGAGAAACTAAAATGATTATTGGAATGATTAATTAAATTATTATTTGAAGAAATAAATAAACTATTATTATTAATGGGACACTAGTACATATGGTCAATTTTCCGACACTTTAGTTCTGACGTTTTTGATGTATTGTCCCAGTTCCCCTAATTTTTTCTCAATTTAATCCCTCACCCCTAACCCCTAAAAATCCTTAACTGCTAAATCTCCCAACCCCTAATCCCTAATCCCCCAACCACTAACTCATTATTCACACTATCCCCCTAACTGTAGCCTAAATCCCCCTAACTAAGCTAATCCGTATTCCCTTAACCACTAACTCATTATTCCCCTCAACCCCCAAATGCACCTAAATCCCCTAACCCTAATCCCTAACCCCTTAACCACTAACTCATTATTCCCCCAACCCAATCCCTAATCCCTCAACCACTAACTCATTATTCACCTAACTCCCTAACCGCACCTAAATCCCCTAACCCCTAAGCCCCCAATCCCTATTCCCTTAACCACTAACTCATTATTACCCTAACCCCTAAATGCACCTAACTCTCCTAACCCCTAAACCCCCAATCCCTAACCCCTTAACCACTAACTCATTATTCCCCTAACCCCAATCCCTAATCCCTTAACTACTAACTCATTATTCCCCTAACCCCTAAATGCGCCCTAAATCCCTAACCCTCAAACCCCCAATACCTAACCCTTAACCACTAACTTATTATTCCCCTAACCCCTAAACCCTAAACCTCTAAACCCCTAAGCCCTAATACCCTAACCCATAATCCCAAATCCCTAAACCACTAACTCATTATTCTCCTAACCCCAATCCCTAATCCCTTAACCACTAACTCATTATTCCTAAATCCCCTAAATGCACCTAAATCCCCTAACCTCTAAGCCCCCAATACCTAACCCCTTAACCACTAACTCGTTATTCCCCAACTCCCTAAACCCTAAACCTCTAACCCTAAGCCCCTATTCCCCTAAGCCCTAATCCCTAATCCCTAAACCACTAACTCATTATTCCCCAACGCTAATAACATTCCTTAAAACCCGTTGGGATTAGCCATTCCAAAGCAAGAGCCGACTGCAGGTGGGACCTACGATCAGGGTTAATTCCCCCTTGTTGGCAAGGTGGAATTTTTTTCCGTCAACAACCCTATAGTCCTTATTCCCTCTAACATATAACCTATTTTATTGTTAATGCATATGAACTTTAATCCTAATCCCTAATTCCTCTAAAAACTTTTTAAGACCCAATCCTTATAACCCCTCGCCACACTTAATACCTAAAGATTACAACCCTTATCCTTAAAATAATTTACCTCTTTAACATCTAATACATATAATCATCGACACTCTGATCGTTATAATCCTTAACACATATAAAACATAACAATAATACTATAACCATTATATCTCTTAACATTTTACCATCATAAACCCTAAACTTTATTTCCTTTAATCGCTATCTCTTTTTTAAACCCTAAAGCCCCTAATATAACCTTATAACTCATATTTCAAATAATCCCTAATATTTACAACCTTAGTCCTTATAATCCTTGCATTAAAACCCCTAAACATTATAATCCATGTTTCCAACAATTTTTAGCCTTCGAACCCTTATTCCTTGTAATCCTTGCATTATAACACCAAAACCTTATCCTTGTAACTACAACTATCACTTAATGACTATAAGCACCTTATATTAAGCACAATGTACAAACTTGATCACCACTTTCATAGCAAATATCTTTAGTCCAAGTTGAGCATTGACATTGGCATGGACTCGCTAATTCCCTAGTCATACTTGATTGGTGATCATTGTCAGTACCATGGGTTTATTAAACCATGGATGAGATCAACCACGTAGGGAACTCAAAATTGGTGTAGGATTATTTGTTGTTGTTGTAGGTGTTGGAACTGGGTCGTCTAGTGCAAAAATAGTTGTATGGTTACACAAAACTAATGCAATCGTGTTGAGCATGTATCAACATGCCATGGAATGCACACATGCCCGATTAAGTAAAACACTTAGGTCCATAATAAATATCTCAATCATAACTACATGTTTATTAAACACCCATGTTCACTTTGTGAATATGGAGGTTAGGGGTCATATCATAGAGTCATTTAATACATCATTAAACTTCCCTATAGTGGGAAAAATTTGACGACACAGATAGTCAATATAGTTCTCATTCATCCAAAACCACAATGAAATTTTGACAATACGGATTGACCTAGAACTCGGCAAAACTTGTACAAGCATTGTTCCACTATGAATGAGCTTTGGATCATAGTAGAACTCTGCCTATGCCTAAAATTTCTATCGAATTATTACCAAAATATTAACTTATTTTGTGACACTAGCTAAATTTTAAAGAACTATCTAATCTTATAGCAAACTTCTTTCTAATTGTTGATATATGACGATAAAAAAAGCTAAAATTCTTATTGATCTACAACTTCACTTGTTTTTTTTTACTATTAAGTTGATTATGAACTAAATAAAATATTTAAACAATATTTTTTAACTAGACTCTACTTATATCTAAATTTTCTATCAAATTCTTACCATCTTTATAAATGGAAAGAAAATCTATGTACTTCAAAAACATAAGTTATTTCAATTATTAACCTTTCACTAACCACATGAGGTTAATAATACAAAACCATTCTCATGATTCATCTTTATATTAGTGTTTTAAAATATTAACTTAATATAAATTGCTTGATACATATTGACTTAGTCCAAATTAATCACTACAATAACACAAAACACAAAACTATTGACCAAGTCATACTTTGTCACTCATACTCACTAGGCCCCTAAAACTGTGAATTCACACCCATATGACCGGATCCAATTTGTATATACCCAATTTGCACCCAACAATCCCCTTCAACTCACAGAAAACCCCCTCACAGAAAATCCTCTATATATACATGTGATCGAAATCCTTTGCGAGTTATTATTCTCAAAAGGATGATTAGTATGCAAAACTCCTATGAAATCTATGGCGGGGAACGAAGAAAATAACAGATGGGGTTTGCCTCTAAAATGGCAGACGACTTCATTTCCCGGTCCTTCTCGTAGGATGGAAAATCGAAACCCCACAGGGCCAAGAAAAAAACCTGAAGCCCTTATCACCCGCGAGCTTTAATGGAAGCAACAACAGCAGTAGGAGAAAAAAGCTTTAATGGCAGCAACAGCAGTAGCAGGAGCGATAAGGAGAATGATCCTTTTAGTATTTTAGGCAGTTTTGTGGTTGGATCAGTGCCAACGAGCGGTTTTGGGCAGGTCCATAAACCGCCTACAAGGATTGGTGGCGGTAGTTTTGTAGAGAAATTAGCTACCCGAGGGGAATTCAATGCACCCAGATTGAATATAGCTCAGTTTAAGTGCTAACTGTATGTTTCTTCACCTAGTGGGGTGAGATCTCCTTATTTGACCATCCCCCTGGTCTCAGCCCTACTACCTTGCTGGATTCCCCTGTTCTTCTCTCTAATTCTCAGGTATGAACAAATCAGGTTTTGCCTTGCATAATATTCCGTATGAAATAAGGAATGATGCAATTTCCTGAAATCAGGTTGCCCTCAGGGACATTCTACAGACCATAAGGGCCAATGAGCTATAACAAGCTTAATGTCTTCCACTGGCACACAACCGATTCACAGTCCTTCTCCCTCGAATTAAATTCAGAGCCCGCCCTTGCTATCAATGGATCTTACTCACTAGAAATGTGATATTCTAACAAGGATGTCGAGCGAATCGTCAAATTTGGGCGAAACCATGGCGTCTGTGTTATTCCAGAAATTGACACTCCAGGTATATAACCTTAACATTACATTTTCTCTAAGTCCATCTAAAACTAGATTTGAAAATGCACATGGAATGTAGAGGTAGATCTTGCATATCAATATTCAAATTTGAAATGCAGCTAGACGCTGCTGATGTATATAGGCTAGAAATGGAATCTGCACTAGTTCTAGATCAATTTTTTATAAGACAATTTTAAAGTTCTTCATTTATATTCTATGTTATCTAGGTTGGTTTTCCATAGAATATAATTTCCAACATATGATGATATTTATAACAATGTGAACGCAGCAATAAAGAAGTGGTATCTCCGATTTGTTGCAGCCCTACCCTCTATTTCCTTCCATTTCGTGCTTGAAAGTACAGGTTATAAAAATCATCTTCCTATATAATTCAGAGTTTCATTCAAACATTCATAGAAAAGGCAGTAAAGCATGTGATTCTCCTCAACTTCATTATATAACACACAGAAACCCAGACTATTTTCTTCCATCTTCGCCTTGACTGTACAATAAAACAGATAAAATCTCATCCTCTTTTATAATTGAGCATTTTAATATGCATTTGTACATAAGGTAATAAAGCATTGAATCCTCCTCATCTTCATTTGATAATAGTGCACAAAGCCCTAATTCATGGTCTATTTTCTTCCATCTTCGTCCCTGACAGTAAACCAAGGAAATTCTCATCCTCTTGTCTAATTGAGCATTTCAATCTGACATTTGTACATAAGACTGTAAAGCATGTGATTCTCTTCAGCTTCATTACATAGCACACACAGGCCTCTTTCATTATTTATTTAGTTATTTTCTTTTATCCTATTGTTTGACAGTAGCCTTTACGCACCCTTGAGAAATCTTGTTGGAATATTGAACTGATAGGTTCCTGTTTGGTTTCAGGAATTTGATGAATCTTTGAAGGGATTTTTTGTTACTCTGTCTAGGCGATCATTAGACTTGCTACTCTGTTCAGGTGATAATATATTTATAATACTTTAATTTTATTTTCAGGTTCAATATTCTTTAGATTCTTTGGAGGAGATCATTGATATCATTATTCTGCGTTGGTGATTTTTAAACCGATATTGTTCTGCAAGGGTTATTTGCACCTTTTCCCCAAGTTTTTTTTAGAGTGCAAAAAAATTTGATTTCTGTGACACTTGATAGTTCACACTCGTTTATTGATATCATTATGATAAATAAAAAAACAATAAAAAATAGAATTGCTCTTTAAAAGTTCATCTCATATTCTTCTTGGCATCAAAAAGCCAAGAAATCTTATGCTCCCTTTACTTGATAAATGCCTGGAAGAAGAGGAAAGGGTGAGCCTGAGCGCTTTAATGGAAATACGAATGAGATAAGCCTGTGCCAAGGGCATATAATTCAAACATTCAGGCTCTATATAGTATTCATGGAATAAGGGACCCTGGTTGATGCATATTCATTTCTTAAATTGTCAATTTGCTTCATGTTTTTGAAGAAGCAAGGGAAGACGAGGTAAATCAGAGAGTACAGAAAAATATGTTGCTACAGGTTGGAGGACAAGGTAGTCACCCTACCTTTTTTGAAATGGTGGCCACCCATCAACTTCCTGCTAGCTTACGGGCAATGCTAACATACTCTATTGGGGTTCGTTTATACCTTTTCGTCTATTCAAAAGTTGCTTGAGAAGACCATATCCTCTATACCGATCTCTCTCGGGATTTTATTTTTCTGTGTTGTTTACTAGCCAAAATTTGGTTATAATCCTACATTTTTCATTTCTTAGCTTTGGGGGCAATGGAGTGTTGATTGATTGGTATTAGTCTCACTCGATGAAAGGCATGAATTTGACAAGTTACGAAGCCACTAAACTTAGTTACGAAAGCCAAGTGTTGATTTTTTAATGAAATTAGTCCTAATTATACAGTAAACCCTATATTTTCGAGATGTATTACAGGAAATGTATTCACTACAAGGAAAAGACCCTCTAGCGGAGGTTATAAAGGAGGTTTTTAGTGTTATAAAATTGGCCAAAATTGTCAAAAAAACATATGCTACCACATCCGTTTCTGGTAACGGAGGTTTTGGCAAAGCTTTTAACGGAAATTCAACACAACTAAAAAAAAATGGGCAGCTGGAGGTTGTTAGAGATGTTTTTTCATCGGTGCTCTTATCAAGTTTTAATGCACCGGTGTGTATCGGTAGACAAAGCACCGGGGCGATCGAACAAGAATGCACTGGGCCGTTAAGGAAAATAACAGCGTCAGGCCTGGTGTTGGTGATACAATGCACGGGGCCATTCTAATTGGTCTTGGGATTTGAGCGGTGCCCATAGGTCGTATAAACGCCCTGGTGCGTATTCTTATATAATTGCCCTGGTGCATCGTATCACACAAATGCACTGAGGTTTACAATTGGTATCGGTATTCGTGTGGTGCAAATATGTCATACAAATGCATCGGCGCTTATCGACACATAAATGCCCCGGTGCGTACTATCACACAAATGCACCGAGATTTGTAATTGTTATTGGGATTCGTGCGGTGCTTATTGGTCATCCAAATGCACCGGTGCGTACAGACAGAACAAACGCCTCGGTGCATAGTATCACACAAACGCACCGCAATTTATAATTGGTACCGGTATTCGTGCGGTGTTCATAGGCGGTAAAACAACACCAGTGTGTATAGATACATAAATGCATCGAAGCGCCATACCGCACAAACGCCTCGATATTTTTAACTGGTTTTGGTATTTTTGCGGTCCCGATAGGTAGTATAAACGCACTGGTGCGCTTAATAATACAAGCGCACCAGTTTTCATTTTGTATTTTTTAGAAACATCGACCTGTGGTAGTGCAATTATTGTGATTGTTTTAAATTCATTATTCATCAAAAGTCAACACATATTATAACAATATTCATATTAAATAAATTTTTATTAATGGATTTTAATGTGATGTTTAGATTAATTTGTTATATCATATCATAATTATTGTGGTTTTTTAAAATTCATTATTCATCAAAAGTCGACACATATATATTTTATAACAATATTCATATGAATTAAATTTTTATTACTGCATTTGAGAACGAAAATGGAGAATGCAATAGCGACAATAGAGAACGCAATAGAATAAATTAGAACATTTATTATTATATATATATATATATATATATATATATGAATAAGACATTCTTTGTCATACAAAATGGTACAGTTATTGGTATCCATTTATCTTTCAATTGGGACACTATGTCCATTGCATTAAAGAAAATGTATGATTTCACAGACATTTTTCCAAAAATAGTACAATGCCTTGCTTTTATATCCAAACATAATGATCATCATTCTTTGCTTGAACTGCTATCACTGCTAGAGCTACTTCCATGACTTGGGTTATTTTCAAAAATGTTTTGTTCATGACGTTGATTGTTTTTTTCTTCTTCACCTTCTTCCATCTACAAACATAAAAATAAACTGTAATGAGTGTATATACATTGGTGAGAATAATGAAAATTGCAATATTAAATAATATACATCAATGTAAATCGAAAAGAAATGACGTACCAATGCAACAATTGACTCATAAACAATACACATTCTTTCAAAACCATGTAACATGCCATCTTTCAAGATTTGATCTTTTGGCACAGTGCCATACTTTGTTTCTTGCAAGTTTTATACCCCATAAGAAATCATATATTTAATATAAAACATTTATTTTTTCTATTAATTATAGACGTACCTAAGTAAAACAAGATCAATAGATGCTTACAAATTCCACAATTAAGTTGTGATATGCCAACATATATGCACAACCCATATTTAAACCAATTTCAGTCAATTCCTCTATTGGTTCTTCTTTGTATATTAGCACCTGTTTGGAGACATTCAATGATTTTTTTTGTAAAACGAACTTGAAAATACAAAAATGAAATCTAGTTAAGTTGTTATAAGGAAGTAATAATTACTCACAAACTTAGATATCAATCCTTTTCTTCCTTGTCGTCCCGTTTTATGTGCTGAATGGGTTCCATTTTCTTTTCTTTTCTGCAAGAAAATACTTGAAAATTAATATTTAATGCTAAATTGTTTATTTATTTTACTTAATGATAAAAAAATTCAATGATTACATATTACATTTGAAGCACGTTGTTGTTGAGATGGCTCCTCCTGCGATGCAATTTTGTCCATTTCTTTGACCATCTCCTTGTACATATTTTTAGACATTCCTACTAGCATATTTTTTATATCAGCTCGTTCATCTTTTGAGATTTTCATAATCTTCCTGAAAATGTAACATGACAATAAACTATTTAATTTTTATATTGATATATGAAAAGTAAGTATAACAAAAGTGATATTTATAAATAATTCTAGACAAACATCTAAAGGAATATTACTTTTTCATTCCTTCTTTTTTGTTGTTGTACGTTTTTGCTATTAAAAGTCTAACATGTCTCATTGACCAATTCTCTGGAAACTCTTCCTGTAGTTTACATAAAATCTGGTTCTTGGAATCATTGGATTGGTTTTTGTATTGTAAGTGGAAAGAACGTCTATACATTCGTTTCACTAGATCCCTCAAACATTTGTAAAAGTTTTTCCCCCTTTTGTTAACCTCCAACACCACTCCAGATGAGCTAAGGAGCAATTCATTTTCATTTGCATGTTCTATTGTTTTTCTTTTCTTAGAACAACATTCCTTTTCTGAGTTGTTGGTCCCTGTAGAACATTAAACAGAGGTGAATTAATAGAATTTTTCATACATGTTATCTAATAATATTTTTACTTATATTATTAATGAAAACTAAAAAAAGAAACTCATATTGGATCAATAGTATTTTTTCATTCACCTAATTCATCCTTTTGCAATTTTTCCATCAAGCTTATACGTTCTTCTGGTCCTAGATCAGAAATAATCTTATCGAGCTTCGTCATTTTGTGGCTCTGCATGATACACATTAAACAATACATATTATTTAAACTTACATATAGTTCAAAATTAAATTTTTTGTAAAAATTTTACAAAGAACTTGTCTTTTTTGCTTTTGATCTTGATGTGTTTTTAGTATTTTTGTTACTTGATCTCTTGTCAGTCATTTCTTTAACAATATCAAACATGTATCATATCATTCAATAATATATTTTTAAATAAACTATCAACTTCTCAATTAAAAAAAAAAAAAATCTCAAAAAAGTGGTGCGTCATTCATGGTTAACGCACCGACGTTGGTGCGTGGTATGTATTTACCACGCGCCGCAAAAACAGTATAATACACCGTACGATGCTCTATGTCAACAATAAGCCCCGGTGTGTTACATGTAAATGACCGCACCAGTTAATCATCATAAAAAATAATAAAAATTGTCCAGTGTTAGTTTTTTTAGCATAAATCGGTGCTATATTTTACATATATCGCACCGTTGAAAAAATATTATTTTTTCACATTACTTATCCGGTGCTCTTGTAAACAACAGAGCACTGGTGCGCTACCTTACATAGGGCACACTGGTAAAAATAAAAAAATAAAATATATATATATATATATATATATATATATATATATATATATATATCATTCCAAGGCCAACATGGATTAGGATACGACTATGCTAATCGTCCCGTCGGCTACATGTCTTAGGTCTATATTTAGCAATACAAACCCTATAAATATAAATTGAAAAGTCCTAATTCTGAATCACAGAAAGAAGACGAAGAAAGGGGAAAACGAGAAAATGGGATTTTTTTAATTTTTTTTCATTTTTTATTTTTTTATTTTTTTAAGCCGAGCGTTTGGTGCTAATGTAATAAATAATACCTTCAGCTTTTCTATTTTCATTTTGTAATGAGTGAGCCTGAATTTCTTTGAATGCAAAAGCGACCATTCATTCTTTAGGGTAAAATTTTAAAATTTTATTGTTGTTTATTCTGCATAAGTGATACGCATTGGGATCATTCTCTTGATTATTACCATTGAGTGGATATATTGAGTTTATATTTAGCAATATAAACCCTATAAATATAAATTGAAAAGCCCTAATTCTGAAATCACATCAAGTGGGAGAAGAAAGGACAGAAACAAAAATAATGTAGAGTACGTTTGTAAAATGGTTTTTTTCAAAACAGCACGTTGTGCGATGTGCCATAATGTAATAGTGCATCGGTGCCATATGTTACATATGACGCACTGATAAAAACATAATTTGTTTTTTAATTTTTTAGCACTGTACTTGTGCGGTGTGCTTGTATAACAGAGCACCCCGGTGCGCTATGTTACGAAGGGAGCACCAACAAAAACAAATGTCTTTTTTAATATTAATGTAAGGGATGACATGGATTAAGATCTGACTATTCAGATCCTCTCATTGGTTGCTTGTCTTAGGCTTATATTTAGCAATACAAACCCTATAAATATAAATTGAAAAACCTTAATTCTAAAATCACAACAAGTGGGAGAAGAAAGGGCAAAAACAAAAATAATGTAGGGTATGTTTGTAAAATAGTTTTTTTCTAAAACAACATGTTTTGCGGTGCTCCATAATGTAATGGAGCACTGGTGCCATATGTTACGAATGACACACTAGTAAATTATTATTATTATTATTATTATTATTATTATTATTTTTAATTAGTGTACTTCAGCGGTGCGCTTGTATAGCAAAGTGCATTGGTGCACAATGTTATGCAGGGCGCACTGGTGCAAAAAAAAAACTGTATTTTTTTAAGATTGACGCAAGGGCCAACATGGATTGGGATCCGACTATGCAAGTCGTCCCGTGGGTTGGATTTCTTATGAGTAAAAAAACCCTATAAATCTAAATTGAAAAGAAAGAGGGAGAAAAAATGGCAGGAGCAAAAAGAATCTAGGGTTTTGTTTGTAAAAATTGATTTTTTTTTTCTTCTGAAAACTGCATAAAAGGTAAAAAACTGCAAAAAAAAAAAAATTTAAAAAAACAATAAGATTTGATTTTGTATTTTACTTCATAAAAAACTAGAGAAAAAATAAAATAAAACAATAGACTTTGATTTCCTATTTCACTACATAAAAAAATTGCAGAAAAAAGTACAAAAAAACAATAAACTTTACTCACGTCATTTAAAATTTTATGGTATAGGGTTTGAATTACCAGAGGTTTGGAATTTAGATTGTCTGAATACTTCTATTCAAATGTATTTCATAACTCGAATGCTCTCGATGGCACTACATTTTCTCGGTGTATATCTTTCAACTTTCTCCATTTGAAATTTTTTTGCAAAAATAGTGAAATAATGAAAAGTGTTTAGTATTTAAAGAAATGTTTTATGAAATTAGATTTTCGAAAATATTTTGCCGCCAAATTTTCAATTTACCGCCTTTTTTTTCACTTAAAGAAAATAGGGTTGCGCTTTTTTTATTGCGGTTATTCGTTTACTGGTGCGTCCTTTAATTCAACCGCACCAGTGCTACTTTTTACAAAAGCGCACTGGTGCGCAAAATAAAGAACTGGCCACTGTGGTTATCTGGACAATACGCACCAAAATTACATTTAGGTTTATGCACCAAAGTTTATTATTGTTTTTCTCAAATGCAGGGAGAAAATATCATATATTATATGAAATGGACAATTCTTCAAAATCCACCTCGTTCCATAATATTTCTCAAAGTCCATTGTGGAGTTCTCCCTATCCATGTGGAGACATAATATTTACTTCAGATTTGTTTTATTTTTTCACTATCTAATTGAATTTATGTATGTTTTTTATCCATGTAGTCAATCATGCACAACTTAATTAAATTTATAATGTATACAAATTTGCAGGTTCATGCAGATTCATCATCGAGTTCAGATGCACAAAATTATATTCAAAGTACTGCTCCAAAACATTGAAAGTTCTTATTAGGATCTGCATACCGCAAGACACATTTGGTAGATGAAAATGGACAACCACTTCACCCTGCCAATTGTAACAATATTGCATATTCTGGGCACAATCCCGAGAAAATGATGGTAATTATAATTATAATTGTTTGGTATATATATTGATTAATATGTAATTATTTCAATGTCAAACCAATTTATAATCATGCAATATTGTCAACGTGGTTACTAATTGATATCATAATATTTTGTACTAATCATGTTCAATTTTTTTTTTTAATTATTAGGATTCTAGTGATGATGAACGACCTACCTACCATCTTCCATTGCACCCCACGAGAATGTCAAATCAAGAGAAGACTAAATTAAGAGAAAAAATTGGAGAGCAACGATACCAAGAATGGTTGAATCAACCACCGATTCAATTCCCTCTACGTCCAGATTCACCAATTAGGAATGACTACAGTAATGGTAATTCTTCACAAGCTAGCAATGGAGACAATCAAATAGAGGTTGGTATGGATGATTACTTAAGGGATACGACTGCCATGGAGACAATGTTATTTGATGCATTTCAAAATGATGATCAGCTAGGGGATGATGCTCATATCGCTGACACCTTTTTCAAAAGCCTTAAATTTGCTTCCACCACCCCTCTCTTTGGACCCAACGGTCAGTCAAAGTCTACCCAGTTAGGGACAGCGATGTTATTGTACAACTTGAAAGAAAATTTTGGCTTGTCGAATGCATTTTTCTTGGAAATTTTGAGGTAAGTTACCATAAAGTACTTCCGGCCTTATATATAAACTTGAAATATAATCAGTACACTGCAATGAAAATTACAATTGTTAAATTTTATGAACGCTAATAATTATATTGACATTAATGTACATTTATTAATATAGTTTTCCATGATCACCAACTATAGGTTATTCAAATATAAGGTTCTTCCAAGTGATAATTTCTTTCCCGGTAATTGCGAGGAGGCAAAAAAATTGTTGAAAATGTTGGGTGTTGAGTACATATCATATCATGCATGTCCAAATGATTGTATTCTATATAGAGGAGAATATGCAGACAAAGATATGTGTCCAAAATGTGGGCATGACAGGTATGATAAATAAAAAAAGAAGGGTAAATCACGTACTGGTCCTCCTTTTAAGATATTGAGGCACATGCCTATAATCCCAAGGATTCAAAGGCTCTTTCGTTGCAAAGAATTAGCTATGTTGCAAGGATGGCATGCCTCACACAGAAGTGAGTTGGGAGTTATGTGAATCCCAATTGATTCAATAGCCATGAAGCATATAGAGGATACATGGCCTGAAAAATTCAAGAATGAAGTACGAAGTCTACGACTCAGCATAGCCATGGATGGTGTCAACCCATATTCCCTCCAAAACACCAACTATTATGTTTGGCCTGTAGTAGTGATCAATAAAAATATCCACCCATGGTTTTCCATGAAGAATGAACATCTTATGTTGGCTCTCATAGTCCCTGGTAGAAGACAAGTGAAGAATATGGATGTCTACTTACAACTACTGGTAGATGAATTGAATGAATTATGGGATGGGATAAATGTATATGATGTATCAAGACCCATCGCAGTAGAGAGGAGTTTTATGTTGTGTGGCATATGTTCTTACACGACACATGATTATCCAGGCTTAGGAGTTTTCTCTGGTAAATTACATGTTTAATTTATTGATTTGTTTATATATAATGTAACAATATTCTTTCACATATTAGTTATTTAATTCGTTGTAATAATATTTGTTCTGATCTTCATGATATTCTTTAACGTTCCATGCATATTAATTAATGTATACAAATATAATCTCGCAGGTCTTGTAACAAAAGGGTATTTTGGATGTAAATGTTGTGGACCTTCTCTGAAAGCTAGATGGTCCAAGGACCTACGAAAGCCAGTGTATGATTGCTCCAGGATATTCCTACCAGAACAACACCCTTACAGAAGAGCAACATCCACTTTCAATGGTAAATGAGAGAGAACCCAAAGGCCTCCAATAATGACACTAGCTGAATGGCTTAGAGCATATGAGAGAGAGAAGGAGAAGGAGTTCACAGAAATGTTCAATTCAAATGGGGAGCCTAAGTTCGATGATCCAGATTTCTTCAACACCTATGTTGAGAAATTGCCCATTGGGATGAAAAGGAAATCTATCTTTTATGACCTCCCATATTGGGAGCATCTTAAGATTGTCCACTTATAAGATCCCATGCATATATTTAAAAATGTTTCATCTTCTTTATGGAGGTACATATCATCGAAACAAAGTGACACATTGGCGGTTAGGAAAGATCTTATTACTTCAAAAACTAAAAAGAAATATTGGCCAAGACGATTAGAAAGTATGGGATCAAAGGCAGGCATTGGTCCCTCTAATTCATGGTTTTTCAAAGAAGGTGATTTCCCATGGATTTATAAAAAAAGATGATATATCTTTGGTAAAGGAAGTTATAATGGATGTGAGGGTGCCAACTTCATATGGGTCTTCACTACGACGTTGCTTCACCATGGATGACCATTTGTCGAGGTTGAAATCGCATGACCATTTGAATCTTCTAAGAGTAACTATAATGTCAAAAGCATGATTTTATTATTTGTTATATTAATAAATTTTATCCCATGCGGTGTTCATAAAACATAACTAATTTTTTATATTATTACACGTTTTTATAACTTTGCAGTGTCATTATCCTTTGTTTGTGCATGGGTGTATGAAACATGAATTCCCTCAAGACCCAGGACATGCCATATCTAAATTATATGCATTTTTACATTGGATCACGTCAAAGGAGATTCATGTGGCTAACATTCCACGGTGGCGTCAAGAGATAGTTGAGATTGTTTGTATGTTTGAGAAGGAACTGCCGACGAGTTTCATGGACTTACAGGTTCATCTTCTAATCCACCTGGTAGATGAGGTTGAATTAGTTGGGGTTGTTTCTTGTCGTTGGATGTTCTTATTAGAGAGGTACATGAAAAAATTGAAAGGTTTTGTTCAACAAAGGGCAAAACCCGAGGGGTCTATGGCAGAGGGGTACATATCGTATGAGTCTTTCTACTATGCCACTAATTACATCAAGCAGATCAACAACAGACCACATGCAGTGATTTAGGGCGATGAATTGGATGAAGACAAAAGAGAAGGAGAGTTGCTCCAAACAAGTGGTAAAAAGCGCTTGATAAAGAGTAAGCGACTTATAATTTTTAAAATTTACAAAAAGTAATTAATTATATTCATGTTGAACTTTGATATAATGTATATTTTGATCTCTAAGTACTATATAATGTTGGTTTGATTTCATCAGAGAATGCAGAAATTGAAGCAATCAATAAATTCATTCTTTAAAATTTTAAAGCGACACAATCGTGGATCGCATTGTACGAACAAAAAAGAATGAAATGGGATAGTGACAGAAAAGAATTCAGACAGTTCAATGGTAGAAGCGTGCCTTATCCTGACCATTTAAAGGAAAATATGCCAAAAATATGCCCCAACAGTTTGGTTGCTGACCAAGTCAGAGAGAAATATGGTGCTACCAGTCGTTACCCGCGTGCTGAAGAGGATGCGTTAAACGTAGGGATTGGGTGCAGCAAATCGGTAATAATTTATATGTAAATTTGAAACTTATATGAAGACATCTACATTTCATATTTTAACTGTTGGATTATTATTTATAAGACACATGACACTTATATGATTTTTAAACTTTTCTATAATAGGTGCATTTTTTCCCTTCTATGTGGGCATATGGACACCATTTTCGCACAGAAAATGCTGATGTTGGAAACATCACACAAGACTGTGGAGTGGAAGTCGAGTTCTATCAATCTAGTCAATCTAGCCACCATGATCAACAACTAGTAAGAGGGACGTTAGGTTACGTCGGAAAGATACAAGAGTTCATTGAAGTGGATTTTTTTTCTTTCCAATGTGTTATTTTTAGGTGCAAGTGGTGGGACACCTTTGATTGGAATAATGTAAAGGAAGATCGCGATAGTAGGCTGATATGTATCAACTCTAGAAATATGTGGGATGAAGCTAAGGAGCCCTATGTTTTCCCTAAACACTGCAACTAGGTGTTTTCTACCCAGATGTGTTGGATAGGGATTAGTGGTTCGTATTGACACATGACCCTAGATCAAAACATATTTTTGAGAACAATAGTGTTATCATGCCATGCGAGCTAGAAGATAATGAGGGTGATCATGAGAACCAAGAGTGATATGGTACAATATGTGTTATTTAATCAATATTTATACTTTTTAAGATGAGTTTTTCAAAATATTAATGTAATATGTATTAATTTGAATTAATTGGTAATTTGCATTGTGTTAATGTTAAAATCAATAATTCACTTGATAATTTGGTATTATGTACTTGATCTCAAAAACAATGGCGTACTGTATAAATTAATTCTTTTTTTGTATCTAAGTTCATAATAAAATAACGATAATTCTAATTAAGTACAGGAATTTATTTGCAATATTTTCTAAATTTCCTTATGTTACAATAAATCATATTATTCTATATTTATTATTTTACAAATTTACAAATTTAAAAATTTTAATAAATTCATTTCACATTAATACAATTAAAATTTTACAAATATTTTACATACAATTAGAATTAGAATTAGAATTATTAGAATTACAATTACAATTTTACAATTTCACTTACAATAACAATTTTAGAATTTTACATTTATACAATTACAATTACAATTTTAGAAATTTACATATATATCATTGCAATTACTATTTTAGAAATTTACATATATATCATTACAATTTCAATTTTAGAATTTTAAATACAATTACAAATACAAAATTACAAATTTACAATACCATGATCATTTGATATTTATAACTTAATTAATAAACATCATGTTCATGATAAGCATTGTACAAACATCATATTTGACTAAAAAACACATTCAAAATCACTTATTGCATCATCGTGATCATGATCATCTAACAAAACACAATTAACATTATATATTAACATCATCAGTACAACACAAACATCAAATATACATCTCATGCTATCACATACACATCTATCTACAAGCTGCACATTAAATGAACATATCTAACATGACCTAACAACATACACATAATGATGATCACCAACATGTAAATTAAGTACAACTGCAAAATGAACATAAAATACATGGACCCTTCGAGGTGTAGTGTACCATCGACATCTCATGATCGTTCACGGCCTCACGCCGCGCTAGATTTGCAGTAGCATCTACTAGCAGTCGTCATGGAGATGAGGCTCGATCATCGGCTGATCCATGACATTTATATTACTGTTGTATATTTTTACCATTATTTAGTTATATATATATATATATATATATATATATATATATATATATATATATATATATATAACTAAATAATGGTAAAATATATAACGATAATATAAATGTCATGGATGTTGACATACGCTGCTGAAATGCTACTTGTAAACGCGACGTAAATCATGGATGTCAATGTTTTCCTTGGAACTATCCATCATGTGTTGCGGCTCGCTCGTAACGTGCGATAGTCCTCGTCAGTCGCGTAAAAGCTGTCATAACTCCTATGACATGCCACATCAGGCTGTACATGTCATGCAACATGCCTCTCCACATATGTAAGAGCCTATCATCGGCCTCTATATCTGTGAAATCAGTGGGGCGGATGCCCGCCTCAACAAGCAATGCAATGAGTTGGTCGCCCAACTCCATCCTGTATCTAGCATCGCTCGTACGTCAACCGCGGGTCGGCGCACCAACAGGAGCAGGTCTCTGATCATCAGCATCGGCCTCCTGCTGATCCTTGGCATCAAGATCATCAAGATCCACAACTGGATCAGGTGGTGCTGGCGGCATCTCCTCGCCATCATAAGAGCCAATGTCTGCAAAATATATACAAGTACACAACAATAATTAGACAATTTCATTACACAATTTAATAAAAACAAGTTAAAGAAAATGTTAGAATAAATTTAAATAAAACAATAATATTACCTTTATCATCTGGCGGCTCATCATCTGTGAAGAGGATGTTGGAAAACCCTCGTCAATCCAACCTCGCATAAGGACAGGGGACCATAATGAAGGGATGCTCATCAACACTGGCTAGCAACCCCAATGCATCATCTAATATCCTCGCTGGAAACAGAGTCTCCTCCCTCTTGGGCATGATCTGCCCCCACATATGCATACGTGCCTCAGTCATTAGCCTACGAAGCTGCCGAAGAAAAGAAGGTCTCGTCTTTGGAAACTTGTCAAAAAATAAACAAAAAAGCTCTGAAGCAAAAGGGAATTTGACCCTCCCTTGTGCACGAGCACGACATCTATCTAATGTTTTACAGAACTGCCATAAAAATATGGCAGACCACTTGACAAGTCGTGGTTGTTGTAGTAAAGAATCAATATAATATAAAATCTGGCAACTAATGCATTACCCGTCACTGTTGTTGTGCGAAATGGTCGAAATGATAAGTTATAGACACTAGACCTCCTCACCACCAAATGAACCAATACGTAACTGTCCTCCAGAGCCCTGAAAATCTGAAGGAGACAATATGTCTGCTCTAATGTATCTCTGGGATTAAACTAACTAAATCCCTGCCACGTAGCTAGCTAGAACCTTAGGGAATGAGGGAAAATCCACCCCTCTCCTCAAAAGCCCTGTAATAAAATAAACATCCTCCTCAGTGGGCATGTACCACTGGTCAATAACAACTCGGAAAGCCTGTCGCTGGGCATTCCACCTTCGGATAAAATGTCTCAAAAGACCACTATGGGACTTTAGAGAAGTAACCTCCTCATAGAACTTGAGGAGGCCTTCCTGCCTTAGGACCCCCAGTATTGCTGCTGTAATAGGGCGAGGGTACACATCTCTCTACCTCTCTCTTACCTCCCACAAGCGAACCATGTTATATTGTTCCGCCTATTGTTGTTGTTGTTGCTCCTCTTCTCTCCTTTCATGTCTCTGAATGATTGACATATTAAACACAATTTTTTAATTAAATGACACATGTATTTACAAATATACGTATATAAATATTTTTTGAAAAATAAATAAAACAAGAGACGATGTGCCAAAAACACAGTCACGCACCGGTAATGGCGCGTCACTACCCAGAGATGCACCGCCTACGGTGCACATAATGATATAAAAAGCATCGAGCGCGGTGCTCCAGAAAATATTTTTAGTGCATCGTTCACTAAGTGCGGTGTTAGGAGGCCAGTGCGCTGACTTCACTATACGCCCTGGGGCTTATAGCTAAGTCAGCACACTGTCCTCCTGCCACCGTACATAGTCGTACGGTGCAGCCAGGTATCCGAGCGCACCGCTTTTTGTCGTAAAATTTACAATAACACGGTGCACCTTTGGAATCCGCCCCGAAATTGGTGCGGATACACTTAGCATCGGTTTACCAACCCAAATTGTTGACAATGTCTAATAGAAGTTCTGGTGCACCGAAAAACTTACGTGCCTCAAGGCGGATAAGTTCGTCAACACACCGGGTGTCCAAGATTCAACATTGTCAATGGTGCGGCTAGGTAAATTACCGCACTGCACTTTTTAAAAATTTTAAAATTACACTGTGCACCTCGCAATACTGCCTCAGAACCGGTGTGGACGCCTTCAACATCAGGTGCGGTGCGGCCTGTAAAATTACAAGCAGCACCACAAACCGGTGCGACTTGTAAATTTACAGGCAACACCTCAACCGGTGCGAGCCGAATGACTCGAGCGCACCGCGTGACAATTTTTTTATTTTATTTTTTTAATAGTTAATTTTAAGATTTTTTCAAATTCTAATCCGCTAAAAGGTTTAATTATGGAAAAACTAGAAAAATACCTGTACATTTATCCATCGAGGAGGCATATTGGCTGTACAATTTAAAAAAGAAAATTTGTCCACTATTTTATAAAATTCAAGCTGTAGATTGGTGGCAATGTACAGCAGCAGTGTGTGCAATAAGTGCAATGGGAGCACAGATGTCAGTGCAGCTCAAGAAAGGATAAATTGCACCGGTGCTTGAGAGCTCTGTAGCACTGACAAAAAAGTGAAAATGTGGTTTTTTCGCCGTAATTTTTTTTTTTAAATTTAACCCTGTTACGGTGCGCTAGGTTTTCACTGGAGTACTGGTGCGTTATATTAATGCCGCACCGGGCTCTTTCTGTTTTCCCACTCTTTTAGGAAGCACTGGGGTGGCGTAACTATCACGCACTAGTGCGCTACATTAACGAGACGCACCGGTTACGACGTTCGGTGAACAAATCATTTTTGCAGTTTTTTGGCCGTAATTTTCTTATTCAACCCTATTCCTGTGCGCGAGATTTTTACAACAGTACCAGTGCGTTTCCTGTATGCCGCACTGGGCTCTTTATGTTTCGCATGCTTTTAGGAGGCATTGGGGCTGCATATTTTTAATGCATCGGTGCTCTACAGAAATATGACGCACCAGTAATAGTGTCTAGTGAACCAATGATTTTTACGGTTTTCTGGCCGTAATTTTTATTTTATTTAACCCTATTCCAGTGTGCCAGATATTTTCTGGAATACCGGTGCGTTGTATATATGCCGCACCAGGCTCTTTATGTTTTTGCGCATTTTTAGGAGGCACCGGGGTGGATTATTTTTAAAGCACCGGTGCTCTACATTATCATGACATACCGGTAACAGTGTCCGGTGAACCAATGATTTCTATGGGTTTTTGGCCGTAATTTTTTTTTATTTAACCCTATTCCGGTGCGCGGCATTTATGGGGATCCCGGTGCGTTTCCATCATTCCGCCCCGAGAAGTTTATGTTCCGCTCACTTCTATGACGCACCGGGGCGTGGCGTTGTGACGCACTGGTGATGTACAGTAACCTGACGCACTAGTAAAGGTGCCTAGTGAACCAATGATTTTTGCGGTTTTTTTTCCGTAATTTTAATTGTTTTAAACCCTTTTCCGGTGCGCGGCATTTACGGGGATCCCGGTGCATTTCGGTCATTCGGCACCGCGTCGTTTATGTTCCGCACTCTTTTTATGAAGCACCGACGCTAATGATATGACACGCACCAGTGCAGTTGCTGAATTTAAAGCACCGGGAGGGTGTGTACGGAGCGCACTGTTTCCGGTATGCTAATGTTTTATGAAGTTTTTTCGCCGTAATTTTTTTTATTTAACCATCCACTGGTGGGCGTGTTTTGTGGGTGCCCCGATGCGTTTCATTTATTCCACACCGGGCGGTATCTGTGCGGTCGACATGTAAAGCACCGGTGCTCTACAAAAATAAAATGCATCGGGCTTGTGTGTACGAAGCGCACGATGTCCGGTGTGCCAATTTTTGTAATGCACCGGTGCTTTGTCATATTGAACGCACCAGTGCGTTTTAGGTTGATAAGAGCACCGGACGAAATACATCTGCAAAAACCTCCGCCCACCAACCTCCTCTAAGATCCTCCGCTAGAAACAGACGTCTAGGGTATTTTTCTGTGGGGTTCCTCAAAAACATCCGCTAGAGGGTCTTTTCCTTGTAGTGAGTGAGTTTTATTATTTAAAGTATATTTTTGAATATATATAAATAAATTTAGATAAAACTTTTTATTGAATTTGACACAAATTCAATAAAAAAATAATGTTTAAAATTTAAATAAATTAGTAATTTAATAAATAATTTTAATATAGTTATAATCTATTCAACATATATGAGAAAAAAATATAATAAATACATAAAATGCATAAATATCATTTTTTCATTAAAATTGGTAATTCATTTTATAGAAATGTACAAATAGTTAAGAAGGTGGTTGAGTTTCAAACTACATGGGCATGCGAAGTAGGTTGAAGTTATCTTATATTCTTATATTGTGGCTTATGAAGAAGGTTAACTTTTTTCATGTTTGCATTTTAGGTAAGATTTATTAAACTTTTTTATAAGAATATATATTATCTTATTATAAGAATAACATAAATATGGTAATAAAAAAAAAATAATGAATGATGAATGTATCTCAACTTACTACATAATTCAAAATCAAATTATCTTTTTCTTTATATTCCTAAGATTACTTAATTATAGTAATCAATTTTTTTTCATCAATATTTAGATTAAAATTAATGGTTATCATTATTACATAGAATATTTGTATATGAAATTAGTGTCCTCAAAGGGATATAATTTCCCAATTTTAAAAAATAATTAGAAGATTGAAACAAATGTCATAAGGAAATCTAATTTGGATATGCTAAAAAAACTAAAAATTTACAACAAGAGAATGCAATAGAATTTTCAAGAATATACTAAGATAACGAAACTTACAAAACTTTTGATTTAAAGTTCTCACGACATTAAAGTAAAATGAGAAATTCTTTAGATAAGGAAACTTACAAAAATTTTGATTTAAAGTTCTCAGTACATTAAAGTAAAGTGAGATATCTCATATAATAATGAGATTTGGAAGGAGATGGCTTAAACTCATTAATGAAAGCAATCATTAATATCTAAGATCTTAATTCTTCTCATTATCCAATATAATAATTAAAAAAAAATGTAAATTTTAAAATAAATAATTTATCAAAATATTACAATGACAAACATATACATATATATACACACACATCACTAAATAATAACAAAGTAGTCTTACTTTTCATTCCTTGTCACTAAAATAAAATAAATGTGTTTCATGACCAAAAATATTTAAACTTAAACTTCAAAATTAAGATTTACATAGTTAAAAATTAAGCATTCCCTTGTATTTTAACATTCTCATTTCAAAAATCAAGAATATACTTATAAAGTATATTTTTTCCCTCACCCTAACATGTGTATATGTACATAAATCCACCCCATTTTTCTACATTATGTTTTTATTCAAAGGATGTCAAAATTCCATGTGAATCTTTAGATTTTTGTGCTTGTGGTTTAAACCCTATATTGTTGGATTATTATCATTTTTAATTTATTAGCAAAACCTGTTGTGTTTATAAATATTTTGTTTTAGCAACAAGGTTAAAACAAACTATAGATGGGTTGCCATAAAGAACAAGAGAGTTGTTGCTATTGACTAGCCGCAACGTAGTTTGAACAACGAAGTTGTCACAAAGTAGAAGAGAGTTTCCGCCACTACAACAAGTAGTAGTCACAAAGTAGTTCAACAACGAGAAAAGTAGAAGAGAGTTTCTAACACTACAATAGAGAGTAGCCACAAAATAGTTTCAACAACAAAAACCTACAGTTGCGTTGCAACAACTCTCTAAACAAGAACACACTAAATCCTCCTCCAAAAAACTTGTTACATTACATAGCCAGTCAAACTCTCTAAACAACAACATTCACACTTAAGCCCTTCCTCGTTTGAAAAATGTATACATTGGCTTAAGTGTGAATGTTTTCGTTCACAAAGTTTGACCATATATGTAATGTAACAAGTTTTCCAAATGAGGATTCATTGTGTTCTTGTTCAGAGAGTTGTCACAACGCAATTGTAGGTGTTTGTTGTTGAAACAACATTGCGTCTACTCCCTATTGTAATGGTGGCAACTCTCTTCTACTTTCCTCTTTGTTGAAACTATGTTGCGGAAACTTAGTAGTGACAAATCTCTTGTACTTTGTGGCAACCCCTCTGTAGTTTGTTTTAGCCTTGTTGCTAAATCAGAGTATTTATAGACACAACCTATGTTTTATCAATAAAAATATATAGTATAATTTTGAGAATAGTTTACAATTTTTAAACTATAATCTTTTTGAAATGTAATATTTGTTATAATTTAAAAAACATAATTAATATATAAATTTATAATAAATGTATACTAATCAAAACTCATCACATACTTAAATATTTTATCAACTAGAGGATGCAAGAATATATGTAGAACCAATTAGTCCATATCTGACCTCTTACTCCATTGTTGTGATTTTCAAGTGACTATCCATAAATATCCATAAAGGGATTACAATTGCTAGGTTGTGTTTATAAATAATCTATTTTAGCAACAAGGCTAAAACAAACTACAAAGGGTTGCCACAAAGTAGAAGAGAGTTGTCACCACTACAACAGGGAGTAGCCACAACATAGTTTCAACAATGAGGAAAGTATAAGAGAGTTGACACCACTACAACATGGAGTAGCCACAACATAGTTTCAACAACGAACACCTACAATTTTGTTGTGACAACTCTCTAAAAAATAACATAGTGAATCCTCCTCCAAAGATGTGTTCTTGTTCAGAGAGTTGTCGCAACACAATTGTAGGTGTTCGTTGTTGAAATTATATTGTGGCTACTCTTTATTGTAGTGGTGGCAACTCTCTTCTACTTTCCTCATTGTTGAAACTTCGTTGCAGCTACTCCCTGTTGTAGTGGCGAAAACTCTCTTCTACTTTGCGGCAACTCCGTTGTTTAAACTACATTGAGGCTACTTAGAAGTGACAACTCTGTTTTACTTTGTGGCAACCCCTCTATAATTTGTTTTAGCCTTGTTTCTAAAACAGAGTATTTGTAGACACAACTTGGCCATTGTAATCCCTTCATGGATATTTATGGATGGTCACTTGACAATCTCAATAATGGCGTAAGAGTTATGATATGGACTAATTGGTTCTACATATATTCTTGCATACTCTAGTTGATAAAATATTTAAGTCTGTGGCGACAAAATTGATCGACTATGTGATGTAACAAGTTTTTTAGAGGAGTATTCAGTGTGTTCTTGTTCAGAGAGTTGTCGCAATGCAATTGTAGGTGTTCATTGTTGAAACTACATTGTGACTACTCCCTGTTGTAGTGGTAGAAACTCTCTTCTACTTTGCGGCAACTCCATTGTTCAAACTACGTTGCCGCTAGTTAGTAGCAACAACTCTCTTGTTCTTTGTGGCAACCCATCTGTGTTGGTGTGTTTAGTGCATGAATGTACGAAAAACATTGGTGCTTGGGAGGAGTGATTGTTGGCCTACAAGCAATGGTCAAAGGGAAAAAATGGGTTTTTAGATGGTTAGTGAAGCATCATAACATGTAGAAAAACTAGTTATGGAACATAACATACTACAAAAAGAGGAGGAAATAAGAAACAACAAATACACATACTCAAGCTCAATATCGAGTAAACGAACTAATAATATCAACGGAGAACAAATCCCCTTTTATTAGCTGCTGGTGGTAAAAAGAGGTAGAACACTAAAACACTTGCAATGAGTCCTTAGAGCTATGGAGCTCTAATACTCAAAGCAAGGAGGGCTCTCCCCTTAAGCTGTTTGCAGGGCTCTCTCTTCTCCTCGAATGAGTGGTTGGATAACAGACAACTGATGAACTTCTCCTTTGGGATTGAGATGTTGGATGGCCAACGAATGAATCCCTTCACTCTCTTGCTACTTGGAAAACACACTGCTAGTTTTCTCATGGAAAATTTTTTCAGCGTAACAATGTGTTCTTAATTGTTCTTCTCATGGTGGTCTTTTATATGAAAAATTCAAATCTTTTTCCCTCTCTTGGTACAATTGTGGATAGTGACCCAAGGGTGGTGGTTGATTCCATTGTGTGCTCACTTGAGGTCTCAAGGTGGCTCTAGGCGGCTGTATTTGGGTGGCCTCAAGTGGAGAATATTCTTCCTAAAATGTGCAAAGTGGTCCCAGATAGTGATCTTTCGCCATACTCAGGACCGCGTGGCTTATTGGTAGATATTTTCTCTTCTATCAAAGGAAAATGTGTGGTGAGCGCACTTTTCCTGTGCCTTTTGTGCGCAAGTTGATAAATTTGCCTCTTGACCTTAGAGAAAGTTAAATTTTCCAAATTCTCTAATGTTTTTCAACCCTGTAAATCCTTCTGCTTGACATTTCATGATGTCTTTTGCTTGTTCAATTTTCTTGTGATAACACCATCTATAGTTTTTTTTAGTCTTGTTTCTAAAAAAAAATATTTATAGACACAACAGGTTGCTAATAAACTAAAAATGATAATAATCCAACAATATAGGGTTTTAACCACAAGCACAAAAATCCAAATATTCACATGGAATTTTGACGTTAGTTGAATAAACACATAATGTAGAAAAATTGGGTGGATTTTATGTACATATACACATGTTAGGGTGAGGAGAAAAAATATACTTTATAAGTATATTATTGATTCTTGATATGAGAATGTGAAAATAGAAGGGAATGATTAATTTTTAATTATTTAAATCTTAATTTTGAAGTTTAAGTTTAAATATTTTTGGTCATGAAACACATTTATTTAGTTTTAATGAAAGGCAATGAAAAGTAAGACTACTTCGTTATTCTTTAGCGATGTGTTATATATATATATATATATATATATATATATTTGTTATTGTAATATTTTGATAAATCATTTTATTTAAATTTGACATTTTTTTTTAAATATTGAATAATGAGAAGAATTAAGATCTTCCATATTAAAGATTGCTTTCATTGATGAGTTTAATTCATCTCTTTCCAAATCTCATTATTATAAGAGATATCTCATTTACTTTAATGTAGTAAGAACTTTAAATCAAAATTTTTGTAAGTTTCCTTATCTAAAGAGTTTCTAATTTTACTTTAATGGAGTTGCCGCAAAGTAGAAGAGAGTTGTCGCCACTTCAACAGGGAATAGTTGCAACGTAGTTTCAACAATGAGGAAAGTAGAAGAGAGTTTCTACCACTGCAACAGAGAGTAGCCACAACATAGTTTCAATAAAGAAAAACTATAGTTGCGTTGTGATAACTCTCTGAACAAGAACACATCTTTGGAGGAGGATTCACTGTGTTCTTGTTCAGATAGTTATCGGAATGCAACTATAGGTGTTCATTTTTGATACTACGTTGTGGCTACTCCTTGTTGTAGTGGTGGAAACTCTCTTCTACTTTCCTCGTTATTGAAACTACGTTGCGGCTACTCCTTGTTGTAGCAGTGACAACTCTCTTTTACTTTGTGGCAACTCTGTTGTTCAAACTACATGTTGCGGCTACTTAGTAGTGACAACTTTCTTCTACTTTGTGGAAACCCCTCTGTAGTTTGTTTTAGCCTTGTTGCTAAAAAAAAGTATTTATAAACACAACCTAACCATTGTAATCCCTTTATGGATATTTATGGATGGCCACTTGACAATCTCAATAATGGCGTAAGAGTTATGATATGGACTAATTGGTTCTACATATATTCTTTCATCCTCTAGTTGATAAAATATTTAAGTTTGTGATGAAATATTCAAGTCCGTGATGAGTTTTGATTAGTATACATTTATTATAATTTTCTATATTAATTATGTTTTTTAAATTATAATAGATATTACGTTTCAAAAAGATTATATTTTAAAAATTGTAAACTATTCTTAAAATTATACTATATCTTTTTATTGATAAAACATGAGTTGTGTCTATTTTTACTCGGATTTAGAAACAAGGCTAAAACAAACTACATAGGGGTTGCCACAAAGTACAAGAGATTTGTCACTCTAAGTTGATGCAACATAGTTTCAACAAGGAGGAAAGTAGAAGAGATTTGCCACCATTACAACAGGGAGTAGACACAATGTAGTTTCAACAACTAACACCTACAATTGTGTCGTGACAACTCTCTGAACAAGAACACAATGAATCCTCCTCCGACAAACTTGTTACATTACATAGTCGGTAAAAATTTGTGAACAAAAACATTCACATTTAAGCCAACATATACATTTTTCAAACGTGGAAGGGCTTAAGTGTGAATGTTGTTGTTTAGAGAGTTTAATTGGCTATGTAATGCAACAATTCTTTTGGAGGAGGGTTCAGTGTGTTCTTGTTCAAAGAGTTGTCACAACGCAATTGTAGGTGTTCATTGTTCAAACTACGTTGCGGCTACTCCCTGTTGTAGTGGTGGCAACTTTCTTCTACTTTGCTCGTTGTTGAAACTACGTTGCGACTACTCTCTATTGTAGTGGCAACAAATCTCTTCTACTTTGCGGCAACTCCATTGTTCAAACTACGCTGCGGCTAGTCAATAGCGACAACTCTCTTGTTCTTTGTGGCAAACCATCTATAGTTTGTTTTAGCCTTGTTGCTAAAACAAAATATTTATAGACACAACATGTTTTGCTAATAAATAAAAAATGATAATAATCCAACAATATAGGGTTTAAAACACAAGCACAAAAATCTAAAGATTCACATGGCATTTTGACATCCCTTAAATAAAAACATAATGTAGAAAAATTGGGGGGATTTATGTACATATACACATGTTAGGGTGGCCATAAAAAATATACTTTATAAGTATATTCTTGAAATGAGAATGTTAAAATACAGTAGAATGGTTAATTTTTAACGATTTAAATCTTAATTTTGAAGTTCAAGTTTAAATATTTTTGGTCATGAAACACATTTATTTTGTTTTAGTGAAAGGGAATGAAAAGTAAGATTACTTTGTTATTCTTTAGTGATGTGTGTGTATATATATGTATATGTTTATCATTGTACTATTTTGATAAACCATTTATTTTAAATTTGACATTTTTTTAAAATATTGAATAATGAGAAGAATTCAGATCTTCCACATTAATAATTGTTTTCATTGATGAATTTAAGTCATCTCTGTTCAATTCTCATTATTATATGAGATATCTCAGTTTACTTTAATGTAGTGAGAACTTTAAATCAAAAGTTTTGTAAGTTTCCTTATCCAAATAATTTCTCATTTTACTTTAATGTAGTGAGAACTTTAAATCAAAAGTTTTGTAAGTTTCCTTATCTAAAGAATATTCTTGAAAATTCTATTGCATTCTCTTATTGTAAATTTTTAGCTTTTTTTATCATTTCCAAATTAGATTTCCTTGTGGCATTTATTTCAATCTTCTGATTATTTTTGAAAATTGGGAAATTATATCCATTGAGGACACTAATTTTATATACAAATATTCTATGTAATAATGATAACCATTAATTTTAATATAAATGTTCATGAAAAAAAAGTTGATTACTATAATTAAGTAATCTTAGGAATATAAAGAAAAATATAATTTGGCATTGATTTTGAATAATGTAGTAAGTTGAGATACATCCAACATTCTTTATTTCTTTATATAACTATATTTATGTTATTCAATAACATAATAAGATAATATATATTCTATAAAAAAAAATAATAAATCTTACTTAAAATGCAAACATGAAAAAAGTTAACCTTTTTCATAAACCACAATATAAGAATATAAGATAACTTCAACCTACTTCTCATACCCATGTAGTTTAAAACTCAACCACCTTCTTAACTATTTGTACATTTCTATAAAATGAATTACCAATTTTAATGAAAAAATGATATTTATTGCATTTTTATGTATTTATTATATTTTTTCTCATATATGTTGAATAGATTATAGCTATATTAAAATTATTAATTTATTTAAATTTTAAACATTATTTTTTTATTGAATTTGTGTCAAATTAAATAAAAAGTTTTATTGAAATTACAAATTAAATAATAAAACTCACTATTTAACTATTTTTTATTTATTTTTATAAAATCTAACCCAAAACTTTAAAACATGCCATCATTAAACCAAATTTAATAAAAATAGCTAATATTTTTATAAAAATGAATAATATCATAAATTAGTTTATAAAATCTTTATAAATATATTAAAAAAAAAAAATTCAGATCTTAAAAATTAATCTTGTTCTCTCTTGATCAACCAAAACTAAGATAAAAATGAACCATCAATCCATATCAAGATTAATGATATTATTTCAATCAACCCATCATAAATACATGTCACTCCAACCATGATGTAAATAAATAAAATCCATAACTGAATTTATTAATGTGGTTAATTAATGGACATCAACTCTTCAAAAAATTAGGCAAAAACACATGTGCTACATCTAATTAATTAAACAGCGAATGATTTGCATCTAATTAATTAAACAACAATTAATTATAACAGTGAAAATAAGAAAAATCGTGAAAAATAACTTCATTTTACCTCATAATATTTCTGAAAAAAAACTATCTGTGTAGTTGCATAAAGACTCACAAAAAATCCTTGGAATGATGCGTTTGCTTGCTCCAGCAACTACAGGTCTAAGAGAAATGAATGATGCCTCTACTAGTTCCAAGAGCTACAAGTCTAACAAGAAATATAGAGATGAGCTCTTATTTAGCGCTTTATTTCAAAATTTGATTTTAGCACTTAGTTTGAAATTTGAAAACTTAGTGAGAGCATCATCATGCATGGGGCATATTATAGGTTATCAATAAATTGTAAGTCATAGAGAATTAAATGCGTGTGGGGTAGTATATACCTATGGTTAGTAGTATATGCCTACCGTTAGATTTAAATACTGTTTAAATTTGACTGCTCTACTGCTCCACCGCATTTAATTCTCTATAACTTTCCCATGCTATATGGTGTGTACCATCGCTTGTGGAAAACTGAGGTTGCTAGAGATTGCTAGGAGCAGACAGAGTGAACGCATGAGAGTAGCTTGAGAATGACTCCAGTAAGAAAAGACACAATAAAACGAAAAACAAAAACATCGAATGGTTAGCTCACTCCTTTTCTGAAGTAAGTTTTTTTAAATGTTTGAAGTAAACAGTTAGATTTTCATGGTACGCACAGTATTCGACGGAGATAGCACCATCAAACATGCCTGATATCATTCGTACTTTGTTGGGTTGCTTTGGAAGATTTCATTATGCCTCATATCATTCGTACTCTTTTGGGGCTGCTTGGGAAGATTTCATTTAGGAAAGGTACGTCATAATATAATGGGTGTGCGATAGATATTAAATGGAGTCTCTTTTGTGGTTCTGTACTGTCTTGTTTTTGAATATATAAAGGGAGTCTCCTAGATTGTTCGGCACTCATTATTTCTGCTATAAAATTTTCTGCAATCGATATTATTTCATCTCTGTATTTTATAAAACATTGAAATTATATTACGAGTGATTGGAGTGTAAATGTGTTCTAGATATCTGTATAGCTAAATCGAAGCCTGATTATGTTCTGTTTGCATGTGCGGCCTTCAGCAGGATGAAGAATATTGTCCTTACCAACTTAGTATATGTTTAAAATAGAGAGTTAATAACCAGAGTTGATAGAAGTGGGAAGTCATTTAATTTTAAAGCTGGTTTTGGATAAATATACTTGGATTTTGATAATGTAGTCTATTTTAATATATTTAGATTTCAGAGTTATTATGTTTTAAGAAGGATTAATAATTCAGTTTTTGTGTAATGGTTTTTTTATAAATGGTTTGAGAATGGTTACACAGATTTACTCTATGTAAATCTGGTGGGAATTTTAGGGAATTTTTTTATTGAATTTTTGAAAATGATTATTTTTTTGAGAAAGATGAAAGGTGTGGGTGTTTATTTTTAGATTTATAATTTTAAAAGATAAATAATCTTAATGATTTAAGTTTTTGCAACATGTGGTCCAATTGTTAGTAGTATGTAAATATGATTCATATTCAAGATTAATGTTGATTTTTGGGCGCATTACCGTTTAACGTTGTTGTTAACTAAGCTTGGCTAATTACACTGAAGGTGTTCCTTTTATAAATTGGTCAGGCTAGGCATTGTCTACCTTTTTCATCTCCATTTGACATTTGTCCATCAGTTTATTTTGACATGGGTCAACTTTAACTTAAAGAAAAAAAAATTACATATCTTATTGTAAAATGGACCATTTTGCTAAATAAAATTTTCTTATATATAAATTAATGTTATAAATAATAATGATGAATGGAGGAGCTTATTAGAATTGGAATAATCTCAAATCCCTAGAAAATTGGTGGGTGGAGAGCCATGTTGCACAAATCTAATTTTTAAATTTATTTAAAGTAATGGATCCTTTTTCTAAATAAAATTTAATTTAATAATAAAAATAATGATGATAATTTAATTTTAAGATTATGGCTAAATTACATATTAAATCGAGATATGATATTTTTTCATTTAAAGTTTATAAATGTATATATATATTAATCCTCTTTGAATTTGAACCTATAACATTCTACCAAATAAACACACACTCTTAACAGTTGTTATATATATATATAGTTTCTCACTTTTATATTTATGTCGTAAGGCATTATTATTTGAAAACAACTCTCCTCCCATGCCACTTGTCTCTTTGTATGCCTTTGATTTAGATGTTAGACAATACAAATAACTTGTGCCATCAGATTGAAAACCAGTATTAATCACTTACAATTAGTTTGGTAGCCCTACACCAGGCCAATATATTTTCACAGGAACTAAGACTTTAATTTAATCAACCTCTACGCTAGGCCGATATATTTTCACATGAACTAGAACTCTGAGTTAATCAGCCTCTACGCTAGGCTGATATATTTTCATAGGAACTAGAATTTTGAGTTAATCAACCTTTTTGTGTGGCTGCATTATTATTTTATCTTGTCCCTGCACTTAAGCCTATTCTGAATAATTTGATTTACCAGAAACTGAGATGAGAGTTTGTGTGTTCTAGCGAGCTAGGAGGTATCGCTGACCCTGGCACCTGATGGTGAGTAGATGTTGGCAGCACCAGGCATTGGCAAGATGAAATCGGGTGTAACAGGATTGTGCAAGCTTTTGGGCTCCTCTGTCTGACAGATCATCAAGCAAGCAGATGGAAGAAAGTGGTTCAATGAATCATACCACCTCCTTGATTTAAGCAGCTTGACGGGACGAGACCAAAGGAGGTAGTTTAATGAATCCCAACCAATAACCATTTCATACAAACCGGTTTGGCATTTATATAGTTTCTCAGCTTCTTGATGAGCATTTTAGCAATCTGGAAACATTTTTAACTAATGTATATTGTAATTTGCTCCATGCTCAATTTTTTACCACTTTTTTGTTTTAGTCATTTCAAGAGAAATTAGGTGTATGTATTTGTAGTTTTGAGAGCAAAATATGGAAGTAATTTGGAGACTTCTTCACAATTTTTCACTTAGTGGCATGGGAAGCGAGTTCAACCTAAAAACTTTGTGAAATCACACAACTAGGACATGTGACTAGATCTAAGGGCATGTTGCTCATTGAAACAACGTTTAAAGTTTAGTGTGAGTTAGTATCTAGTCACATGTTGCTCGTTGAAACAACGTTAAAAGTTAGTGTGAGTTAGTAAGGTCACATTTTTTGCAGCATGGTAAAACATCAGAATTATGAAATTTTTGCATGTTGCATGATCTTGTTTTATGAATTTTTAATAAAAAAATTGTGAGTTTCTCAAGTGGATAAACCAATCATATTTTTTTCTCATTATTAGTGTATATTTAAAAATCACTATTTTATAATTTTCTTTAAATAATACATATCTTAACATTACAAATAATAATATCACAAGTAACTATGATTATAATTTTTTTTTGCAAGCACAATCATTCATTATATATATTTTTTGATAGCATTATTAGTTAATATATATTTCAAAAATATAAATAATTTTAAAATATATATAAAGATGACATGATCATAACATTTTAAAAATATATCACAAATAACTATAATTATACAAGCCAATAAAGATGGGTGGTGCTAATCCAGGTGGATATTGGTGGTCATCTACCTATTCCACCTAGTCAGTTTCGTCAGTTTTCTTATTTACTATTTTAGCAATTTTTTGGGTTCCTGAACTTCCAGAGCTGTTTTGAGGCCCTAAATGATGCTTTTTGGGCATGATTCCTTCAACAATTCACTTAAATCAAGAAAGAAATTGTACTACTCGGATATATCTTTCCAACAAGGTATCATATGCACCAAACAATGATAATATGACCAAGTTACGACCCCAGGAAGTTGGTTGCCTAACTAACCCCAACGGGGCCCATAAATTCTTGGTGTTACATCTCTTCGAGTTAGGGTTTTCTTTTATTGTTAAATAATAAAAAATCCCTTCAACTTAATTGTAACACAATTCAGAGGCTTGTAGCTGCCACGTCTCTTTTCAAATATAAGATACCAACGCCCTAGCTAGTTTATTTCCATTATGTCTGTAAGCATATTTGAGTTATTTGATATTAATGAAATGAAGTTTTATTTCTGTTGCATCTCCGTGTTTATGTTTATTTCTTTATTTTATTGAATTCCTACATAAATATGTATCATGTGCAATCCCCCTCGCCAGCATGTTTAATTTTGTATTTTATTGTATTCCTACATAAATCCGGATCAAGTGAAATCCCCCTCGCCAACATTTCATCTTTCCTGTCACTTCCTCTAAGAATATTTCGAGTGGAGAATAGGCATAATGAATGTCCAGTACATGAGGTAGGGAAAAACTTTAATCTCATGAAAATCACATTGACCTCAAGAATCAAATGAGAGACTTATGTTAGGGTTTTATTTGTTAATTTTATTGTTTTGCAGAGTTCAATGTTAGGGTTTAATTTGTTGATTTTCTCGTTTTTACAGTGTTCAATGTGAAAATAAAGGGGGAATTAGGTTCTGATAATTAATGTCCCCAAAGACGAAGTCATTACAGGTGTGAAGGTCAAGGGTTCCAAGACAGGATGGTTGATGAAGTCCATAGAAAAGTTGAAGCAACTGGAACGGATCATGGTCAATGGTGATGGGTTGTGATGTGGAGAACCATCGTTGTTGCTTTTTAACCATTTACCTAAATGCCACTTTGCATTATGACCAAACCCTTTCTTTATTTTGTGAATTTTCCTATTCTTGAAGTTATATTGCTACTATTTTGCAAGGAAACATTGCTCGTAAGGAATTTGAGGAGGAATGAGAGCAATCAACTCCACTTCTTTGCCTCTTCATTTGTTGTATCTACTCAACTGAAAACTAGAACCAATATGGCTATTCATTTCCCAAAATCTACATTTATTTCGCTACACATCTAACGAACCTCTAGTCTATGTCCTTCATTAAACAAATTAGAGGCTCACCGCTAACAAATAAATATCTTTCTTCTTTCTTTCTCGCGTTCGCTATGGACATAATGATGCAGATAGCAACTAGATCGTAGAAAGATAACTACCAACAATGGTGAATCCTAATCTAGACACAATAAATAAAAGTTAAAATTTGGTGAGTTTTTTTTATTAATATTTACTCTAGATATGTTGAGAATGTTCAATTTCCTTATTGGAGATATGTGAAGTTTTAAGGGTAGATCTTACTTCACATAGAAATTAAAAATTTATTTAAAAATTTGTTATAGTCCTCTACAGACACATGTTTCAAACTATAAAAAAAATATTTTGTACTAATTAAACTTTTCTATAGCAAGAGGAAGTGATCAAGAAGAAATATGGTAGTGTTGTACTAAAACAACCTTTCATTTCAAAGGTAGAAAATCACGATCTATTTATTTATTTACAAGACGATCATGTTGGCATAATCAGACAAGGTATTTAACTTCAACATAGGCCTAATGATTTGTAAGGATCAAGGAAGTAGTATGGCAGTAATATTTCATTGTAACATGGTCCTTTCCTTTTGTTGATATTTTTTTGTCTTTTAAGCGTTGTCAAAGAATCATTAATTAGTATTATATGTTATTGCCTTACGGAGATTCCTTTGCAACACTTGGTGCAATTTCTAGTTATACTTTGTTAATATGAAATTGAGATTTATAATTTATCCATTCCACATACAAAACAAATATATGTAAAATAAACAACTCAATAATGTGAAAGCTTTCCAAACTATAAATGCATATCATATACTTAGTAGGTACTCCTTCAAATCAAGAGTGAGGAGCGTTTACTTATTGTTTTAAATTAAAAATGGGGAAAATGTTTACTCATTTATTAATAAAGAAAAGTAAAGAATAATAACAAAATTATTAACAACATTAACATTCAAGTGATGAAAAAATTATCACATCAATTAAATAACTTGTTTTCATTTAAATTAGATATTTCCATTTAATAAAAATATATTATAATTTTTTTTTAAGTCGAAGTTTTTTTCATTACTCAAAAAAAATATACAAAGATGTCAAAATGCATGTGGTCTCACCCTAACTAGGTTTGTTGACCAATGTTATTACCATGCTACATACAAAAATCAATATGCCCAACGGAGAGATCCACAACCTTATAGGCCTTACATACCAAAAAATAAAAAGAACTAGAAATACACTGATTACCATAATCATCCATCAAAAGTAATTAAAGCAGGATTATTTAGCCCCATTCCTGGAGGAGGAGGAGGATGATACATGCAGTTGATATGTTGCTCAAAGTGAGCAAGCCAAGCTTCCAACTTTTCGATCTTCTCATTCAATAGATTCTTCCCACGCCAGAAAACACCAATTATTTCACAGACATGGCATTGAAAATAATGGATTTTCTCTAGCTTGGCCATAACTGCCTTGTGTTCCTCCCTCCAGAAGCTATCATGAGATTCCAACATGTTTATGACATATTGGACCATCACCTAGAGCAACGTAGTTCTCCCAAAATTTCTAGCTGATACACAACCAATTGACCCCACACCACTCAGATTGTTGCTCCGCTCTCGTGTGCTTGAGACTTGGACACAACCTATTCCCCTACACTCGTTGCCTCCTCCACAACCGCTCTGAGCCAGGATCCTACTACCCATGCCAACCATAGGACCGCCCGAAGACCTTCGCCCACCACGCCTTCCATGACCCCCACACCCAAATCTGCACACAATTCTGGCACCCTGGTTGTTGTTATCAGCATCTTGTCTTACACTGCCACCCTATACTCCATCCAACACAATTGAACACTCCCTAAGACAGGACGCTTCCACATTCGCCTGAACAGGGGTACGCAGGGAATGCAAACTTGGCTTCATCCTTTAGGTCGTGTTGAAATCCATACCCTCGAGGCTAACCCCAATCCACACCATGGACCACCTAATCAAACCCAACAACACACACCCAGAAATGATACACACTGCCAATCGGCCACCCTCCACCAGAAACCCAACATTCCACACAACAGATAAAGAAGGAAAGGAAACCCAGCGTCACTGGTCACCTCGACCCAAAATCGTCGTGAAACAATCACAAATCCAGGCTAAAACTTGTAGACAACCCGTCTCCTGGAAAAGCTAGAAGAAAACCTCCCAGTTGTGCACAAGAACTAGAAGTTCAGGCTCCTAGAAAACTGATCGACACGAAAGCCACTTGGATTCACTGAAGGGAATTCTTCTATCAACGGCCCTAGGAAGGAAAATCCAGGCAATGCCTATGCCAAAGAGCCAAAACAAGACCAACACTCAAACCCTTGCCCGAGAAAAACTACCACCACCAAAAGGCCATGTGCCACTTATAAAATAAACTGACACCTTACGTAGAAAAATGAAGAACCACCACCCGGAATTCCAAAGTAAGAATCCACTGAGGCCCAAAACATCAACACCCATAATTGACCATATCTTCAAACAACACACCCTTTGGCCAAGGAATGAAAGGGAAAGTTTCACCTAGAGCAATAGGGAAAGATTTATTACCTTATCGAGCCTTCACGAGGAGCGATAAATAGAAGACCACCATCGTACCCACATGACCCTAAGAAATGAGAACACAACTAAATTTGTATCCCTCAATGAGCCAAGAAACACCCAGAGTGCTCCATGCACCATACTACTTAACCACCATAACATCGGCGCCATTGATCCCTGAGATGATATTATTCCTTTGCACGTAGGTGAAGGAAGATGTTTCACACATTTGAATGCAGAGCAATTAACCACAACGTGATGGAAGGGATAAATGCCATCCCTCCTCCGCTCATACCTTATGCCAAATTTCATTCTTCATGTGACACATGGTTCCAAGTGTCTGACACCCCCATCGAGCATAATTATTTTATTTTTTAAATAATATTAATTTTTAAGTTATTTATAAAAAGTTTCCAATTAATCAAATTCACTTTTAATTAGCATCATTTTAAAAAATTTCACATTTAAATATTTATATTAATAATAATTGATAACCTTACTTTTTACAATTACATTACATATTTAAATTAATAAGAAATAAGAGATAAACATGTATCAATATAATATGACATTGAAAATAAAATATAAATAAGAAGGCTCATGCAACATATCAATTACCGAAGACATAAAATATTTTACAAGAAAAGAGTTCTTATTTTATTAAAATATAATGAATTATCTTCATCTTGGAACTACAAAAGGTACAAGGATTTTACATAGGTTGATTTTGATATGTGTAATGTGCAGTCGAATATTTATTTATATGTCATAAATAAAAACTAAATATATTCATTTTTATGATGTGGTTAAGGAGCTTCATGTTCAAAATCCATGATACCTATGATGTACTAGGGAACAGACCACCTTAAATTAAATTTGATTTCAACAAGCCATTTTTGCCAAGCCGTTTTACACTATTCTTGATGTTAGCATATTAATAAATATGATAAGATTTACATTAAATTGTGTCTTTTAAATATTTCCTTTAGGTGTTTAAGAGATTTTTTTAGATAGAATGACATAAAATGTTTAATTGAAAAATTAAATGGGGTTAATTTTGATTTTTTTCAACCAATTTACAGCTAGATCATAACCTAGCCAATTGTTTTATATAACAAAAAATATTTAAATTTTTGGTCAAGTTCGTACATAAATTCCCACTTTGGGGATTATTAAGATAACTCCCACACGAAATTGCTTTAACTAATTATGATAAAGTCCCACTTTATATGGTGTTCAACCTGAGACGTTATTGGGTAATTTTTTTTTTAGGAATGGCCAACCTTGACATAAAGACTTCTTAACTATGGTTAACTTACATGGTCACTCGTTATTGTGGGACCTGCACGAGCTGTGCAAAGGCAACCGTATTTACCTTTGGAAAGATGAGAAATAAATAAATACAATTTTAACATCCACAAGGCCAAATATAGGATATGGGACCTCTTATAGAGTGAAAAACTTGAAAAAAAGTATGCACCTTAAGAGATTTAATCCTCTTCAAAATGGATTTATATTGGTTCTATATATGCATATAGCATGTGTAACTTTTCATTTTTAAAACTGTATTTTTGAATGCATAAATAGATACAATACCTTGAAAGTTTACTTGGACACTTGGATTGTGTAAACTACACCACATAAATTTGCAATTCCAACAAATATTTGCTAGACAAAATTTAAATTTACATTTAAAATTAGAATTAATGGCTCCAAATTAATTTAAATGTTTTAGAAGGAGATAGCTAAAATTTTAAAACAAACCCCCTTCTTTATGTTAATTGCATAATATCCTAGAATCTGAAGGTCACTCCAGTGAAAGAAGATCTTTATTTAATCTCATTATCAACACACACTAACTTTAGTCATTTCCTCTGTGCAATTACATTTTTTGTGTGTCAGTGCCCATGAGTACCTATGGTGATGTTTCTCCTCATTACCTTACATGTTATAGCTTGGATATAATATGTATATAAGATTTTGACATAAAGGTATGGTTGGAAAAAAATGATCGAGCCAGGTGGTTCGAGCAACATCTGTTAGACAAGAATTGGTACAAGTGTGAGACTAATGCAAGCCTGAACACATTTCCTCCCCTCCATCCTCTACCCTTTAGGCTGTTATCTTTCCTTTTCTACAACATTTTTGCAGTAACATCATAGGCATGTTAAATTCCTTCGGTGTATCTTTGCAACTTTATGGACAATTGCTAGTCTATGGAGGTCTGTCGAACCCTCCATAATGAGACTGGTTGTTTGTCTTTCACACCCATCCGATCAATCTAACTCAACTAGCCAAGTTTCATTCATTTTTGTTTTCATACGAGACTAGGGTTTCTAATTGACGGTGGAAAGGGAGTGGGAAAATTATCACAACTACTCCGCCCCTAAATTGTTGTCGACACTCATTCTTCCTTCACTACCTTGGCCTCTAGAGAGCTTTGCAACACTTCTCCACACAAAGTCAGGATCATCTTGTTTTCATGTTAGTTGATACAAGGGTTTCAATCTTGGTAAGGCTATGTGAATTTCATTTCCTAATATTTTTATTTAGTATTATTATTCAAATTTTTCAAGTCTTTATACTCATGGTTGGTAGTTGTTTCCAAGTCCCAACTTCAGACCCTATTCGATGATGCAACTTATTTTAGGGTTGCAATTTTTTTTCTTCACATGTAGCATTTTCAGTTGACTGGTTTGGGAACCCTTACATCTGGGCCGATATTTACAAATAAAAACTAACCATCTCTCCCTGTAAGTGCTCCCTTCGATATACCTTACTCCTTCATGGTTTTTCACTTAGACAAAGGGTTGTTGAAAACCCTAATTCCCTCTTCATTACTGACATGATTTACTCATTCTCTAGCAGCAAGAATGAGACGTTTTCAATGGCAGCCCCATCCACTTTGTCGAGTAAAACTATAGGCTAAACACTATGGACCTTACATATTTCAGTTTTCCTGATTTACTTCTAGGGATTAGCTCATCTAATTCGATGAAGTTTTTTTCTTACAGGTATATTACTAGGTTCCTAGAAAAAGATAGGATTCTAATGTTTGAGCAGATTTTGTCTACAACCTAAACTAGGTTCTTCTATGATTGCATGGTTTATGAATTATAGTTCCTAACTACAATACCCTATTAGCTTCAAGGGTGTGAGCTCTTACTCGTACTCAAGGTATTTTTTATGTTTCTCTTTTGAGAGCTTAGTTACATATTAGCTTCAAACCTCGCAGTTTCTAATGATCTTATATATGCATATATTTTATTTGTTTTATGAACCTTCTCAAACAGTAATCTTGTCTAAACCATTCTTCGAAGAAAGTATGAGTGAGTGTATATTTGGGTCATATAATGGTTGTGTTGTCTCTGGTTCCGGGATTTGGTATGTCTATTGTAAATTATGGAATTGTTTGCTTTGAAATACCCTTGTTGAGGTTTACATCTCTTTCGGTTCTAACTTCTTGTGAGGCCATAGAAGAATAGAATTATAATGTATTATAGTCAGTTTTATCTTATTAGTCCCTGTTGTCATGGCATGGGACTATAGTAATCATTATTTTTGGCTTGAAATTATTTCATGGCATTCTTTTAAAGCTTTCGTCCTATGCAAGTCTTATGCAAAGCAATATGTCATCCTATGTTGTTTGTTGAGCAAATTTCGTGGTTTTCGCCTCTTCCTGAGGCCGAGCTTATATTATCTTTGGTTTGTGTGATTCATATTTTAAACCTATAAAATAATGCTAGTATTAGTCTAGCAGTATGAAATGCTAGGGAAATTGGGAAGGATGCGCCAGGAAAGGGAACATACAACTAGCGAAATTGGGAAGGATGCACTAGTCTATTGACACCTGTGAGAAACTCTGTTGACACTTGTGGATGCATGTTGATGTCCAACGTATGCCTAACCAGTGCATTTTTTATTTTAACCGCCAAGGATGGAAGGAGCCTCTCATCTTTAAACAAAAAGAAAAATCCTGCACCATTCAATTTCACCTTCACCCTTCACCTTCAACTAGTAAATGCCTTCAATCTTATTTTACCAAGGAAGTCTTTGCCTCTAGCCTTGGTTACCTACAAGAGCTAACAAATTCTCCGGTTGCAGATTCATGGTGAACAACTTCATATATCTTATAGTTGTAGAGCCAATTTACAATTTAGTTGAACTTCATATTTCTTATAGTTGTAGAGCTCAACTTCTCTCAGGCTAGCACTCTTTAGATCCAGTTCAAGTACAACAAATTTATCCTATACTTCCTTGGAATTAAATTGCATCAACAAGGCTCTAGAGCTCAAGTTTCCTTTCAATGGAGTTATTTTCTATTTCTCCTAACCTGAAATTTTTTTCTTTTACAACATTTAAGCTTTCATCCAGTTCACGTTCCTTCTGACTTGAAGTTGATAACACAGTTTCTAGTTCCATTACTTTTTCCAAGGAATCTTCCAGCTTTGCTTTCAATTCAGATGCTTGCTCAGATAATTATTTTGCTTTGGATTAAGTTTCAGTACACAACTACTCTTCCAACTCATGGTTTCTTTACTTTGCTGCATGTAATAATTGTTTAAGCTCCACACCCCTCTTTGCTGCTTATTTTGCAATAATTTCTTGCTCGGTCAATTTGAGATATTTTATCACTAAAATTAGCCACATATTTTATCACTAACGCTAGCCACAATAGCTTCAAGATTTTCATGCCTCAATGTTGCATTCTGCAACTCTCTTTGTAGTTCCATTGACTTAATCTCTTTCCGTTTTGAATTATCCTTGAGAAATTCATCGACTTGAATTTCTTCCCGCAACTTATTATTCAAGCCAATTCGATTCATCCAATTTAAGCTTAAGGATATTTTCAGAAGTTGCATACATTTTCTCAAAAGCTAAATTTTTTCTCAAATTCTAAATTTTGTTATTGTGAATTTATTAGCTCTTCCTCAACTATATACAAATTTGATTGTGTTTCCTTAAGTACCTCCTTTGTTTGAGCATTCATGGAATTATTTTCAAAAAGAGTTTGAATCTCTTCTTGAAGAGAAGCTACAAACAAATCTTCTTTACCCTTGACCTTCAACTTGACTCTGAATTCTTTGAGCTCACTTGCTTCTTCCAACCTTAGTTGTTCTGTGAGTTCACATGTTCTTTGTTGTTCTTTGAGCTCATGTCTCCTTTGTTGTTCCATTTCCAATAGTGATTCTAATTATGTTAACTTCTTTGCATTGTCCTTGGGCTTACTATGAGAAACAAAAATTAAATTTTCGAGCTCAAGCTTTATTTGCCTTGAGTTACTAGCGTGTAACTCATGTTCTAAGGAGTAATCTTGAATGGGCTTCAACTTCTGCTCCACTTTCTCTAATGAAGATGTCAAATAATTCTAGCTCTAAACTCCAATTCTAGCTCTAAACCATTTGAATTGACCTATTGGCCTATTTAACCCCCTCTCTCTATATATATGATAACAATTAATTTTAACAAACATCTTTATTTAATTAGTATAATCAAACATTTTTATACATAATATTTAAAATTTTCCTTCGAAATAAATAATAATAATAATAATTACGCCAAAAGCATTATCTAAGAGAAAGCTCTCCACCAACCTTCTTTGTCGAGAACCTATAAGAAACTACCACAAGTAATATCTCCACTGGCCTTCATCGTCTGTCGAGAGTTTATGAGAAACTGCCACATGTTTATCTATACACATTTATCACTGAGTCTTGGACAGACCTGCCGCGGCACTGAAATTCCTGCACTTAGATTTCTTTTTAAACCTACTTACTGTAACATACATCAACATTAACCATAAAAAAAAAAAAAAAAATATATATATATATATATATATATATATATATATATATATATATATATATATATATATATATATATATATATATAAAATTACATAGCCCAATCCACAATTTCCTATTTACTATTTTACTTTTTATTCCAAATTTATATTATCATAGTAATATAAATCCTAGTCATAGCTTTCCAAAACGTAATAATTTAATAGTTCTACCTATGGATTTCATCTGTACCGCAATCATTATAGACAAAATATATATGCAATTCTATGGTTCATATTCCATGGTTCATATTATTGAAACTCGCTTTAAAAAACCTTCATTTGAGACTTCCAATCGTCCTTCAATCTATTTATTAAACAAGTACATAACACAAGTTCCAAAAGCGTTGATTGTGTGATTTCTGCACGGTAAAAATCTGAAAGGTTAATGGCTATTAATTCCGGCTGTTGGATTTTTATTAATGTCTTACTGTCAAGATTCTCTATTGTGGACAAGTGGAGACATATCCTTCCTCGATTTGTCCTCTCGAGATCTAACGTTGATAAAAAATTAGGGTTGAGGAATGACCCTTCCTCTCATAACCGCTCGCACAAAGTTTTTGCTCATTTCGTCTGTCTTCACAGCTGGAGCTCTCTGCCTCTGAGACAAGTTGCAAGATTTCGGAGATGGCATGTTTACGCGTCCTTTATCAACTACTAGGTGACTATTTAGGCATACTTTCTACTAGTCAAGCCTTTCTTTATAGTCACTTTGCACAAGTATTTACTGGTTTTTCTCTATTATTCCACAGATATGTTAACAATTTGAGTTTGCTTTATTTAGCTTTGCCCAGCAGTTTTTTTTTAAGGGTTTGGCTTTTCAGTATTGATACATCATATATGTCTGTTAATCATTATACAGGTTGCCTTATACTGCTGATTTTCAGGGTAAGGAGCTTCGCGCCTCCATGAAACGGCCTTTCAGCAAATCCAAGGTAAAACCCTGGTTCCCTTATCGTTTTTCTTTCGCAGTTTCCTGTAGCTTATTTCGAACTCTTCTTTGGATATCTAATTCATAGTTCCTCGTTAACCCTTGCAGTCAGTTTGGCCTTATTCCTCTGCGCCATCAATAATAAGGTGAAGACATGAAAATATTCATTATAGTTTCTCTTACTAATTTCTCTGGTCAAGATTATGTACCGTGTGTTGATTTCTCTTAATTCTATTTTCCCGTAGGTATACCCTCGTTAAATATTATGTAACATAATTCTATATCGGTGCTCAACTCTCAGTTTCCCTAACACTTTCCTATTATTCCAGGTACTCCTTATCGAAAAGGCCTTGGGTCACAAAATTGTCGGAACCGAATTTGGAAATTGGTTTTACAGTCTATCTAGAGATTCTTTGACTCTGGTTTTAAAGTTTCGTTAAGACGGGTTTTCTCCTCGACCAATGCCCTGAATGGGTATGCCGGAAATAATTTTCATGTAATAGTTGTGTTTTCTTTTAATAATTAATTCCTTTGGCCTGTAAGCAATGTTACATTTTGTAGAAATGTGGAGCCACATCCTTAACTTTGGTTATTATTGTTCTTCTGATACATTTTAGTTTGTGTCTCCTATCAGGGTGTTTTCATTTCTTGCGAAAGATATACATGAGGGTTTTGTTTTAACTGTTACTCTATTTTCAGTAATAATTATACTTATGATTATATTAGTGGGATTTTTCCTCTTTTTTCAAAATAAGGTCATTTGAATGATATAATTTTGGTCTCGAAAATCTTCTACATCATCTGTTGTTAGTCTAATCTCTTAGTAGATAGTTTAGGCATACCATAGTGGTTTGAGTCTGCCTGTACTATTTCTTGAGACCTTAATTAGCATTGTTTAAATGTCTGTAAATATTGAACCTATTATGACATTTTCGTAAGTGAGATTCCTTTCTGTCTAAAGATTGTTCTCGTTACTTTAAATTGTCTGTGTTATCTATATATATATATATATATATATATATATATATATATATATCATTCTAGTAGCCTTATAAGAAAACACATTTCCGAGGAAACGCTCCTCTTATTTGTTTATTTCTTTTCTAAATTCCAAGGCTTAGGAATTACAGCATGAGTTGTAGTTTTCCGCATAAGGCTTTGAAATCATGTTTTACTAGTAATTCATTATCTGGGTACTTCCTCTAGTCAGCTATATACTTGAAATCATCTATATATTATTTTCTTTAGTATATAACGAATACACATCAGTTTATAACCATGTTATTTATGTCTTTACATATTTCACAATAAGCTTGTTTTTACTTCTGCAATTCTATTTTCTTTTCAGTACTAGCATTCTTTCTTTCTGTATCTAAGTAGAGATTATGACCGGACCATAATTGTCTGTGTATTATCATAGGTAGCAAGGGAAACCAACACGGAACCTTCTTTCAAGGGTTATGGGTTAACAACCCCGAGGTTACCAATTGCTAGGAGTGCTAGATTTTATGTATTTGCAAATATCTGCAACAGAAAAAGAACATGTACAGATTCCTACTTCATTAAACATACTTGTAACTTTCTGCATAATTTCAAGTTTAATAATAGACAACCAAAATACTTATCTCTCCTTTGTTTCTCTAACTGATAGTATGCCTCCCTACCATGAGTGAGGCTATTACGTCCTCCAACTCTCCCTCGAACTCCAAGTCTGAGATTTAGTGAACAGAAAACTTCTTGAAGAGACTTTGGGACAATCCGGTCCAGTCTCCAATTCCAGCAATATCATAAATTTGGAGTATTCCACTAGTTAGCACCAGTCCAGGAATTCTTCTCCAAAATTTTCCTTCTCCAGTTACCGAACATAACCCCCCTTCCTTACTAGGATAGCCCTTTATCCAAACTGATTTTGTTTTAACTAACTCTCAATTCTTGAGTTACTTTTTACCATCAGTCTATGACTCTATTATGTAAAATCACTTCCATAATTAATTTAATCAAGATTACTTTTCTTTCTCATAATACATTGTAAAAATAAAATAAAATTAAAAGTAATAATAAATGTCTTAATGTCTCATCAACATGTCATAATCACTAGTTAGCAATAAACCAGCTATTACAACTCCCCCCCCCCCAGAAGTGAACATCGTCCTCGGTGTTTTCATTCTTCTCTAGAAAATAATTCTGGGTATGCCTCCCGAACAAAGCCTGCATCTTCCTAGGTAGCCTCATCTGGGCCAAAGTGCTTCCACTTCACTTTAACCTGGGTAATGGCTCATTTCCGAAGCATGATTCTCTCTGGTCGATTATACAGTGAGGTTCGACCAGAAATTCGCCGTTTGATTTGACCTGCAATCAATAAACTTGAATTAGTCTTAACATACATCTTAGCATTTCTAATCAAGTTTGGTATTCATATCCTACTTGAATACTCTACCAATGGATTATGTGCTTTGGATCGTGAATGTATCGTTTCAATAACGATACGTGAAAGATGTTGTGCACTCGGATATGACTAGGCAAGTTCAATCAGTAAGCCACAAGTCCTACCCTTTCCAATATCTAGAAAGGACCACAAAACCTGGGTGCCAACTTGGCACAAGAGACCCACCTTAAAGTGCTTTTCTTTGGCTTAATCCTTACGTACACATGGTCCCTCACTTCAAATTCACGATAAGTCCTTTTCTTATCTGCATGCACTTTTTGCCTATCTTGAGTTGCCTTCAAATTTTGTCAGATCTTCTTTACTTTTGTTTCCATTTCAACTAGCATATCTGGTCCAAGCATCAGCTTGGTTTCTGGGCTACTCCAATTAATAGGAGTTCTGCACTGTTGCATGTATAAGGCTTCGAATGGACTCATCTTGAGTGACTCCTGATAGTTGTTATTGTATGCAAACTCCACTAGGTGTAAATACTCTTCCCACCTAGTTGGCTATTGTCCATCCGTCTGTGGATGGTAAGCAGTGCTGAAATTAATTTGAGTCCCCAATCCTGTGAACAAAATTTTCTAGAATTCTGACATAAAATTCACATCCCTATCATATATAACAGTCTTTGGGATACCATGCAGTCTAAAAATATCTCACATAAATATGTTTTCTATCTGCACCATCTTGTAAATAGATTGTACTGGTATAAAGTGGGTTGATTTTCTTAATCGATCCAATACTACCATAATAGAGTCATTATGCTTTTTGAACCTTGGTAATCCAGTGATAAAGTCAAAAGATATCACCTCCCACTTCCACTCAAGTACTGGTAGAGGTTGCATTAGCCCTGCTAGGTGTCGATGCTTCACTTTCACTTGCTGGAATTCTAAACACTTATTTAGATATTCTATAATATCTCTCCTCATTCCTGGATAGAAGTAATTTCACCTTATTTCTATTAGCATCTTTTGATATCCAGGATGTCCAGAGTAATTACTTCGATGATATTCATTCAAAATTAGTTCCTTCAACTCCATTCTGTTTGGAACAAAAATTCTCTTTTTGAAAATTAGCAACCCATCCTTATCAATTTCGTAATTAGCAAATTTTCCTTGGTCTTTGAAGTCCTTTGCTTGCTGCCACATAAACTTATATTTAGGATCTTTCTTAGCTTCTGCTTTTATTTGCTCCAGAAATCTGCACTCAACCTGATTATAATATAGCTCATAAACACCATGCAATTTTCTGCTTAAAGCATCAACTACTCTATTCTCGTTACCTTTTACATGTTGCATATCAATGTCAAATTCGCTCAAGAAGGCATTCCACCTTGCCTGGCGAGAATTGAGATCAACTTGTTTAAAATAGCTGGTTAATCTGTTGCGATCAATTTTGAGCACATATCTTTTTCCAAGTAAGTAGTGCCTCCATACCCGGAGTGCAAGCACTATTGTTGTCAGCTCTAAGTCATAAGCTGAGTACTGTTGGTCATGCTCTTTTAATTTTCGTGACTCATAGGCAATCACCTTACCCTCTTGTGATAGAATCGCCCCAACACCTTCTTTGCATACATCTGTTCAGACCTCAAACTCTTTATTAGGATCAACTACCCTCGGTATAAGAGCTGTAGTCAATAACTGATTCAATTTTTCAAAGTTGTCCTTACATTCCTTTGTCCATTTAAATATTTTTCCTTTCCTTTGTAAGGAAGTAATTGGGAAAGAAATTTTTGAAAACCCTTCAATAAACCGTCGATAATAACCAGCCAACCCCATAAAAGATCAGATGTCTACTACGTTTTGGGGTACTTTCCATTCCATAATCATTTTGATTTTCTCTGGGTCAACTGCAATACCCTCAGCAGAAATTATGTGACCAAGGTACTATATTTCTTCCTTGAAGAAATCACACTTGCTGAACTTAGCGTACAACTGATGCTTCCTTAATATTTCTAGCACTATTCGTAAGTGCTCTTTATGTTCTTCCGCATTCTTGGAGTACACCAAAATGTCATCAATAAATATTAATACAAAATTATCCAGAAAAGGGTGAAATATACCATGCATCAGCCTCATAAATGTTGTTGGTGCATTCATCAGTCCAAAATGCAGCACTACAAACTCATAGTGTCCGTACCTGGTACGAAAAGTAGTTTAATGAATGTCTTCATCCTTTATCCTAATATGATGGTATCCCGATCTCAGATCTACCTTTGAAAATACCGTTGCTCCCTTCACTTGGTCAAACAGATCATCAATCCGATGTAAATCATATATGTTTTTAATCGTCATTTTATTAAGCTGGCGGTAATCCATGCACATCTGCATGGTTCCGTCTTTATTTTTCACAAATAGCATAGGGGCTCCCCAGGGAGATACATTTGGTCAGATGTACCCTTTATCCAATAATTCTTGTAGCTGCATCTTCAATTCGGTTAACTCTAGTACACTCATGCAGTATGGTGTCCTTGAAATAGGTGATGCCCCATGTATCAACTCTATGGTAAAATCAATGTCCCTTCTTGGTGGCAAGCCTGGTATTTCTTTTGGAAACACGTCCATAAACTCTTGCACTATTGGAATGTATCCATCATTGATGCTTTTTCTTTTGAATTAGTAAAACCCACTTGGATGGCATACAGCTGACATCCCTTCCTCAGCACTTACCCATTTGAGATGCTGTGATGGGTCACAGCTTCAGAGGTTTCTTTATACCTTGAATTTCCTTGCGAGTACCATCTTGCATCCGTAATAAATGATCTTTTCCTTACAATCCACTAACGTCCAATGCTTCTCCAACCAGTCCATAACAAGTAGTATATCATAGGATCCCAAAGGTAATACATTCAGGTCTACTGTTAGTTGCTGCTCACTAATTTCTAGTGCACAATTTGGTATTTTAGTGCGAACTTTCCTCTTGGCTCCAATGGCTAACTGTACCAGCCATGGAGTTCTGAATTTTTGACTCTGCAATTTATAATTCTCTACTACTTTTGGACTTACCTAACTTAAAATTTCACCTGGGTCTACCAAAATAGAAGTCATACAGCTGGCATCCCTTCCTCATGCACTTTCCCATCTGAGATGCTGTGATTGGATGCAATTGTAAATGTTTCTCTATACCTTGAATTTCCTAGCGGGTTCCATCCTGCATTCTGTAGTAGATGAGATTTTCTTTGCAGTCTACTAATGTCTAGTGCTTTTCTAACCAGTCCATGCCAAGTAGCACATCATAAGAACCTAGAGGTAGTACATTCAAATCCACAGTTAGCTGTTGTTCACCGATTTTTAGTGCACATTTCGGTATTTTGGCTCCAACTCTCCTCTTAGGTCCAATACCTAATTGTACTAACCATGGGTTTCTAAATTTTTGACTTTGTAATTTACAAATTTCTACTACTTTGGGACTCACATAGCTTAAACTTGCACCTGGGTCTACCAAAATAGAAACAGGTTGAGATAGTAATTTACCTTCCAGTTCAATCATTGTTGGCAGGTAATCTGATTGCCGATCTTCCAGTGCTGCATTAATTCTGGGTATGTTTCTGGCAACATCACCCACTGTTGAGGCCTCCTGTAAATTGGTAGCTTCCTCTCTCCTACCTCGCTATGGATAGTTTATGTAGTAGTGTGCCTCACCACACCCCCAACACTATAAAGGTGGCTTCTAGTTCTAGGTTTGTTCCGATTTGCTGGAGGCTTATGTGGTTTTATCTTCTGCAGGGCACCTTGTTCTTTGATTATTCCTTCCAAATTGTTTTCTAATCGAACTTATGGTAGCACCTTTGAAATTGTTGGTTCTGTTTCTTTTAAAAATGAAGCTTCCCTTATGCTCTTTCTTTGACTGCTAGCTTTTATCTTGTTCACCTTTTGCTTGAGCTTGCTAGTAACACATTCTGGCCTTTCTGGTTGCCTCATCCATAGTCTTAGGATTCAAAAACTCACTACATTCTATCATATGAATTGGCAAACAGCTCAAGAACCTCTGCACTTTAGCCTTTTCATCTCTTAAATAAGGAACATAATGTATTAAGAAAGTAAACTTAGTGATGTACTCATCCATTATAATTTTCCCTAGCTTCAAATCATAGAAATCTCGAGACTTTTCATCATAGAAGCGTTCTGTTAAGTACTTATCCTTAAAATATTGTTGAAATGCATCCCAAGTTACATCTTGGTCATCAATACTGCGGATGTTTTTTACTTCCTCCCACCATAAGGTGGCTTTCTTCCTTAGCTAATAAATAGCCAATCTGGCTTTAAGATTACTGTTGTATTCATACACTTGGAAATATTTATTCATGTTTATCAGCCATGCCTCAACCACTTCCCCCTCTACTCCATCAAACGTAGGAGGATTTATTTTCTGAAATTCACCTTGCAGCTCTAGTTTCTGTCTCTTCACTTCTTTCTGATATGATACATTATCCGATTCATCTTCATTATAGTTCTTGTTTCTATTACTATGCTGATACTAACTTCTTTCCATTCTGTCAGTGTCATGGTCTCTTGTATGCTATTCATTTCTTTCCTGAAACTCTCTATTAGTACTTGGCTTCTCATTTTCTTGATTCTGCTTGTCGGAGAGACTTTTTAATATCTGCTCCCATTATTGCATCAAACGTGCATTATCGTCTTGCACCCTCTCCATTTCCTTTTGTAACTTTTGTACAGTGTTTAAGTGAATGTTGTTTTGGTGTTGTTATTCCTCCATCAACCTACTGGTTTGCTGGTGCTACTCCACACCCAGCTGTATCCACATTTCTGGGTTAATTTCTGGTCGGGGTTGTGCTTCTCTGACATTGGGAGGTGATTGCTGTGTCGGCATCCTCCTCATAATATCTTGCTAACTTCTTCCTCTTTCTATGTGCATCAGTAATGCAAAACTTAAAAAGTTAGTTGACCCATAGGGTCCCAGCATTACAACGCTGCTCTGATACCATTTGTAACCCGCAAGGTTTTAACCATTAAAAAAAAAAACAAAAAAAAAAAAAACAAACAAACAAACTTTTAACTTGTACTATTTAAACAATAAAATGTTTATGTCATGTCTCCCAAACTGACCATACAAAAAAAAAATTCTCTTTACTAATAATAGAAATCTATATTCTTATTTGCGCGAACAATCACTTCCTTATCACAACTTCTTTTGCAATTTACACCCATGATGAAATTGATGTCATTGCTTATACATGATTGCTATACAATTATATATTTTATCCTTATACCTACATTCCCACCATAATTGTAATTGCCCCTTGTTTGTTCCTTTTGTTAATTATATGTCACCGCGACATGAGGGTGCACCTTTATCATTCGTTGTGTTGTCAGTGATTGCCGATATTTAAATGATGATTTACCATCATTACTTATGTTAATACAACTCATCATTTCTATCGACTTGTCATGCATTCTCGTTTACTATTTTCCCAACTGTGTCGAAATCGATTTTCACTAAAGTCGTTAGAGATATTTTATGGACTTATCATGTGGTATGTATAAACGTATTGTGTACGCCTACGTATATGATCTGCATCCTCATTAAATCGATACATGTGTTGAGTTTTCAAGTCTGGTTTGCGTGCTTGTATGTGAAATATGGGATGGAATTATAATGATCCCACGACAGCTACTCAAAGTACGATTTCCTTTAATGAGTCGACCTCTCATAGAGATTTTGTTGCACTCTAAATTTTATTTAATTGTCATTTTGTGTACCATTTTGGTTACGGAGGTGAAACGCGAGCTCGGTGTTTCCTAGCCTCGCATCTGCTGCTCCTTTGTGAACCAAAAATTGTACATATAATTTGTTTGCACATTGATTTCCTGGGTTCGGACGTGTAAGGATGATCAGTGTGACATGATGCCTCTGAATTTTTTATTGACCCAACCCTAGTTCTGGTACGCCTCTCCCAGATCGCGCCAGTTGTATGGCTTAGATCCGTTAGGGTTAGCGTCTATTTGATGGGAACTTTTCCTTGTTGCTATCTACATTTGGTTCTTTCTAGTTTCGCGGCCCGCCTCCTCTACACAGGTTATCAATCGACTTACTATAAAACCTCTGGGGTTATGCTATAACTCATTTGTCAGCTAGACACAAATTTCACCGGTATGTCGTTTTTTTTCTTCTGAATGTCACCTCTCGTTTGAGTTTGTTCGTTCGTTTCGTGGTATACATCTCTTCACAATTTACAAAATTTTTCTTCTACAGAAGAAGTTTGGACTATCATTTCTCTGTCACATTGGTGACTTGCTTCATGAACCGAGCGTTTTCATACTATACCGAATCCTCCACAGTGATTTGGTTTAATTTTTTTTCCAATGAGGTAATGCCTTACTTAGTATTCAGGCTTCCGTTTAAAATTTGTTTTGTTTCCCTTGTAATGTCTATCATTAAGCTGCCTGAATCTTCGTTTATATCTAACCACTCCGGTTCTCTTCTTGTTGAAGGGTTGAAGCCCGTGAATCCCATATTCTTTGTTCCAAGGTGATTTTTAATTCGATTACAGCGTATAGAAATTTCTATTGCTAGTTTACACTGGAATTTTCTTTGCCATTTTAACCTTACGTTATGTTTCTTGTATCCACAGGTAACATGATGAATTCTCGCCATCACTATTGTCTCTCTATCACTCGTTCTCATTAACTAGTTCCATTGCACGCTAAGGTGGTTGTGTTCGTGTGTGTATTCAGGTTGGCTCTTCTTCTCGTCGCTGAGAATTCCAGTTTCTCTAATACGCCCCTCCCTTATGCAGGGGTTGGCTTTTGCTCTAGTTTGTTTTTCTATCTTCTTCTAATTGTGAAGTTATGGCGCGGAATTGATAACCCTTGTCACACATATACTTGTAATTGGGACTGTCTAACTTTTTTATTATATGGGCATTCTATGCCATATTCTGGTTATATCCTCTTCTTTTACCTTCTGAGCTAACACACATGGATTTTAGCGAGACCTATCGGGCTCAATCATATTTATTATGTATTACTAAGGAGGGTTTTCTCATATTCACCATGATCACCACGTACTGTTTATGAATTTCTAGATCGACACTGCGTTTTCATTTAATAGTTATGCACAGATTTGAAGATGGTATCTCTATTGTTTTTTTTTCATGATTATACGTAAGCAGAGGGTTTGAGTCCTTTTTCTACTCATCGTTTTGGTTTCTCAAATGGTCTTTATATTTTCCCTTACGGCTTCAATTTTTCTTTGTGTAAGATCTGTACCAATGTATATTTTTAATCAGTATATTAACTTCTAGTTGAATATCATCTTCTGGTCAGTACGTGGTTCCTTTCCGCATAAAAGTAGGAGAGATAATGATATATATATATATCTGAGTGCTTATTCATTTTAATCTGTATTTCAATATGATACTACCCTTTGTTTTTATTTCCATTATGAATACTATTAGCCTAGTGGAAATAGAGCAGTAAAATTTTTAAATGATTACCTTATCTGAGTACCTGGTATGCTTTTACTGTAACAAATTGATATTTATTTAACTGAACCTTATTACTAATTTTTCAGATGACAGTAATTCAGGAGTCATGATTTATTTTACCTTTACTGTCCAATAAGTGGAATATAATAGAATTTTCTTATTGAGAAGATATCAATGGCATCTATCTTTCTGTGGTGAAACTTTCCTTTCCAACACAACAATTTAGTTCTATGTATATAGATATACCTATAAATCTCAGTCTTGCAATGAATTTAACCTATCATTTCTGCTTTCTTCTTTCTTCACTGCTGTAAAATTCTATATCATATTTTTACTCATACAACCAAAATTATTTGTTTCCTAGTGCAATAATAATAATGGATTTTTGTCTCTTTCGTTTTCCTTTCATATATCTATATGCAACTCAATAAAGTAGTTCTGCAATATCAGTAAGGTGTTCACTTCTTTTATCTCTTTCATATTAAGATTTCCTATTTTTATACAGAGTTTGGTTTCTTTTTCTACAGAATTTGAGTATAGCTATACAATAATAAAGTTAAGGGAGGAAATAAATCTCCAGATTTAAACCTTTAACAGGTTTAGAACTTCTGGTTGATTTTTCCCTTAGCTCCTATCCATACAACTACACAGAATGGAGAGGATTAATTTCCTATGAACAGTTCTGTAAATGTATGGCTACCAGTTTCAACATTTAATAAAATATCATCTAATGACTTTAATCACACTACATAGTAACAACGAAACTCAATCATTCATAAGCATGTTGGACATACCACTTATGATATTGACCAATCCTCCCAACCTTAGAGTTCTTTTATCCACAGAACTCACCCCCAAGCTGAGATCATCTCTTGGAATAGACCAACCACTAATTTGTTCAGGAATAGCTTATTTAAGCTTTTGTTCCCCAAAGCCTGTTTCTAATTCTACGTCCAGAATTACAGGATGCTTTTCTTCCTGTTTGCTTAGGCTTCCCTTATTTAGGGATTTTTAAAGCTGCTTTATGCTTTTCCCAGCTTTTTACCTCTTCCCAACTACTCTCCACATCATTGGGGAAACTAAAATTTCCTCAAAATCTAATTTAGAAATAAATTCTTTCAAGGATTTCTGAAAGATTTTTGGGGAAAGTATTTGCCTCTATCCATCCTCATGGATTTAGCAAGTGATCTCATAATTCTCATTTTGGTCAATTTGCATAGAATTATTTTATTTATTTTCCATAATGAAATAGTTAATTACATCCAAAAAATACTTGTCCATTGGGGTCCACTCCCCTTTGGATTAAAGTTCAAATGTCTAACTTCAAAAGAACATAAAACTATAGGTGTTACATATTCCCCCTCTGAAAGAAAACACCGTCCTCGGTGTTTATAACTAGCTACTAGAGTTCATTTTCCAAAAAAAAATGGATATTTTTCCATTATCCCAGCTTCTCTTTCCCAGGTAGCTTCTTCAGTAGTAAAGTGCTTCCACTGCACTTTTACTCTTGCTACCGTTCGATTCCTCAATTCAATTTCTTCCCGCTCCAATATTTGAAGTGGCTCTGGAAGGAACTCCCCTTCTGGTTCCACATGTATCACATTCCAATCAACAATGCGAGAAGAATCATGTATATATCTTTTTAGTAATGAAACATGAAACACATCATGAACTTTAACATGGGGCAGTAAATATCTAGTAGCCAGTTTTGCACAACTTCCAGCATAAAGTGTGCTCTTTTTGGGTTTAATATGCAAATACACATGCTCTCCCACTTTAAATTCTCGATGTACCCTCTTCTTATCAACATATTTTTTCTGGCGATCTTGTGCTGTCTTCATGTTTCTTTGTATTTTTTTAACAATTCTCTCCATCTCTTGTAAAGCATCTGGTCCCAACATTAGTTTATCCTCAGGTTGGCTCCAGCTTAAAGGAGTACGACATTTCCTTCCATAGAGTACTTCAAATGGACTCATTTTGATGGAGGATTGATAGCTATTATTATAGGAGAATTTAGCTAAATGCAAGTAGTCTTCCCATTTTGATGGCCTATCCATCACATACATTCTCAGCATATCTTCCAAAATCTGATTTGTTCTCTCTGTTTGACCATCTGTCTAAGGGTGATAGATAGTGCTAAAATTCAACTTAGTGCCCATGCCCCCAAATAGACCTTTCCAAAAAGCTGCTGTGAACTTAGCATCTCTGTCTGAGAAAATCATCTTTGGGACCCCATGGAGCCTTACTACTTCTTTCAGGAACACATCTGCTACTTGGGCTGTCCCAAAAGTAGATTTCACAGGTATGAAGTGTGCAGCTTTTGTTAAAGTGTCTACTACTACCATCACCGAATCATGTTGGTATTTGGTTTTGGGTAGCCCTGTTATAAAATCTATAGAAACTGTGTTCCATTTCCATTCTGCAATCGGTAAAGGATTTAGAAGACCAACAAGATGCTGATGCTCAACTTTAACTAGTTGACACTCCATGCACCTAGATAAATATTATGCTACATCTCTTTTCATTCCTGGCCAAAACAACTTCTTTTTCAAACCTGTTAAAATTTTCTGATATCCAGGATGCCTTGCATATGGTTGTTTGTGATACATTAAAAAAGAGTGTTTTAACATGTTTTTTTAATGTATCTGCAATTTGTATCAATGTGGGTCCTCTCAAAAGTATATATAATGGGTACTCGTTGGATGTGAAATTTAATTCTGCATCTAATTTCCACTAATGTGTGTTGTATATGTCATTGTATGTAAATTATTGTTTTTCACTTATTCTTTTTAAATGGTTATCGAACAACAATGGACTCGAAGGAGGGTCCATTCCCTTCCCCCTAGGGGCACCACTGGCCCTCAACATGAATCCCTACACTATGTAAATCATAAATTTGGATGTAGGTTTAAAATGCTCACCTATGTTCTCCATATTCTTCTTTAAAATTATATATATGAACATTGGCATCCATAAACCACTAATATATTATCAAAATGTTAGAATATAACCATATTTATTTAACGAGGACTACAAAATCATGGTAAAAAATACCATGGTACAAAAACTTGCTTTCAATAAAAGCTATGTGATGGAAACTAGAAAAATAGATGGAGAAAATATAAAACATACACAATTCTACCCCGTAGAGAATTGTACTTCTTGGAAATCGTCAACTTACCCACCAAAAGCAAAAACCCACAATAGAAAAAATAAAAATGATTTTAACCCATCAACCCCAAATGGAGAAACTAGCAATTTATAAGATAATCAACTTAATTCATAGGGAAACAAATGAATGTTATGGATATGATCTCTAAAGGTAGTGGTTTATCCAGAAATTGAGGTTAAATAAAAAAAAATAGAAAAATATATCAAGTATATTCAAGATCATGTCTTATTGGGAAGCTCTTGGAAATTTGGCATTCTCAAAAAGAACTAACATGGTCGATCTAGTAGAGATATAAAACAAAAGGCTAAACCAATGTTTAGAACCCAATTTATTTTTTCATAATGAAATTTATAATATACAACATAAAATGCACATATTTGATAATGGACCATATTTCTACAATTTAGTCAATTTGCATTTGCATAGATGGAGAATTTTAGTATGGAAAAAGAAGATTTAGAGGAAGCGTTGGCTGAAATATGAACGCATTCCTTATCATGGGAGTTATGGGATGAAGAGATATTGTAAGGATTTGGAAATGTGTTAGGAGACTTCTTAAAAATATGAGAATCCATAAGGTCAACAAGGTAAATCTACTAGATAATGATTCTTATTCACATGATCATAGTAGAACCATTGTTGGGAATGATCAACATTTACTAAAATGATACACTCTAAAAGAGAACCCCGACGATTATGAACAAACACATTTTAGATGTGGGAGATGTAATTTATATGGGATCATATTGAAGTATTATCTCATAATATTTCATGTTTTCAACATGCCTAGTAGGATATCAAGGATTTCAAGGGTTTTTAAAGCCCTCGCCTCATATATTGAATCAAAGAGCTCAACAGCCCCTGTCCTTGACAAAATACCAAAAATATAATAAAAATATTTTATTTATAGTAAATATCAAAAGTTTAGCAAGCTATAAGATGAAATAGTAAGCTCAATTATATCACATCCCCATAATAAGAGGCTAGAAAAGTAAGTTGGCCCTTTGAATAATTTGCAATAGGGACATAAAATAATTAGGGGGGTACTAGAAGCATTCATTCTAGAAAAATCATGAGAAAAAAGGAGACATAGCCATGAAATAAAGAGGCTAAGGACATGGGCTTATATCCACCTAGTGCACTAGGAATAGTTAAAGCATGGAAAGGAAGAGATCCATATTCAATTCCAATGAACAAGGTAAAAATATTTGAGAATTCCTACATCAAATGTTATCCTCAATTGCAGGAATCTATATAGGTATGCATGCCTCTAGCTCTAATTTTGGATCACATACTAATTATTTCAAGTAAATCCCTTAGGTGAGTAAGGAAGAAAATAAAAAGTGAAACAAAATTAATTAACAAGTCCTTGAAGGATTGGGAGAACAATTAGTAAATATAGGCAAAATCAGGTTAATAACATAAGTCCATAGCTTCAATAGAAACATATTGTAAATTAGTATCATATCATGGAATACTAGGACCTTAAATTGTGAAGGGGGGAAAATGATCCTTAAAAAATATGGAGAAGGATCAACCAACCATTTTGGTTATTCAAGAAACTAAAAGCTTCTATTAAAAGATAGCCTTAATAATTGTTAGATCTAAGAATTTTCTGATCCATAATGTAGATAGATGTCTTTCGGAATGACCACACCACTAAGATTTGGTCGATGTTTCGAACCATCTAATGTGGTTCATCCTCTGGACAAGGTGAAGAACTTCACTGATCTTCATGAATAAATAGTATGCATGCATGATTGTCCAGAGATATTTGTTAAACCTATCAGTTAGAGAATTAAGTAATTAGTTATTTAGTTATTAAAAATCAAATTAATTAATTTCATTTCATTAATTAATATTAAGGAATATTCAAATTTTAATTATAATAATTTTTTTATTTTACTATCAATAACACATATAAATATTTGAAGTATAATAATATTAAAATATTGGTTATTTGAAAAATAAATAAAAAACTAAAAAATATAAGGGTAAGAATTTTTTATTTAATTATTTATTTTTCAAATAACCAATATTTTAATATTCTTATACTTCAAATATATGTTATTATAATAAAATAAATTTTTTATTATAATTAAAAAATAAATATTCTTTAATATTAATTGCTGAAATTAAATTAATTAATTTGATTTTTAATAACTAAATAACTAATTTCCCAATTCCATAATGCCTAGTTTTTAAGGGCTAGTTTTAACGACTGTCTCTTGGAAATGATGCATCCATTCTATTTATTCATGAAGATCAATTAATTTCGTCACCTTTTCCTGAGGATGAACCAGATTAGTTGGTTCAAAATGTCGACCAAATCTTAGTGATGTGATTATTCTGAAAGACATTTATCAGCCTTAATAACTATCAATTGCAACACCAGATGTCAATGCACAACAGCTAATGTGAAAGGAAAAAAGAGAGATTGTATGTTATCTAGAATTTTCAATAAAAATATCTCCTATGTATGCTTTTCTAATATAGAATATCAACCATGAAGTCTCAACTTATAGGCTCAAATGGAGTACCCTTATTAGCTAATGTATTTGGACCTAATTTTAAAAAAGATAACTTAAATTTTATAAAATAAATTAGCAATGTACAAGTCCCTAATAAGGAATTATCCATTGATAATATGAGGATATTTCGAACCTTATTAATATCTATAAAAAATATAGGAGGTATCAAATTTCTAGAAAGAGAGGTTGCAAAATTTGAAAAAATGATGTAAAATGTCAATATTCTATATTTTTAAATTAATAGGGAAATTTTGAGGTAAAAATTTGGTCTCAAGGAAAAACATATTAACAAAACAATTTTTTTTGGAAAATGAGGCTAAACAATATTAATTTTCTAAAATAAAATAGTATATATGCTACAGGCTCAGTTGGTAAGCTGCACTTAACCAATCCCATCCTTTGTTGTCTTCGTAGATGCGCATGTATGTGGCTTCCTCCTCGAAGGAAACCAGCGTAGAAAAAACATCAAACAAAAAATTACAAAGTGTGTCTTAGTACCAGTGAAAGTAGAGGTACTGTGAAAATAACTAGCATAACAAAAAACTAAGAGGAGCTAAGTTACTGTGCAGTCATGGGTCTTCTGCATCTTCCTCTCTATCTAGATCTTCCTCCGCAATGGGACATGAAAACTCATGCGCAACGGCTTCCTATTCAAAAATGGGTTGACGTGGAGGCCTGGAAGTAGGTCTGTAGAGGATGGGAGAAAATAGGTACTCGACATCCAGGACTCACGTCCAGGTGCCTTCAGAGTGCATTATCCAGACATTTGTGTCATCCCCCTCAACCACCTATGCCGGAAGAGGCTCGGTTTTGTGGGGCAAGGGGTGTGTCTAGTGCGCAATGGTCGATTTTCTTGGTCCACTTCTGCCCCTCTGTATTACATGAGTGGGGGGCTCCTACTCCTAGTCAAGCTTGGGGCTCTGGGGGCTTCTCTAACGTGGCTTCCCAAAGAGGAGCCTTCAGCGGACTCCAAGTGGTTATCTTCCCCTCGATGGTAGTGCCCACGGAGCGCATCTCTTTGGCCTCCTCTAATTGTTATTTGGTGCAACCCAGGAGCGATTGGTCAAATGAAGCAAGAGAGGTGCTGAACCGAGACGGGAAGTGCACTGTGAGGTTATATTGGATAGGGAGGTGCGCTGGTGGAGGATGCAAAGTAGGGGGAGTAGGATAATGGGAGAATATAGGCTAGTGAAACTAGCTAGGAAGATCAAGCAGGGGTGAGGTGCGTATACAGCGGGGTGCATAGCCTGGGGGATTTTGTGCAACACAGCACTAGGGGGAGGTTCTGCGGTAAACTAGGCACACTAGAGGGCTAGAACTAAAACAAAAAATCCAAAAGGAGTAGATTGTGAGTATCTTTGTGTTGTAGGTCCTCCCCTTTTGTAGGCCTATGACACATGCGAATATGTTGATCATTATTGTGCCTCGCTTGCAGCTGCATGCTGCAACTCTTTTCATGAGTAATCATGTGCGTAGAGTTATGTCTGAACGTCATATCCTTCCAGGATATCATTAAAAATATTTCAGCAGAGAGGTACCATAGAGGGTATTTTGTTGTCTTTGTGTGTCTTCATGATGCCTAATCCATGTCATCTCATGCGAATTATTGTAGGACTCTGGATCTGCTTCAAGTGAAGGTCTGCATTGTATATCTTCATCATCTTGAGCATGGGAGAGACTATTTTCATGTGTGTTTCTATTTTCATTGAGCATGGGGAGAGAAAATACTTTTGGATATGAGTTTGGCATTCTCTTCTTAAAGAATCATCCTTAATCTAGGTGAGATTGGAATAATGCAGCTCTCTGTGACTTTCCATGCCTTTGTTCGCTTTCCTACGCATGTGGTGAAAAGTTATTGCCCTATGATTTTGTATTAGTTTTTCCATGAATTTGAGTCTATTGGCAAGCCTCCAGCTAGTGGATACCTTTGTGGAGGTAGAGCCATGGAGAATTCTTGCAGCCACCAGAGTGATAATTTGGGAATATTCCTCCATTTCCAGGGGAAAATATTTGAACTAAATGGCTTTGTGGATGCCCTGGAAGAGTCCCTCTAGCTTTGCGGAGTTGTTTCTATCCTATCCCATATTTCCATAGTAGATCGGAAGGGGCTCGCTCTGGGAGTTCCTAAAGATACCTCAAAATCCTGCATTTTCAGGGTTGCCTTTGGAGGCGCCATCGAAGTTACATTTGAATAAACCATTTGGGGGAGGACTCCATTGTTCAGGAGTGGTGGTTCTTTCTTCTTTCACTGGGGGATTTTCTAGGGGGTATTTATGCTCATATTCTAGTTTCTCCATATGTTACGCTCCACATTAGAGGTGGAGAGATCTTCCTTACTCCATGGAGTAATGGCCCAGGTTTCGGTGAGGTTGTCGTGTATCCTTGCCCAAATTTTCTCATGATTTCATGCATGATCTTTAAATATCTTATTGTTCCTTTCTCTCCATATGTTCCAGATCAGGAGGCCTGGAATTAGCTGCCAGAGTCTGTTCAAAAGGTTTTTGGAGCATGGGTTTTCCGTCTAGCTGATAATGGTGTTGATGATGTTGTCCCTTTCTCTCTTGGTGCATCTACATAGGATTGCGATCTTGTCCCACAGGGCATTGGATGTAGGGCATAGGTCCAATAAGTGGTCAATGGTTTCAAAGTATTCTTGGCATAGAGGGCATCTTGAGGTCCCACAAACCCTCACTTCAATAGATTCTCCCATGTGAGAATGCGTCTTTACTGAGTAGCCATAAGAAGGTGGCTACTTTGGGCCAGGGCTTAGTAGACCATATAATCTTCCATATGAGATTGGATGGATTTGGGTTTTGCTATTGTAAAAGGTTTTAGGCTTCCTTGGTGGAGCAGTTGCCTAAAAAAATCAACTTGAGAGAAATTGTACTTCATATTGATGCTCTTCAACTTGATTTTTGTTCCATTTTTCACCAAAGTCCTTTTGTTATTTCAATCTCAGGTGGATGAGTCCGTTGAATTTTTAACTAATCATGAAGATCTGATATTTTATGAATATGGTTCACGTGAGACCAATATTACAGCTTAGCCTTCTCCTTTTGTACGCTATGGTCAGTCATAAACATTTTTTAATTTATAATCCCATCGAAAATTGATGTAGAGGAGTCGTCGTGCATAAGGACGGGCATGGCCACTGTATGTTTGAATTGGAAGACAACATGACGCTTCATGAAATGCTGTAGTGTGTGAGACGCTTCATTAACTGTTGCAGCGGTGCAACAGAGTGAAGGAAGGTCGCTCTCAGTTGAGAGGAAATTCAATAGATTTTTTGAGCTAGTGTGTAAATGTAACTGTGAAGCAGGTTGAGCAGGCATCTTGGAAATTCAATATATTGCCGAAAATTCGAGATAGTGCGAAGATGTTTGTTCTATGCTATTGGTTCAAGCAACGTTGCAGATTTACGAGGTTGTGATCGAAGATGGGGTCGAATCAGTCAAGTACTGGAAGGCCCACAAATAAACCTAGTAAAATGGTAATGTTGAGCCATAAGCAACATTCCTCATAGAGTTAATTCCTTTTTTTCCAGAGTCGAAAAAACACCCATTATATTAAAAATGTAAAAGGTACATAAATCTTGTTTCAACAGTCCACAGATGTGTCTTTTCCATATTTTCCTATGTGCCTTTTCATAAACAAACAGTTAACAACTACTTTCTCTATGTTGTATAGAATTGCACTATACATAAAATAAGAACTATTTAGCTAGTATTTATCACATATTAGCATATGTATGAACAAAAAAATAAAACTAAATCTGAATCAAATTTACTATGATCATGGCCCCTTTGCAAGCATGCCATCCTTGTTTTCACAGAGTCAAAACTTCAAAATAATTACCAGCACACCTCCAGAAACATGTGATACATAGATTACACTTAGAGGGGCACCGAGACCATTCTTTGAGAGCCTGTCTACCCTCGAATCTTTTTCATGATAGACATGAACCAACTTCAGCCATCCAAGACAAGGCATGTGGTTTTGAATATGACGAAGCCACCCATCAAAGGAAGGTGGATAGAAATCCAAAACCTCATTAACACCGTCTACAACCGACTTCACGTCTCCAGAAACATGTATGTCTTTAATCCGTAAGTTTTGCACCAGCCACAAGACACTCCAAAGAGTCATTGCTTCAGTCGTTATATTTGATCTAGGCCTGCCATGCGAGTATAATTCGTATCTTTAACCCTTATCAACCTTGATCCATGCCCCCACCCCACACAAACCACCTTGTTGTGCCCTATCAAAGAAAGCTCCTTTGCATGCCCGTGTTGAGTGATAGCCACTAGGGTCCATCCTCGAAGTCCCCTATATAAATTCCCCAGATATTATTACGCACGATCGAAAAATGCGATATAAAGAAAAATGGAAGAGTCTTAAAATGATCGAGAGCTGCTTTCTAGTCATTAAAAACAGCCAAAATGGACACAGGCCTCTAGGCCATAACAACAAGATGAGTTGAAAACAGTAACCACAGTCTCATGATAAAAGGGAAGGGAAGAAAAAATGTGCTCTACAGATTCTGGTGCTATCCTGCAAAAATAGCAAAAACCAGGCCCATTAAAAACTCTTTTCAAGAGATTGTCCCAAGTCAATATTCAGTTTCTCCACACAAGCCAACCAAAAAGAAAGATCTTAAGAGGGATTTTTAACTTCCAAAAATTCGCAAAGTGAGACACCTCCTCGTTTGTGCCCTCTTTCATTATGATGCCCCTGTATACATCTGTCACAGCAATAACAACATTCTTCTTCTGCCCATCCCAAATCACCCGATCACCCTCCCGGTTGTAACATAAACCACTTCCTTTAAGTTTCGATAAATATTCATACCAAATGAGTGAATCCTCCCATTCAAGCCCTAATACTTCCGTTGATTTCCAAATCAGGACACATTATTGCCAACTAACAATTACCTGTGACATAAAAAATTTACCCTTTTCAACCATTTTATGCCTAATCTGATCATTCTACTCCATAGCATGACCTGCTCCAAAGACCCCGTCAGGCACCAGAATAATTTCCAAACCATTTCCAAATTGCCACTTAAGCCTCTCCGCCAAAATTTCCACCACTTTCAGCAAACTCCTCCATATGGCTGAGCCTCCTTTCAACTCAGAGAAGGTGTTCCTTTCAATCTCGGCCAATATGTTGCCATCTATATACATAATTTTTATAACCTCCTCCCATACCACGACTCCATTGACCTCCCTACAAAGTGATTTCATAAGGATAGCTTGCATGAAGGATCTAATTTCTAATAGTCCAACCACCCAAGACCTTTGGTTTGCAAATGTCCTCAATGTTGGCCAGATGGAACTTATTGTTTTTTGTTTCCCCAAACCAAATGAACTGTGACACCAACCTCATGATAAGATGAACTATACTAGACGACAGAAAAAAACAAATGTGCCCAATAGAATGTAAGTTGTTGAAGCACAACTTAAATGAGAGTGAATATCCCTCCTAAAGACAATCATCTATGGGACCATCTATTTATCCTCTTTTTGAATTTCTCAACCAACCACGACAAATCCGCTACTCTGTAATTGCGAGTTTTTAGTCTAAAACCCAAATAGGACAATCCCTCCTTCATATTCCTGACAGAGACCCCGAAGAGATCAACAATAAAAGGTATTTCATCCATATTCCCATCGCCATGGAGTAAGAAAGACTTCCCCGCATTACTATTCAACCCCATGGCAGCCCCAAAATGGAGGAAAATATCATGGAAATATATCCATTGGAACCTGCATTGTCTTCCGAACACCAGAAGGTCATCAACAAATAGGGAATGCATAATAGAGACCATGGCAGAATAAAAAAAACCCAGAGCAGTTTGCATTTCTCAAGATGAGACTAAGACAATCCATAACGAGAATGAATATAAGGGTCGAGAGAGCACATCCCTAACGTAACCTCCTTTCCACAGAAAAATACTCTATTGATTTTCCATTAACAATTATTACATATTTGACAAAAGTTATGCATGACATTATGTACCAAATGCCAGAGAGTGACATACCAATCTTCAGGAGAATGAGCCTTATGAAAGACCAATTCATTGAATCATATTCCTTCTAAATGTCCACTTTCATTATGAGGGTCTCCAACTTCCTAGAGTGGACTGAGCGGGGGACCTCTTGAGCTATTGCGACAACATCATGAATTGATAGTCCCTGTCAAAATCCATATTTCTCAACAAAAATAAACCTTCAGAGAGTTACATTTGACCGTTGTGCTATAATCCTTGATTTAATTTTGTACATGACATTACACGGGGAAATAGGGTGAAAATATATGAAGGTCCTGGGTGTCACACCTCCAAATTTCACACACACAAAAAAAAATTCTTCATGAACTTAGACTTTTAAGTATAGGTTTATTATGACATTTCACCTTTTTATCATGATACTTTTCATCATCATATGCTGTCACAATTAAATCCTCTACCCCTACTTCTTACCTTATGTTATTTGCATTTCAAGGGTGAACATATTTTTCATGTCTTTGACCTTTACATAGGTCTCGCATACCCTTGCGAACTCACCTTTGACTTAAGGGTCAAATATCTCATTTATCTAATTACTGAATATAAAGTAAACCCTATGGCCCATTAACATGTATAATAAAACATGATTTAAATGAACCTTTGGCCAAATGCAGGTTCGAACTTTCCACTATCCATAGTTACGATTCCTCCGCCATGTATCTTGGTATAGACTTTAGGGAAATGTTTTTTTTTTTTTTTTTTTATATGATTCGACATAATATTGTGAATTGATTGTTTTCCATGCGGTTGGCATTAACACCCATATACGCCTGGTTTGACATGACCACACATCACGGTACATAATATTTTCAATCGATTTCAGATATGGTACTTTGAATTGAGATCATTATACACGTAGAGCGTATAGTCAAAATGGATTTTAGTTGCTAGGTGCATCGCCGCGAGGAAACTTGTATCCACATCAGGCGTCATAATAAATAAATGAGTGCCGTATGGTTTGTGTAGTTCTCCATACCCCTTCGCTCACTTGCCTGGTGATTACACGTCGATGAGCTAGCTCGACTTATGTGGTGTACAAAAACCATGCCAATATAGGTACAGGACATATCAACTTCCATTCGGATTTACACTCCATTAATGTGATACGATGATCTTTACTCCCCATTGTTACCCTTCGATCCGTGTCTGGGCTTCCACGATTCTGCCAAGTGGACGATGGTGATCGATTCCGGTTAGGGTTAAGGCGGTTATCGAAGAATTATATAAGGCTTTTAGGGTAGAGCTAAGTCGGGTTTCTGCATTCCTCAATTTGTTGTGCACCTCTGCGTCTGCACAATTCTACATTCTGCCGAGGGTTTGTGATTCTCCGTTGCAGAGAAAACCATGGCGCCTCAGTTTCATCAACAAGACATCAAGTAATTACCTCAGCGCTCATTTTTACTTTATTGTATGCTTAAATGATTTTAGGACATTGCTCATAGCTGGCCATACGCCAGTTCTGAGTATGTATTCCATCCTCAGTAAGGGGAATACTTCTTGTTTTAAGATATGCGAGTCATACTCTCAGCGCAAAATGAGGTTGATTTCCACTTTTCGGGTTATCGTCGACCCTACTCTGGCAATTTCATAGGATGAGACTAATTCTTTTATGCCTCTTGTGTAGTGTGCTTCGCATCCTTTCAAGCAGATGTCTACTATTCAGTGGATTTTTATGAGGTAGGTTCTTGTGTGTCTCGTCTCTGCCAAAAATTGTAACTTCCTCCCTATTCTCTTTGAAGGTGTTGCGTATTAATCCCTCTCTGTTTACAATTTTGATTCCAGGGCTCGACGTATCTGAACGTTACATTCCACAGGTATTGTTTTAACCTCATTATTATTTTCATCCTTCACTTGTTTCCCTACGATATTTCAATTTGACTAATTCCCTTTTTTTTGGTTGCATTTGTCGTTTACAGGTAAACGAAGGTTTATGGCATGCTTATAAATGCAGTACGTAATATTTTCAATCGTTATGGCTACTAACGTGGATCTCTTGGCCGTCCAGGTTGGTATTCTTATGGGATTTATTGCCCCTCTCCTGTTGCGTCGTTTCATGGGCGTCGAAATATCATCCTCTTATGCTGTTGCGCAGAAGGGCGCTTGTTTAGATTGGTTCTATTGAGATAGGGGTTGCAAGTTTTACACCCCAGCCTGATAGGCTCATTATGTATTTTGATATTATGGGACATATATATATATATATATATATATATATATATATATTCCCTATTATGTTAGGTTGAATTCAATATACTATGCCACAGTACAATTTTACATGGACTGTATGAATCGTGTGTATTTTTTTCATACCATGAAATTTGGCTTTGTTTAGTTTTCTCGTTAGCACAGATATAGAATTTTGGTAATACTAATATGGTTCCAGATCATCAGAATTTTCAGGAAGATTATATAAAATTTCTATCTCTTCTTCTGATGTGTTTTGTTTCTTATTGTGTCATCATGACAGTTTCCTCTGTTCATGGTTATATTGAACTTGTATAGGCATATGAATGGCATGCCTTGTTTCATAAAAGTCAGATTTTCTACCCAACATAGTTACATTCATGGAAGTTCAGAAGTATATTTCTCTGCTTTCCAAAATTATCACATAATATTTCTGCCTGGCTTTCCTCATTATTATATCTAGTTATCCAGCTCTTGTCTGCCTGTGTACCTGGTAATAAATTTTTCAGAAGGCTGGTTATGGGATTGGAACCCATTCCCTTTTTCCTCTTGATCAATGGAAATAGTGTTTATATAACTGTATTGTACATACTGTTGAAATAATTTTACTCTTTGCTACTGAAATTCTCAACTGCTTACTCATACTTTATACCTTCTATGAAATCAATTGCAGTGATATGATATTAGAGTAGTTTCATGAGACCATAGTCTCTAGTATATTTTGTTTATAAATATGTACCCCCTTCTTCCACTAGACAAAGTGACTTAGGTACAACCTGGTTGATTTAAAACATTTAAATTCCTAGAATTATAATAGAATTTGTTTGGCTGAACCTAAGATCAGTCTATTGAGTCTCTCCCTCTGTTCTTCCATAACAGTATAAGGTTTAATTCCTATCCTGCTATGGTTCTGGTATAATATAGTGAATTCCATTTCTCTCTATGGTAGTTGTAATAAACATTATGCTAGGAAACAGAAGCAGATTAAAAACAATTTCACAATGTTTCCTGAAAGAACAAGTTTTCCTCAGATTTAAACCAACCATGGGTTTAAACATTTTGTGGAATTCTACTTACGTGATTCTCCTCATGAACTATGGGCTATTAATGACTGTGTTACTGCCTGCATTATATCTATTTAAATGTAGTAATACAATGTAATATCTTTAATGACAATTTTTTTTGTTTTTATATATGTAGCCATCCATAACATCATGCCTGAAGAAGACAATTTTTCTGTAGACATACCACCAGGTAGTAGACCAACCTCCCAACCTTAGAGTTCTTCTGTCTCCTAGAACTCACCCCCGAGCTAAGATCACCTCCTAGAACAGATCAACCCCTAATCTGTACAGGAGCAGCTTATTTAAGCTATTGTTCCCCAAAGCATGTTTCTAATTCTGCGTCCAGAATCTCACGATGCTTTTCTTCCTGTTTGCCTAGGCTTCCCAATTTAGGGATTCTTTAAAGCTGTTTTATGCTTTTCCTCAGCTTTTCCAGCTTTTTACCTCTTCCCAAATACTCTCCTCATCATTGGGGAAATTCAGATTTTTCCTCAAAAATCTAAATTTAAAACTTACTATCTTTCAATGATTTTTGAAACGTTGTGGGAAAATATTTGCCTCATCCATCCTCACAGATTTAGCAAGTGATCTCATCATCTCATTTTTGGTCAATTTGCACCACAATAATTTATTCATTTCCTCAATTAAATGTTTAATTACATTCACAAAATAATTATCCTTTGGGGTCCACTCCCCTTACGATGTAAAGTTCAAGTATCTAACTTTAAAATGCAATCACATGAATTGGGGGTGTTACATATTCCCCCTCTAAAAATAAACACCATCCTCGGTGTTGTTATTCAACTACTAGAGTTTATTTTGCAAATAAAAATGGATATTTTTCCATCATTTCAGCCTCTCGTTCCCAGGTAGCTTCTTCAGCAGTAAAGTGCTTCCACTGCACCTTTACTCTTTCTATCGTCCTGCTTCTCAATTCAATTTCTTCCCGCTCCAATATTTGAAGCGGTTCTGGCAGAAACTCCCCTTCTGGTTCCACCTGTACAACATTCCAATCAATTATGTGAGAAGCATCATGTACATATATTTTTAACAATGTAACATGAAATACATCATGAACTCTAACATGGAGTGGTAAGGCCAGCTTGTAAGCCACTGGTCCCACCCTTTCTAATACTTCAAAGGGACCACAGTATCTAGGGGCCAATTTTGCACAACTCATATTCCCCCTCAGAAAATAAACACCGTCCTCGGTGTTATTATTCAACTACTAGAGTTTATTTTGCAAATAAAAATGGATATTTTTCCATCATTTCAGTCTCTCGTTCCCAGGTAGCTTCTTCAACAGTAAAATGTTTCCACTGCACCTTTACTCTTGCTACCGTTCTGCTTCTCAATTCAATTTCTTCCTGCTCCAATATTTGAAGCGGTTCTGGTAGGAACTCCCCTTCTGGTTCCACCTGTACAACATTCCAATCAACTATGTGAGAAGCATCATGTACATATCTTTTTAATAATGAAACATTAAAGACATCATGAACTCTAACATGGGGTGGTAAGGCCAGCTTGTAAGCCACTGGTCCCACCCTTTCTAACATTTCAAAGGGACCACAGTATCTAGGGGCCAATTTTACACAACTCCCAGCATAAAGGGTGCTCTTTTTGGGTTTAATACGCAAATATACATGCTCCCCAACTTTAAATTCTCTATGCACTCTTTTCTGATCTGCATAACTCTTTTGGCGATCTTGTGCTGTCTTGATGTTCTTTTGTATCTGTTTGACAATTCCTTCCATTTCTTGTAAAGCATCTGGTCCCAACATTAGTTTGTCTTCTGGCTGACTCCAGCTCAAAGGAGTACGACACTTCCTTCCATACAGTGCCTCAAACGGACTCATTTTGATGGAGGATTGATAGCTGTTATTATAGGCAAATTCAGCTAAATGTAAGAAATCTTCCCACTTTGAGGGTCTATCCATCACATACATTCTCAGCATGTCCTCCAAAATTTGATTAGTTCTTTCTGTTTGACCATCAGTCTGAGGGTGGTAGGCAGTGCTAAAATTCAATTTAGTGCCCATTCCTCCAAATAATCCCCTCCAAAAGGTTGCTGTAAATTTAGCATCCCTATCAGAAACAATCACCTTAGGGACCCCATGGAGTCTTACTATCTCCTTCAGGAACACATTCGCTACTTGAGTTGTTCCAAAGGTGGATTTCACTGGTATAAAGTGAGCAGCTTTGGTTAAAGTGTCTACTACTACCATTACAGAATCATGCTGGTATTTGGTTTTGGGTAATCCTGTAATGAAGTCCATAGAAACAATGTCCCATTTCCATTCTGCAATGGGCAAAGGGTTCAGAAGGCCGGCAGGATGCTGATGTTCCACCTTAACTAGTTGACATTCCATGCATCTACTTAAATATTCTGCTACATCTCTCTTCATTCCTGGCCAGAACAACTTCTTTTTCAGGGCTGTTAACATTTTCTGATATCCTGGATGTCCTGCATAAGGTTGTTTGTGGTATTCATCCGGAATTTCTCTTTTTAAAGACTCTACATTGGGAATATACAGTCTGTTCTTATAACAGATCAGCCCTTTTTGGTTTTGGGTGAAATCAGTTTTCTCCTTTTTCTGTAATTGCACCAAAAGTGTTTCATAATTTGGGTCTTGGTTTGCTGCTTTAATCACTAATTCTTCTACATCAATCTGGGCACTACTTCCAATATTATTGATATTTTGACAAGAATTTCTGCTCAATGCATCAGCAACTTTATTTTCTTTCCCTCTTATATGTTTTATGTCCATGTCAAACTCACTTAAAAAGGACAGCCATCTGGCTTGTCTGGCATTCAATTCAGTTTGAGAAAAGAAATATTTGAGACTAATATGATCAGTCATCAATGTAAATTTTTTTCCAAGGAGATAGTGCCGCCACATTTTCAAAGCATGAATAACAACTGCTAATTCTAAATCATAGGCACTATAATTCTGTTCATGTATCTTCAGTTTCCTGGATTCGTAGGCAATCACTGAATTTTCCTGCAAAATAACTCCTCCCAATCCTTCTCTACATGCATCCGTACATACCACAAATTCGTTCTCAGGATCTGCAATCTTCAGTATAGGGGCTGTAGTAAGTTTCAGTTTTAATTTGTCGAAACTGTTTTGGCATTTTTCAGTCCATTCAAACTTGACACCTTTCCTCTGTAAGGAAGTGATGGGATGTGCTATGGCAGAAAATCTCTCCACAAATTTGCGATAATAGCCGGCAATCCCCATGAATGATCTAACTGCTGAAACATCAACGGGTACTGGCCATTCTTTTATAGCCTTTATCTTCTCTGGGTCAACAGCAAGGCCTTGTTCAAAAATAATATGACCCAAGTATTGGATCTTGTCCTTATAGAACTCACATTTGCTAAATTTAGCGTATAGCTGATTTTCCTTTAGAGTTTGCAATACTATCCTCAGGTGTTCTTTGTGTTCCTCCTCACTGTTTGAGTAAACTAAAATATCATCTATGAACACAAGGAAAAATTTATCCAAATACTTGTTTAACACACTGTTCATTAGGCACATGAATGTGGCAGGGGCGTTTGTCAAACCAAAAGGTAGAACTACAAATTCGTAGTGGCCATACCTAGTTCTAAAGGTTGTTTTGCTGATGTCTTCCTCTTTAATTCTGAGCTGGTGGTAACCAGTTCTTAAGTCAATTTTGGAGAATACTGAAGCTCCTCTCACCTGATCAAAAAGATTATCAATTCTAGGCAAAGGATATCTATTTTTAATGGTCAACTTATTCAGTTGCCTATAATCAATGCACATCCTGAAAGTTCCATCTTTCTTTTTCACGAACAACACTGGTGCTCCCAAAGGAGACACACTTGGTCTAATATACCCTTTGTCTAGCAGTTCTTGCAGTTGCATCTTCAATTCTATAAGTTCAGGAGGACTCATTCGATAAGGTGCTCGTGAAACAGGTGTTGCTCCTGGCACCAGATCGATTGAGAAGTCAATCTCTCTTTTGGGAGGAAGGTGAGGGATTTCCTTTGGAAAAACTTCCTTGAATTCTCTTATTACTGGTACAACATCCAGTAATTCTTCTTCAGTTTTCTTCTCTATTTCTTCCACATGCACTGCATAAACTTGATATCCTTTTCTAGCTATTCTTTTTAATTGCAATGCTGAAATTTGTCTTACAGAAATAGGTTTTGGTTTCCCTTTGAGGATAAACATTTTCCCTTCCTCATCTACACAGTGCAAGGTCTTATCCCAGCAATTCATCAAAGCTTTCTTATTTTCCAGCCAATCCATTCCTATCAATAGATCATATGACCCTAAGGGTACAATGTTCAAATTCACTTATGTTCGAAACTCATTTAATTGAATTTCTGTTCTGGGCAGTTTATGTGTTACCTTTGTTTTTGTTCCAGTGGCCAGTTGTACCAACCATGAATGTTGAAATTTTTTAGTTTTTAAGTTACATTTTTCTACAATCTTTGGACTAATGTAACTCAAAGAAGCACCTGGATCAATCAGAACAGAAACAGGTAGGTCAGAAATCTTACCCTCCATTTCCACCATGGTTGCTTGATGTTCTGCTTGCCGATTTTCCAGGGCTGCACTGATAGTTGGTATGTTTCTGGCTATATCATTTACTATTGTCACTTCCCGATCCCTCATGAGCATATGAACATTTCTATGGGGGCAGTCCCTCAAAAGATGGGGTTCTCCACAGCCCCAACATTTCAAGGGCTCCTTCATTCTGATTGTTCCCTCCTTTTTACTGTCTCCCTCTATTGGTTTCGATGCCACTTGAGACTGTGCAGTTTGACTTTCTTTGGGTTTTCCAAATCTTTTCCGCTGATGATCTCTGCCAAAATTCTTCAAATAGGCAGGTTTCGGTTTTCTCCCTTTGAATTCATTTTTACTTACCCAACTTTTTCCTTGATCAGTTTTTCCTTTGAACTGTTGGTAACACAATCTGGCTTTCCTAACAGCTTCGTCCATTGTTTTTGGGTTGTCAAACTCAATTTTCTCTTTGTATACCATAGGCAGACAATTCAGAAACCTCTGTACCTTTTCCTTTTCTTCCCTTATGTAAGGTACATACCTCAATAGATTGGTAAATTTAGTAACAAACTCATCGATAGTGAGCTATCCCAATCTAAGCTCATGAAATTCTTTTGCTTTGTCATCATAGTACCGCTCATTCAAGTAGCGATTCTTGAATTTAGCCTGAAAGTCTTCCCAAGTAACTGTCTTTTCATCTATGGCATGTACCATCTTTGTCTCCTCCCACCACAGGGTAGCCTTACCTTGTAGCTGGTAGACAGCTAATCTGGCCTTCAAATTGCTTTCATATTCATAAACCTGGAAATACTTAATCATATTCAGCAACCAGGCTTCAACATCTTCCTCCTTCTCCCCGTCATAGGAGGGAGGTTTGATTTTTCGGAATTCCCCTTGTAATTCCTTTTTCTACTTATTCTGATGTCGAATAGGATCTTCCTCATCAGATTCATCAGTTTTCCTCTTTCCGGAACCTTTGCCTTCTTGGCTGTTCCGTGAGGTTAATTCCCTTATGAGCTTTTCCTGCTCCTCACTGGCTAATGACAATCTGTCATTCTCGCTTTTTATCTCAGCCAATTCTTGTTGCAAATTTCGCAACATAGCCATCATGGCCGCATTGGGATCTGGTTCACCACGTAGATCAACATAAATTTCGCCACCTTCTTCTATTCTATCACTCCATTATACACTACATAGCACAGATCAGTGAACAGAACAAAAAAACAAACAACAAAAACAAAACTTTTGCTACAGCAAAAAAAATTACACAGTGAGTACACAACAATCGTGAGCACAAAGTCACCAGCCCAGTTTTATAACTTGGGCTCTGATACCATTTGTCATGTCTCCCTTTTCTCCATTTTTTTTTTTTTTTTTTTTTTTATAGGTGATTGACTTGTCCTTCATGGTTGAATCTAATTCATCTTAATTCCCCCTTAACTGTATATTATTTTCTTCGATTTATCTCGTATGCTATTTTGTCATTTAAAACTTACATAAAATATAAGACAACCCTTATATTTTTATAATACCCTTGATCCCAATTTTCAAGTCATTTTTCCCCACCATTACCTTACTTGAAGTTTTCAATTTCGCTACATCATAAGTGTCCTAATTGAAATTTCGGCCTCTACCTAATCCTGATCTTTTCGAAGGTTTGGGGGGTGTCCTGCTATTGGTGAGGGGGTGTGCACGAATTTATTTCATTCCCCTTACCATGGTTACGCCACATATATAGCGATGGTGTGTATACATGGTTCCCTCGTTTGCATTCAATACTGATTCATTTTTTCACTTGAATATATAAAAGATATAAAATACCTCTACCTGTACCTACGTCCATATCGGTGTGGCGTGAGGAGTTAATTTGTTTCACCCAACTCTGGTACCTTGACTTGATACGAGTTCAGTGTAAAGTAGACACGTAGATTATGAAATCGGGTTTGCATAGCAGAGATTCGTGCCAGCTATGGCTGTTCATGTTTTGGGGTTTGTCTATTTGTTTTTAACTGCGTGAAAATCTGACTCTGAGTTGTTCGACTGACATATGATACCAAAGGTATGATTTCATACGTCGGAGTTTAATGTTTCGATCTCTATCAGGATTTTCATGATTCCTTGTCTGCGCTTTTGGTTTTGTTTTGGAAACCCCAAAATGCCATTCCTCTGCTGAATTGACACCCAGGCTGTTATCGAGCAATGAGCTAGGGTTTCAAACATAAAAAAAAATTTCAGCCTCGTTATCTTCCAGGTTTTCGTTTCATCTTGTTACCCTTTCTCATATGCATCTCTGCCTTTCGCACAACTCCACGAAGTGCCGCAGTGCAGGAGGATTTTTACCAGTGTGTGGTTCTGGCCCTCAGCGAGAAGGTATCCCAAGTTCACATATAAGTTTTTTTTCTTTTCTATGGTCGATGTCTTTCAGATTTGATGATGTGTATTCTCTGAATTTTCTTTTGGTTGCCAGGACGACGCCTTCTCAGAACACGCGTTGAATTGTTTCGAAGTCCGCAGACTCCAATCCACTACGTTCTATGTCTACGTTCTTCCCTTTTTCATTCGAGTTCTGAAGATGTGCGAGGGTTTCGGACTTCGACAGACAGCCTGAGCTGGTTCAAGGCGGAGTCACTTCGAACTCGTCATGGTTAGTTGAAACTCCCACTGTTTTTATTTGTCTGTGATAGATGTGTATATAGATATATAAGAACCAATTGTATTTTATTTTCTACAGCTACCATTCACTACGATGGATGCCATTCTTATTCTTCTGTATATCTATATTTCTTCAGGATGTCTATTCATTCCTCATCACTCGTACAGGTAACCCTGGTTTCTGCCATTTCCATCTCATACCATCTACTGGTTTATCGATTTGATTTTCGGCTTGTGCCTCTTCCGAACGCGTATGGTATTTTTATTTTCAGGTCATGTGAGCACGCTGGCAAACGAAATTCCCGACCATGCTAGTTTGCCATTGCCTCTGGCAACGACCTAGCCGTTCCTTCGATGCTCCTAATCTCCCTTTCAGGGGTTCCTTTTTATTGTGTAAACGGTTGACGTCCTACCAACTATGTCAAGTTTTTTTTTTTCATTTTGCCATCGTTTTACTTTGCAGAGCATGACTGTCAAAGCGGTCAAAGTTGTATCAAGACTATATGTTATTGGTTTTAAACCCAAATTGTGCAGACAATGCACCACATTGCTACTCGATTTTATTTATGTATTTAATGTCGTGGAAAAATCAGAATGGACAATGAACTATGCACACACTTTGGTTTTATCTTTGATTCGAGGCCTGTCGTTATGCTGATCTCGCACTTTACTTGTTGGTTTGTTGGTTCTGATACTCGTTCAGGTGGTCTATAGCCGCCCCTTCCCTCAACTGCATATTCTCTCCTACAGGTTTTCTCTCGTTATATAATTCGTTCTGGCCTCGCACCAGAAGGATAAACTATCGTTAATGTGTATGACATGTTTACTCACAATATTGGTTACCTTCTAAAATTTCGTTTTATTTATCTCTATTAAGTTCTGCTAGTCTTGTTGTAGATACCTTAGTTTCCTGGTTCAATTAGTTTCGATGATATAAATTTCAAATATATCGGTGATGACTGTGTTACCCCATCGATCTAGATATTTAAGAGTAGATCGCTATTGTAAATCAATGATTCCATGACTGAAAGTGCTTTCGCATCGTACTTAATTTCTCTTTTCTTCTTTAGAGATTTATCTTGAGGACGTGTAGTAGATAAAAGTATTCATTCAGTTTTATATGGGTTTCTACAATCATTTCCAGTACAGTTATATGCAATTATACATGTAAGGCATGAATATGGGTAAATTTTACCTGCATAGACAGAGATTTTTATACACCATTTACATAGCCTAATTCTGTTGTGTCTAAAGATATACTGTTCACTGCATTAATAGCATGGTATCTCGTTTCTTTTTTAAGGGTTAATTGACGAACAATAAATTTCTTCCGACTATAACTACTGAAATAAAATTCCTGACAGTCCGAATATATGTTTTCTTCTGGTCCTGCCTTCTTCAGGAATTGCTTGATTTCCTAATTTTTCCATTGACTAATATTCTAATGGATTTCTAATATTCGTAATTCTTCTTACGATTCTAAATTTTTTTTTCTAGAGAAGATTCTGAGATGCTTTGAACGGTACTAGGAATTTTGCATATATAATTGCTTCCTATATACCTCTCTCTTTTCATATGAGGAATGCCATCGTTACTAGTGCGTGCATGTTTTTTGTTAATTTCGAGTTTAAATATGAATTCTCGTATGCATTCTTATACGGTTATAATAACTCTCATATTGCTTTATTTTATTCCTTCTCATAGGTACACTAACATATGAGAAAGCGATTGAAATAAATTCCAGTGTTGGATTCTGTGGACATACACGTATCCCCAGATTTGAACCAGAGATGGTTTAGAAATTCTGGTGGATTCTATTTCACTCAGTTAATGTCTACAACTATACAGAGTTCTGAAGGTGAATATCTTCTAATGATTTTGTTAAATGTAGCATTTACAGTATAATATATAACAAACCTTTATATGTAGCCAATTCATACTGAAGTAAAGAAAACACCAGATAAGTAGAATTACATACCACTCAGCAAAATGACCAACCTCCCAACCTTAGAGTCCGTCTGTCTCCAGGACTCACCCCCGAGCTGAGATCACCTCCACCATAGACTAACCTCAATCTGTTTAGGAGTAGCTTATTTAAGCTATTGCTCCCCAAAGCATGTTTCTAATTCTGCGTCCAGAATCTCAGGATGCTTTTCTTCCTGTTTGCCTAGGCTTCCCAACTTAGGGATTCTTTAAAGCTGTTTTATGCTTTTCCTCAGCTTTCCCAGCTTTTTACCTCTTCCCAACTACTCTCCTCATCATTGGGGAAATTCAGATTTTTCCTCAAAAATCTAAATTTAAAACTTATTGTCTTTCAAGGATTTTGAAAGATTGTGGGGAAATATTTTCCTCATCCATCCTCACAGATTTAGAAAGTGATCTCATCATCTCATTTTTGGTCAATATGCACCACAATAATTTATTCATTTCCTCGATAAAATGTTTAATTACATTCACAAAATAATTATCCTTTGGGGTCCACTCCCCTTAGGATGTAAAGTTCAAGTATCTAACTTTAAAATGAAATCACATGAATTGGGGTGTTACGGAGAATGTGAATGTGTATATGCATGAGGTTATGCAACTCTAGCCACTTTTTGTCAGCTGCACTCAAAGTAAAAAATAAATATGGACATCCCAACTGAGTAATCATATTAGTCAATTTACCCCGACACTTAGTCTATTGTTCCATTGCACCTCCCAGAGAAGAACCAAACTCTATAATATGCTCAACCAATTTATTATCTAGTAAATTAGAAATTTGGTGACGCATGTCTTCAATTTTTGTCGGTGAGTTATCATGTAAATGTTTCTTCACAAAAACTGCAACAGTTGCTTGGCTCTGATGCTGCATTATCATGTTCAATAGGTAATATCAAAAGTGAGAATGGATTCTAAACCTATGATCATAGTATCTAAGAAGATGCAATGCATACTCATGAAGTTCAACACTACAAATACGTGGTTGCAACCAATCATCGTTACCAATGGGGAACAATGTGAGAAATGCCATATCTAATAACCCTTCTGTATTATATTCATTCACTAGAGAGGTTCCAATATTGGGCCAATCCATTTCTTGAGCATGTGAAGAATCAACATTATCAATAAATTCTCTAATTTCTTCCACTTCTCCCTCTTCATTTGGTAGGTGAGCAACAAAAGAAGAAGGATGAGAGGTAAAATGCTCAGCAAGAAACCCTTCATTATCAGTTGCATTTATCTCATATTATTCAATATCGTAATCAACAAATTTAAGCATGGAGGAGACATGTGTTGATATTTCGGGAAGAGCACTCACTGAATCATAGTCGATTACAACATCTCGATAATATTTATCATGTTCGATTTGGAAAAGAAATGCAACCATGACTTGAGATATTTTGATATTACATTATCATATTTAGACTAAGTGGCATGTATCCTCACAATTATAAAGTCAACATATTTAAATAATTAATATTAATATTAACAAAAAAAGAATAATAAGAATAATAATAATCAAAATATACATCATAGAAATAATATTAATATTAATAATTTCTATATCGATTTAAACATTTATGTTTATCAATGTTTATTAGTATTAATAAAAATAAATATTGAATTTAATAAAACATATAAATATTATTAAATTTTCTATAAGTTGAGAAGAGTAAATTAAAAAGACTAAATTGAATCTACAAAATTTAAAAATATATAATTTATACATGATTGATACAATCCATATAACCATACATTCCATTGATGATATATATAGCTTTCTTCTTTTTCCGGCCAATCCATTCATATCAATAGATCATATGACCTACAGGGTAGAGATGTACTATCTCATACATTCGAAACTCATTGTTGAATTTTGCGATGAGACTGAGTTTATGTGTTACCTTTCTTTTTGTTCCAGTGGCCAGCTGTACCAACCATGACTGTTGAAATTTTTCAATTTTTAAGTTACATTTTTCTACAATATTTGGACTAATGTAACTCAAAGAAGCACCTGGATCAATCAGAACAGAAACAGGTAGGTCAGAAATCTTACCCTCCATTTCCACCATGGTTGCTTGATGTTCTGCTTGTCGATTTTCCAGGGCTGCACTAATAGTTGGTATGTTTCTGGCTATATCATTTACTATTGTCGCTTCCCTATCTCTCATGAGCATATGAATGTTTCGATGAGGGCAGTCCCTCAAAAGATGGGGTTCTCCACAGCCCCAACATTTCAAGGGCTCCTTCATTCTGACTGTTCCCTCCTTTTTACTGTCTCCATCTATTGGTTTCGAAGCCACTTGGGACTGTGCCGTTTGACTTTCTTTGGGTTTACTAAACCTTTTCCGTTGATGATCTCTGCCAAAATTCTTCAGATAGGCTGGTTTCTGTTTTCTCCCTTTGAATTCATTCTTATTTACCCAACTTTTCCCTTGATCAGTTTTTCCTTTGAGCTGTTGGTAACACAATCTAGCTTTTCTAACAGCTTCGTCCATTGTTTTTGGGTTGTCAAACTCAATTTTCTCTTTGTATACCATAGGCAAACAATTCAGAAACCTCTGTACCTTTGCCTTTTCTTCCCTTATGTAAGGTACATATCTTAATAGATTGGTAAATTTAGTAACAAACTCATCGATAGTGAGCTGTCCCAATCTAAGCTCATGAAATTCTTTTGTTTTGTCATCATAGTACCGCTCATTCAAGTAGTGATTCTTGAATTTAGCCTGAAAGTCTTCCCAAGTAACTGTCTTTTCATCTATGGCATGTACCATCTTTGTCTCCTCCCACCACAAGGTAGCCTTACCTTGTAGCTGGTAGACAACTAATCTGGCCTTCAAATTGCTTTCATATTCATAAACCTGGAAATACTTAATCATATTCAGCAACCAGACTTCAGCATCTTCCTCCTTCTCCCCGTCATAAGAGGGAGGTTTGATTTTCCAAAATTCCCCTTGTAATTCCTTTTTCTGCTTATTCTGATGTCGAATAGCCTCTTCCTCATCAGATTCATCAGTTTTCCTCTTTCCAGAACCTTCGCCTTCTTGGATGTTCCGTGTGGTTAATTCCCTGATGAGCTTTTCCTGCTCCTCACTAGCTAATGACAAGCTGTCATTCTGGCTTTTTATCTCAGCCAATTCTTGTTGCAAATTTCGCAACATAGCCATCATGGCCGCATTGGGATCTAGTTCACCATGCAGATCAACATAAATTTCGCCACCTTCTTCCATTCTATCACTCCACTGTACACTACATAGCACAGATCAGTGAACAGAACAAACAAACAAACAACAAAAACAAAACTTTTTCTACAGCAAACAAAATTACACAGTGAGTACACAGCAATCGTGAGCACAAAGTCACCAGCCCAGTTTTACAACTTGGGCTCTGATACCATTTTTCATGTCTCCCTTTTCTCCAAATATATATATATATATATATATATTTATAGGTGATTGACTTGTCCTTCATGGTTGAATCTAATTCATCTTAATGCCCCTTAACTGTATATGATTTTCTTCGATTTATGTCGTATGCTATTTTGTCATTTAAAACTTACATAAAATATAAGACCACCCTTATATTTTTATAATACCCTTAATCCCAATTTTCAAGTCATTCTGCCCCACCATTACCTTACTTGAAGTTTTCAATTTCGCTACATCATAAGTGTCCTAATTGAAATTTCGGCCTCTACCTAATCCTGATCTTTTCGAAGGTTTGGGGGGTGTCATGCTATTGGTGAGGGGGTGTGCACAAATTTATTTCATTCCCCTTACCATGGTTACGCCACATGTATATCGATGGGGTGTATACATGGTTCCCTCATTTGCATTCAATACTGATTCATTTTCTCACTTGAATATATAAAAGATATAAAAGACCTCTACCTGTACCTACGTCCCTATCGGTGTGGCGTGAGGAGTTAATTTGTTTCACCCAAATCTGGTACCTTGACTTGATACGAGTTCAGTGTAAAGTAGACACGTAGATTATGAAATCGGGTTTTCATAGCAGAGATGTGTGCCAGCTATGGCCGTTCATGTTTTGGGGTTTGTCTATTTGTTTTTAACTGTGTGAAAATCCGACTTTGAGTTGTTCGACTGACATATGATACCAAAGGTACGATTTCATACGCCAGAGTTTAATGTTTCGATCTCTATCAGGATTTTCACGAGTACTTGTCTTCACTGTTGGTTTTGTTTTGGAAACCATAGAATGCCATTCCTCTGTTGAATTGATACCCGGGCTGTTATCGAGCCACGAGCTAGGGTTTCAAACGTAAACAATTTTTTTCAACCTTGTTATCTTCTAGGTTTTCGTTTCATCTCGTTACCCTTTCTCATATGCATCTTTGCCTTTCGCACAACTCCACGAAGTGCCGCAGTGAGGGAGGATTTTTACTAGTGTGTGGTTCTGGCCCTCAGCGAGAAGGTAACCCAAGTTCACATATAAGATTTTTTTCTTTTCTATGGTCGATGTCTTTCAGATTTGATGATGTATATTCTCTGAATTTTCTTTTTCTTGCCAGGACGACGCCTTCTCAGAACACGCGTTGAATTGTTTCGAAGTCCGCAGACTCCAATCCACTGCATTCTATGTCTACGTTCTTCCCTTTTGCATTCGAGTTCTGAAGAGGTGCGAGGGTTTCAGACTTCGACAGACAGCCTGAGCTGGTTCAAGGCGGAGTCACTTCGAACTCGTCATGGTTAGTTGAAACTCCCACTATGTTTATTTGTCTGTGATAGATGTGTATATAGATATATAAGAACCAATTGTATTTTATTTTCTACAGCTACCATTCACTACGATGGATGCCATTCTTATTCTTCTGTATCTCTATATTTTTTTCAGGATTTCTATTCATTCCTCATCAATCGTACAGGTAACCCTGGTTCCCGCCATTTCCATCTCATACCATCTACTGGTTTATCGATTTTATTTTCGGCTTGCGCCTCTTCCAAACGCGTATGGTATTTTTATTTTCAGGTCATGTGAGCACGCTGGAAAACGAAATTCCTGACCATGCTAGTTTGTCATTGCCTCTGGCAACGACCTAGCCGTTCCTTCGATGCCCCTAATCTCCCTTTCAGGGGTTCCTTTTTATTGTGTAGACGGTTGACGTCCTACCAACTATGTCAAGTTTTTCGTTTTGCCATCGTTTTACTTTGCAGGGCATGACTGTCAATACGGTCAAAGTTGTATCAAGACTATATGTTACTGGTTTTAAACCCAAATTGTGCAGACAATGCACCACATTTCTATTCGATTTTATTTATGTATTTAATGTCGTGGAAAAATCAGAATGGAAAATGAACTATGCGCACACTTTGGTTTTATCTTTGATTCGAGGCCTGTCGTTATGCTGACCTCGCACTTTACTTGTCGGTTTGTTGATTCTGATACTCGTTCAGGTGGTCTATAGCCGCCCCTTCCCTCAACTTCATATTCTCTCCTACAGGTTTTCTCTCGTTATATAATTCGTTCTGGTCTCGCACTAGAAGGATAAACTATCGTTAATGTGTATGACATGTTTACTCACAATATTGGTTACCTTCTGAAATTTCGTTTTATTTATCTCTATTAAGTTCTGCTAGTCTTATTGTAGATACCTTGGTTTCCTGGTTCAATTAGTTTAGATGATATAAATCTCAAAAGATATACGGTGATGAATGATGCTACCGTCTAGATATTTAAGTAGATCGCCCCCCCAGCCAATCAATGATTCCATGGTAAGTGCTTTCGCATCATACTTGGTTTCTCGTTTCCTCTTTGGAGATTTATCTTGAGGACGTGTAGTAGATAAAAGTATTCATTCAGTTTTTATATGGGTTTCTAAAATCATTGCCTGTACCCTTATATGCATTTATACATGTAAGGCATGAATATGATTAAATTTTACATATCCCGAGAGATTTTTATACACCATTTACATAGCCTAGTGCATTTGTGTCACAGAGATATATTGTTCAACGCATTAATAGCATGGTATCTCATTTTTAAGGGTTAATTTACGAGCAAATAGAATTTCTTAGACTATAACTATTTGAAATAAAATTCATGACCGATTCGAATATATGTTTTGTATGTCTGCCTTCTTCGAAATTGCTTAATTTCCTAATTTTTCCATTGACTAATATTCTAATGGATTTCTATTATACCAAAGACTTCTTACAATTCTAAATTTTTAAGAGAAGATTTACAGATGCTTGAACAGTACTAGGAATTTATGCATATATAATTAACTTCCTATATACCTCTCTTTTCATATGAGGAATGTACATATTTCTAGTGCAGTCTATGTTTTTTTTTTTTTCTTTCAGTTTAAATATGAATTCTCGTATGCACATTCTGATCTGGTTATAGTAACTCTCATATTGCTTTATTTTATTCCTGCCAATAGAGTGCACTAATATATGAGAAGCAGATTGAAATAAATTCCAGTGTTGGATTCTGTGGACATACACGTATCCCCAGATTTGAACTAGAGATGGTTTAGAAATTCTGGTGGATTCTATTTCACTCAGTTAATGTCTACAACTATACAGAGTTTTGAAGGTGAATATCTTCTAATGATTCCGTTAAATGTAGCATTTACAGTATAATATATAACAAACCTTTATATGTAGCCAATTCATACTGAAGTAAAGAAAACACCAGATAAGTAGAATTACATACCACTCAGCAAAATGACCAACCTCCCAACCTTAGAGTCCATCTGTCTCCAGGACTCACCCCCGAGCTAAGATCACCTCCTCCACAGACTAACTTCAATCTGTTTAGGAGTGGATTATTTAAGCTATTGTTCCCCAAAGCATGTTTTAATTCTGCGTCCAGAATCTCAGGATGCTTTTCTTCCTGTTTGCCTAGGCTTCCCAATTTAGGGATTCTTTAAAGCTGTTTTATGCTTTTCCTCAGCTTTTCCAGCTTTTTTTACCTCTTCCCAACTAATCTCCTCATGTTGAAATTCCCTGATTTTTCCCTCAAAAATCTAAATTTAACTCTAGTCTTTCAAGGATTTTTTGAAAGATTGTGGGGAAATATTTGCCTCATCCATCCTCACGAGATTTAGCAAGTGATCTCATCATCATTTTTTGGTGTCTTGCACCCACAATAATTTATTCATTTCCTCGATTAAATGTTTAATTACATTCACAAAATAATTATCCTTTGGGGTCCACTCCCCTTAGGATGTAAACTTCGAAGTATCAAAACTTTAAAATGAAATCATATGAATTGGGAGTGTTATAGAGAATGTGAATGTATATGCATGAGGTTATGAAACTCTGGCCACTTTGTGTCAGCTACACTCAAAGTAAAAAAGAAAGATGGAAATCCCAACTGAGTAATCATGCCATTCAATTCATCTCGACATTTAGTCCAGTATGCCCTTGTACCTCTCAGAGAAGAATGAAACCACATAATATTCTCATCCAAATTATTATCTAGTAAATCAGAAAGTTGGTGACCAAGTTTTCAATTGTTGTCGGTGAGTTATCACGTAAATGTTTCTTCACAAAACTTGTAGCAAATGTCTGGCTACGACGTCGTATTATCATGTTCAATAGGTAATATCGAAAGCAAGGATGGCTTTGAAACCTCCGATCATAGTATATAAGAAGATGCAATGCATACTTGTGAATTTCAACACTACAAATACGTGGTTGCAACCAATCAACATCACGAGTGGGGAATTCCATATCTAATAACCCCTCATTATTTTTTTCATTCACTGGAGAGGTTCCAATATTGGGCCAATCCATTTCTTCAACATGTGAAGAATCAAGATTATCAAGAAATGGTCTAATTTCTTTCACCTGTCTTCGTTCATTAGGTAAACGTTTAAGAAGGATGAGGAAGATTCCTCGTGGTAAACCTTCGGTACTAGTTCTGCGTTGATCTAAGATTATTTCATATCACAGTCAACCAATTTAAGCACATTTGAGACATTTGTTGATATTTCGGAAGAGAACTCATTGAATCATAGTAAATTACAACATCGATAATATTTATCACGTTCCATTTTGAAAATCAATTCAACCATAACTTGACATCTTTTGACATAACTTTCATAATATTTAGACGGGCGACATGTCTCCCATGATTAGAAAATCAAGATAT
>JAXQQM020060043.1:0-43971 GCA_034641835.2 Pinus albicaulis
TATATATATAATAAAAAAGGATACCATAGTCATCCTCCCTCTCAAGTAGGTGTTAACCACAAGCCTAAGCTTTTCTCATACAACAACATTGTCTCAATATATGAAGGTATCTTAGTCCCAACTATATACGAGATTATTTTCCAATAATTTCCCACTCTTTTTCATCGTAATGTATCCATGTCATATCGAGAACATGTTCAAATTTCTCTCCAAATATCTTCTTCATCTTTCCTCATAGGTATCCATGCTAGAAACATCATACTCAACCTCGGTCGTGCTTAAAGCTGTGAACCTTTCATCCAAAAATATCATGGCAGATATCATACTAAGGCAACACCTAGATGTGCTCATCAATAACGATCCCAAACATCATCAATACATTTATGCAGTCACATATCACAGGAAGAATGTCTCAGACCAAAAATAGATCATCCCATGCAAGTATCACGAAGGGTGCTTGGCGACAGCTCAATTTGTATGAAGTGGATCAATCATGAATTCACTTGGGTTCTATCCACATCATATATATATATATATATATATATATATATATATATATACAGACAGGTGTTAAAAACGAAACATCAATGCTTCATTCAATTCTCGGTTTCCAATTCAAGTTCAACAATATATCTTCACAACTTCTTGAAATTCAATTGGAGTGTCCAAGGATTTGCATTTCCACTTTTCAAAAACAATTCAATAGCTTCACAATATATATTTTCTTTTCCAAACTTCAGAATCAATTCATCATGCTATGATTCATTATTTCGAGCTTCGAAAGCCATCTCCCTCTTAGTTTGATCATTAAAGGCTTATTACATGTCAAGAGTAGACCATCAGTATATAAAACCAAAATAAAATCCATACCTTCGACCCTTTTGAAGTAGAGGTTTTGATCGACACATCATCCTAGCTTCACCAAATAAGTTTCAATGCGGACATATCTGGATCAGGGAGCTTACTTCATGCAATGCTTTTTGCAAACATAACACTTTGCCAAACCAACATGCTAATCCTTGCACAAATAAATATTTTTCAATCAAATAAACTAAGTGAGCTTATCAAAGTTTAGAAGCTAGATATGAACTAATATCAAAATCATCAATATCATTGTATCAAGTTCTTTGGAACAAGAAACAGGTAGAGCTCACATCCAAATATCAAGTTATAATTTTATCTATTATTATGCCAAGAAGTTTCCATCTACCAAGCAATATCAATCTGAAATTCATCAAGTTATTCTCGTGATCATAATATAAGTCACTAGATGCAAATGTATACAACAAGAATAAGTCATGCATTTTCCATCCATTTATTATGAGATTCCTTCATATTAAATCACAATTGTCAATACTTTAGACATTGAGTCAAAGCTAATGCTTTCAACACAGGATACCAATATAAGTCACTGAAAGTCACTACGCCCATATAGCATTGCTATTAAGGAAAATCATCAGCCATCAAATAAAATCATTACACATCAAGTCAAATCCCAAATTTTCTATCATAGTGAGATATATAGCACAAAACATATCTCAATCATCAAGTCAAAGTTATAAACCATTATCAAGCATCATGTGAAAACTCCAAACTCTACTTATTTATATTAATCATCAAAATCTAGTCAAACCCTTGCAATTGTTATCAAATATCGTCATACACAATCCTCAATGTTAAATCATAATGATATATCAATATACATATATCGATCACCTGCAAACATAAGTTTAGTCAACATGGTCTCATTATATTAAGTTAAACATTCAAACTTCCCTGCTCATAGAACTTCCCGTTGTCTGCACCATGTCCCTAGGACTGACGTCCTTCAAGTATACTTCTTATTTTATGCACAAAGGTTCATTCTTGTGTCCTATAGGCATATTCGCACCCATAAGCCTTCCTATGAGTGATTGGGAGGCTACAGTCGTACCCTTGAGCTTATATCCGTGCAAATGAGGCTTAAGGTAAGGGAAAAAACTCTCTCTTAGATTAGAACTTTGTTGCATATCAACAATATCAGATATTTGACTATTAATGCCCATAAATTATATTTCAATAGTAAAGAGTCTTCTATACATATAGTGCAAATGATAATAGGAGTAAGGATATTATGGAGAGATTCTCCCTATGAATGGGAAGCCACTTCAGTCATCTTCATTCAAGTCATCAATATGTCTGTAATATTGTCATGCATCAGTAGATCTGTTAGATCATAAAGTCAGATCACATATTCATCATGGTCATATATGTTAGCATCAACTACTTCACCATTACATTATGACATCAATCTTTCCTCAAGGGTTAGTGTCAAATAGCTAATAGGAGTATATGATTACGACATTACTTATTTTTCACATAACTCAATCAAGTCAGGGCATTTAATTTTATCATATGCCATAATTACTAAGCGCATCATAATGACAGTCAACAAAATATCCTGAATGTCAATCTCACTATTACACTTCTATCATCATGGCTACCATGCTTTCCACAAACAATATCAATAATATCAAGTTACCATCTACTATAATCAAGGTGTTAACATTCTTTATGGGATCAAGATATCTAAAATGATAGGTGTTAGAAAAACATCAAGTATACCAATATATCAAGGATCAATATTAAGTATCTTCATAGAATCAATAAATTCATCATGTTTATGAAGTAACATACTTGTTCAATAACAAGTGCACCATTTCATCATAAGAATCATGAATCCAAATCATTTTCATATGCATGAGCCATTTGTGAAGGATACATTCTCATCATACCTTAGTGCTTACCTTTGCATCCAATATTACAGCTGAAACATAACATTGAAACAACATACCTTGTAGCATTCAAATGCATGTGCACCTTCTCATTTTACATAGGCAACTTATAGCACTTAGACACCTTTTCATTAGGTGCCTCTTTACCTTTTCCGACTCTAGTTATTCTCTTCCTGCACTAGCCATGTTTCTTGCATCTCAGATGATTTTTAGGATTCAGGAAGGATCCACTTATCATATATCATTAATAAGTTATAAGCATCCAAATACTCAAATATACATGCCGGAAGTAATGATCAAAACAATAATTAGATCCATAAGTTCTAAAAAAAGTTAAAGGCGTAAAGGGGTAGCATAAATTAGAAAGTACTTATCTTAAATGAGAGGTAATCATATCCCTCTTGAACCAACCTTCAAGAGCCATCATTGTCTATTTTCTATATGACAATGCTTCCTTCATTATTTCAACCAACTTTATCAATAACCAGGCCTACTAAAGACTATCCCATCTAGCGCTTCATCAAATTTGCCACAAGTGCCTAAGCATTTGACCATCCTAGGGTTTCTAGATTTCATATCTCAAATATTTTCCATAAACCAGGGTTTCTCCCAAACCCTAACCTCATAATATCCATCAAACCCTAATACATAAATTGCCTAAGGTTTTCTTCAAACCCTAGAATTATTTAAGGTATTCTCCATCCTCTCTTGCGTCCATCAATGGTGTCATCATAGGGATGATATTCAATGACTTTTCTTCATCCCAACTCTAATACCATGTTAATTTTTCTTAGGGATATATTATTCTTTGCTTTGATAATTGCATTTCTTCATTAACACATTAATTTCACCCCATAACATCATAATATTATTCAGATTTACAACATTATTCAACAACATATGCAACTATGTAGAAAGAACAATATCATCATCATCAATGCAACGAAACATAAAGGAACAATAGAAGAAAATAATTCACACATAGAGACACCAGGATTGGTCAGAGACCAGGGAAAAATGTGCTATGGGGAAAACCCTTTCAAATTATTCTTCTTATTAGATTGTCATTGAGTGATTCAACAAAAAAGAGTACAGTGATCCATTTCTTCATCCATAAACCTAATCAGAAAAATCAACTAAACAATATCCATGATATGAACCCAATCATGCTTAGAATCACCCTAATTCTGAAGCTTGTGATGAACTATCACTGTTTGCAATCAACCGTTAAACCCTGTGGTCAACGAGTGAAAACTTCGATCGACAGAAAAATGCAGCTTTAGGTCCCAGTCACAAGGAGGAAGTGGGCATGCTAGCGACTTGGAGCTTTGATTCACTCCCTTGAGCCTGCAAGCTAGTGACCAATCGAATCTTCCCTTTGGTAATCTTGTGACTGGGAAACAAAACCCTAGAAAACATGTGCGAGCTTTGGACCCTCTAATCTCGGACCTGTGCCAAATAATTTTCGTGAACCTGCCTCAAACCTCTGTGAGACAAAACCAAAGAAGAGAATAGAATAATGTCTCATGATGATGTCCAAATTAGGTAGAGGTCACTTGTATTTATAGCCTTCCAAGGGTGACCACTTTTCTTTAGGGTCGACCTAATCAAATATGCACATGTGCGCTCATAATTCAAAAATACGCTTTCCCTTATCAAAATTATATGAACTTAAGGTTGATTTTGGTCCTCTCGAAAATAGTAATTCAATGCAATCATCACCTCCATCAAATGAGTTGTCCAAAGTGGAAATTTACCACATTTTCCTATTTTATAGAGGCTTCATAGAAAAATGAAAGGATGCCTAGTTTGCAAGTTGAAGATGGGCCTCTATGGATTGAAATAGTCACCTCGGTAATGGTATAATAAATTTGATTCATTCATGTTGGAACACGGTTTTCATAGGTTGAAATTTGACCATTGCGTCTATATCAATAGGTATGATCATGGAAATTATATCATATTATTGTTATAAGTGGATGACATGTTGATTGGTGGGCATGATAATAATATGATCAATAGGTTGAAAAAATATTTGGGCCGAAAATTTGCAATGAAGGATTTAGGTCCAGCACAACAGATATTGGGCATGAGGATCATGCGTAACAGGAAAAATAAAAGGTTGTGATTGTCACAAGAAAAATATATTAAGAAGGTGCTTGACAGGTTTAATATGAAGGATGCCAAGCCATTTGGTACACCCCTTGCAACCCACTTCAAGCTTAGTACTGAGTTATGTCTTAGTGATGACAAGGAGAAGGAAGAAATGAGCAAGATTCCTTATGCTTCAGCAGTTGAAAGATTGATGTATTCCATGGTATGCACATGACTAGACGTTGCATATTCAGTGGGAGTAGTGAGCAGGTTCCTTGCCAAACCAATAAAACAACATTGGCAAGCAGTAAAATGGATTTTGACGTATATCAAGGGTACTAGTCATTATTGCTTATGTTTTGGTCATAATGAGATTGTACTTGAAGTATTTACAGATGTAGATATGGTTGGAGATATGGACACCAGAAAGTACACTATAGGTTATTTTTATACATTTGCAGGTACAGTAATATCTTAGGTGTCAAGGCTACAAAGAATAGTAGCTCTCTCTACAACTGAGGCAAAGTACATAGCTACAACGAAGGTTTGTAAAGAGATGTTGTGGAAGAAACGATTCCTAGGAGAGATAGGAATAAAGCAGGACAAGTATGTGTTATATTGTGATAGTCAAAGTTTCATTCACTTGCAAAAAAATCCATCATTTCACTCAAAAACCAAGCACATTGAATTAAGGTACCATTGGATCCAACATGTGTTGAAGGAAGGACATTTATCCTTGGAAAATCCATATAGATAACAACCCTACTGATATACTCACTAAGATTTTACCAAGAAATAAACATGATTTATGTAGAGGCATGGTAGGACTCGGTGTGACTTGATTCAGGATTCTCCACTCAAGTGGGAGAACATTAAACGTGAATCTGCAATGAAAAACAAAGACATCGACTATCACCAACTACTGTTGACACCAACTACTGCACTTGACTTCTAACTTCATTGTGAAATCATGTATTTCACATAAGAGAATTAGAAAATTCTAGAGCTTCCCTCCTCATCTATAAATTTTTAATTTTCCTCAGCCTAAGCGTGCAAGCAAGGCAAGGCCTGCAAGTTAATATAAGTCTGTGATTTTTGTTCTCCATTGATTAATGTTTTAGTTCTCCGGTGTTGTCTCTCAATTTGGTGTTCTATTATCTCTCCACGCCAAGTAGTTTTCTTTTATTTTTGATCCTCTGAATCCCGTCAGATAGATGACAGCTCGAGCCAAGGAGGATGTTGGTATTTAAGTTCGTTAATCTCTCAGTTTGTAAGAAAATGATATTCTGTGGGCTGACGAGTAAAATCAGTAGGGATCTTGTGTACTTCCACTCTAATGCAATAGAAATCCAATTGCTAGTCAATTCAAAGTTTCTGTCTCATTAGGAAGTAATGGAGCAGTTTCATGAGAAAATTCGAGAAAATTTGTCTGCTTTGGTAGATGGTGTTTGGAAGTTGGAGGACAATGGTGACACTGCAATCATGTACTATGAAATTCTTATGAGGCAGAGCGCCATCATGTTGGGAACACGGGTGCAATTTGAAATGTGTAGTTACTTTGTTGTTACATTGTGTTAATGATTTGAAAATATAGGCTTATTTAGGCTATCTTCTGTCATGAATATAGTTGGTTAGTTTCTAGAGTAATAGGTAGATATAGATATTGAATGAAATTTACTGGCCCAGAAACCAGGTTTTTATTAATGAAATCAGTAACCGTTTTTAGAAAAGAAAAAAAAATATTGTAATTTTGTCTAGATTAATAGGAAGATATAGAAGAAAATTCTGATCTTTTTGTGCTGAAGAAGAATTTGAATATCAGCTATTTTTTTAACATGTAAGGGTACTAGCCCATAAACCAGATTTTTATTAATGAAATCAGTAAATGTTTTCTAAGAAAAAAAAACATAATCTTGTCTAGTATACCTTTTATGTAAGATAGGTTTATGGATCTTTTCTCCATTTTCCCACCATTATTTTTTCTATTAGCTCTTCTCTTAACTCTTGAAACATCCCTATCAAATTATTTTTTATTATCTCCATTTGTTTTAAATACATTCTACACTTCTATTTTTGCTATTTTTTCTCAATGTTCTCATTATCTGATGTTAATCTAATGGCTCAAGTGACATTGCATTCTTAAACTAGGTAATCATGAGAAATGTTGAAGAAAGTCTTAAAAACTAATACAATTTCCTATTCACAATAATGATTTACTACATATGATGAACAATCTAATGAAAGGTTCTTTCATTAATGGTTTATTAAGTGTTAGATAATTTGGACCTTCATCTCTTAAGCATATTAATTTGGGTTTGATTGTGATGTCGGGGTACCCCACCAAACCCACATTCCCACTCTTAATGCATATAGAAATGCCTTTCAAATTTTAAGGCCCCAAATAATCTCAACTGGAAATTTAAATTAAATATGTCTGGAAGCTTTAATATCTCAAATCTGAGATTTGAGATATTAATTTAACACTCATCACAACCCATATTTATAATGTGGAAGCTTTTTCTCTTTCCATCTTCAAATGAAAGCCTTATTATAACCCACTTTATCGAAATCGAATAATATTCGATTTTACATTAACTCAATGGTTGGAATAAAACCCCAAATGCAATATAATTCTGTGGGCCAACTAACTCACATATCAAAATGCATCCCCCTCTAAACATTCCATTTGAATCATCATTTGAATTTATAATCAAGCCCAACATATAAATCTCGATCAATACGCATATTAACATATGTGTTAACACTCTACCATATATCAAATTCACGTGAATTAAGTCAACAGCGAAACCTTGACTTAAAATCAAAGCCTCAACATAACGATAACATCTGGCCCATTCCTTGGTTTAAAACTTCGACATATCGTAATGCTCCATATTGTATGTTGAACCATGCAACATATATCAAACCAAAACTTCGCAAACATATTAACATTGGCCCCACAACAGCTATAACTCACCTTTGTGTTAATTGCTATAACACTCGGGCCCACAACTTAACTTACCATTTAACCTTACATAGCTTCACGATGCACCCATCGTCGATTTTCTCAAACTCAAGATCGGACGAGAATCGCGTTATTTTCACCACGGGACTTTAACACTCAAAAAAAACTCGAAATAGGTGGTAATTGAAAACCACCTTATGCCACGTGCCCTCCAACGAACGATATCGTATTTTTTTTCACAAAACAACCTACCATTTACTTATCCACGCGATACTGCTGGGTTTCGATCTCAAAACCCACCTTCACTATTTATTCAAGGTTCTGCTTCTCTCAACGCGCAGTTTCACTTCTTTCCATGGTGGTATTACTCCACGATTCCACTGTGCCACCATACCGCTTCTGAATTTAACTCATCTCTCGCCATCGATTCATAGTTCTGATGCTTCGGTTTCGTCTTCACCTCAAACCTGCAATCTTCAACTCCGAATTATTGAATTGGACCCATCAAAACAGATTATTAGTAATAAAATATTACCATGTTGCGCCCTTCATACAAGCAGATCAAAATCCATCGAATTTCTGTATTGAACCCTTTATGCAAAGAGTTACACGCATTTAATAAAGAATGTAGATTCAATACATATTAACGCCAGATACAGTGGTTTTGTTCGCGTCTTTCACAACAAACCTCATCGATTCCTATTAATACCTTCACACAGGTTAAAATGCCTTCAATTCATAACGTGGATCAAATGTGTTTAATTCAACACGGCAGATATCACCCAATTAAATCTTCGAAGGTAAGAAGACCTTCTCTGCCACTGTAAACCAACAATTATAGATCGAATCTAATCGAATTCAATCGAGGAAGTTGGATTTGACTTTCATGAATTTTTATACAGAATTAATATAAACAGAGATTTCTATTGCTATTCTCAATTATAAGTAGAACACCATCTAAACTCTATCACAGAGTTCATCACGCATTTCTCATACCTCTGAGTATTGAATCTCTGAATATCTCTCACACAGAACCAATCAATCCATGCACACCTAATTCAAAAACAAATTCCTTCATATACATGAAATCAATTACAAAAAGAACTCTTGCCTTCGGCCTAATCTTCAATCAAATGGCCTCTTCAAGAGCAAACTTTGTTTGCACAGGACTGAATCCCTCACACTCTCCAGCTCTCCAGCTTTGATGTTTAATGCCTTGGAGGCTTACATTTATACAAATTGATCATGAATCGATTCAGCTCCCTTACAGCTCAGCAAAACTCTTGGATTTCTCAATTTAGCCTAAATCCCTAGATAAACTGAAATTGACTCTTCACACTCCTAACTAATTGACTTCTCTCATGTTCTCCAATCATTTGGAGACATTTACAATTTTCTCTCTATATTTAATTAAAATCACTCAAATATTAATAATTACATAAGAAAGCAAAAACATGAGACCCCCTATGTCTATTAAAATACAAATTATTTTCCTGGGCCTAATGCCCCTACATCAGATTGAGTCATACAAATTTGATTTATTGTTTAATTAGTACTTTGATATATTCTTCGTTGTGTCTAAAAATAATAATAATAATAATTAAATAAATAATTTTATTTAATATCTTTTAATATATTTTTATGAATAAAAATTTGAAACATACTTTTAATATTTTTTAATATATTTTTTTTATGAATAAAAATTTGAAATATCTTTTAATACTTTTAAATGGTTTGATTCTGAATCATTATTCCTCTACATAGAAATAAAACCGCCAAAATAACTATAAGGAGTATGATATGATAGGTTTATATGTAAGACAACCTATCCCAAATTAATTTTTTAGAAGTCCATCTTTATTCAATGTCTTGCACTTTAGACTTGTATACTATACTTTATTTATAAGCTTTGATCATTATTCATACAACATTCCGAAGCTTGACACTCTTGAAGGAGTGAGATTCTTAAAGGGATCTTTTAATGAAGATAAAATCACATGTAATGAGAGAAGGTTCTCCGTAGCTTGAAGTTGTACACCATTAATTAATAGTGGGGCATACTTATCTTATAATATAAGGATTATTTGGGGTTAGTATTCCTTGTTCTTGTTAGTTAATAATAAATACAATTTTAAAACAACTTCCTGTACTACCAAAGCGACCAATGACATGCATAAATCAATCAATTATAATAATTGAGACAAAATAATGAATATAAGTTGTTAAATATAATCATGTATGTGTTAATTTTGTGTCGAAAATACATACAATAATTTATAAGTTGTATTAATCTATATATGCATGAACCTTGGTAATGTTGGTTTATGTGAAACAAATTTTGATGATGGTTGGCAATTATTTTGGTTATGGTAAATGATAGTATTGGTTATTTAATTTATTTAATATTGTAAGAATTTTTGTATTATTATAATAATAGTGTACATTTAATTATGAGGAAGAAGTTTAATATTGTAAGTATTTTTTTATTATTATAATAATAGTGTATATCTAATTATGAGGAAGAAGTTTGTGTATAATAAGGATAAGTTTGATCAAATGAACGAGGAGAAATCTTATTATTTTTATTTTTATTTTTTTAGGATTTAGATATCAAAATTCCAATATTCATAGATAAAAATGAAAACATCTCATCAACAACAATGGTATAACAAGGATGTTGATCTAGTGTCAATTTTGTCCCACTAACATTAGTGGTATAACAATGACATCAATCTAGCATTGGTATACAAACACTTAATTGGCATCCTTTCTATACCAAGGATGTTGAAACATCAAAATTTCAACAACAATAAATAAGTTTTGTTGTGATGAGGAAGTTGTTATATGGCCTGGCAAAGCATCGGTCAAGTGACATGTGACACCTTACAATTGGCATTGGAATATTAATGATGTTAAACTGATGTTGAGATATATTTATTGGTGTTGTTGTTCTGACAATACTGACATCAATCTAATGTTGAATTTGTTCTCAAATCTAGTAGCGTTAGCACTCTCAAAACAACAAAAAAATGTTTACTATTTCAACAAAACTACAAAGTACGGCTTATCAATTTTTTCCTTCTATCTCAGTGGTCTTCATAGCTATACTTTTAAAGTCTCTTAATGTTTCTTCATACAAACTAAATTTTAACCATAAAACATTCAAATCTATCTTATCTTTTTAGGAATTGTTAAATTCAACATAAACAAAACTAGATGAAGCAAGAGGAAACTGCTTAGCCATTTCCATATATGACCGAAGACATCTCCATCTTACATTCCTATATCCTTAATGCTTTTTTAGATAGTGGTCAACCTTATAATTCAATTCCGTGAGTACAAGTTCCAAAAAAAGAGATGAGAATTAGGCTCTTGTCATTTTAATTCCATCTAATATTGGCACAAGGATTAAATTTTCCAATAGCCTACTCTACTACATGTTTAAAGTCTCTTATCACTTGCAAGCTTGATACTATTTTATCATTTACAATGTTGAGCATAAACGAAAGGACATATAATTATGCTCTTTTATTATATCACCTTCTCCTACTACTCCTTTGAACTCGATCCTATGATTTTCTTTTAGGAAGATTATTACTTTGGTTACACATTTGCTAAGATCATACAAACAAGTGCCATCAAAGAATTGTAATCCATTGATTATTCAATGTTGGGGCCTTTGGGATTATTTTATTTTAATCCATTAAAGGATTCCATATCTCTTTGTAATATGATGACAAACTTTTATAGGAATGATTCTTTGTTTTTTATGGTTTTTCTCATTTCTTACTAACCATATTGGCCATATCATTATTCAAATCCAATTATATTTTGGTTTCTAATTGTAGATTTAAACCTTATGCAATTAATCTCCACAAATAGATTCTTAATTAAAATAGAAAAGGTGCAATGGCAAACACATACATTAACACGTAGATTTTATCTAGGAAACCAAAACTAGGAAAACCAACAATTTTTTTTTCCATATTATAATTATATATAGTATTACACTACTATGTATATCATGAGGCATCCATGAACCACCAATCCATTTATCCTAGATTAGAATACAATCGTAGTAACATAACCAAAACTATAAAACCATGGTAAAAACCACCATGCGCCATAAAACTGCTTTTAGCAAAAACCGTGTTCCAAAAACTACCAAAAGTCGACACAAAAAAAAACACCCAAAAAATTAGTTTCGAGGGCACTTCCCCTGAACCCTCATGCAGAGTTTCCACTCCCCTATGATCCCCTCGTTGCACTAGGTGCAACTCAACACATGAGAATGGTCATGCAATGAATATAACACATACCCAACACTAATTAATATATCATTCTATTATTTTTCCCAACATTCATGCAAAGTATTTCCTCCCCATTCACCTTACCATTAGTGAGTTCCATAGCCTCCTCCCATATTTCTTTTGTAAATGAGAAATGCACAAGAAAATGATCAATTAATTCATCTTCCTTTTTCCACAAAAATATATTTGTTTTTGGTGGACATGTGAGCTTTCAAACTAGTTTCCACCACCATATATTTTCCTCTTACTCAATTTTATTCATAGCTACTCCACAACCTAATTTAGCAACATATGCACTTGTGGCTTTATTTTTGGAAAATATCAATTCTTTTACCTCTATATTCAATCTAAAATAACTATTCTTGAGGTTATGGATATAATGTTTCCACGCCTCTCCTTACTCTCAATGTAATGCCAAATATTATTTTGTCTTCCAGCCTTGATTCTTTATCCCCATGTGTGTGTGCACATACATACATAAATATGTATGTATGTATCTATGTGTGTGTGTGTACATGCGCACACACGCACATACAAATAATCCCAACAAGCTAAACCTCATGGGAAAACCCCCAAGAAATTCCCTACATTTTGGGAATGGTACTCATTGTAAACATGTTCATATTGATTATGATTTTGAATAATAGGTACATCAAGTAAGATATTTCCATGGCTCACTAAGACTCTCAATAACCAATTTTACCTTGAAGAGTGATGTTATGAAACCACCTCACAAAATAGAAGAAAATAGAGATCAATGACATAGAAATTAGCCACTTCGAGGGGGCAACCTCCTTTACATTAAATAAATGAACAATTCTTAGATGATACAAATGACAAAACCGCCTTTCTATATATAGGAGTCCATGGGGTCACAATTTAATCCTAGCCGACCTAACAATAATAATGTAAGGGCACAACAATAACTATAGGGGGATATTATGGAGCACAACAATAACAATATGGGGACTACATGGGTACATTAATAACAATAAGGGGGCTACACTAACAACAATAAGGGACTACACTAGTAATGTAGGGACCTAACATGCCCCTCTCCTTCAAAAAAGTGTTGTCCTCAACGCTTGAGTAGTTCTAGATGCTTCTGTATAAAATCCGCATCCTCCCATGTGGAATCTTCAGTTGGTAAGTTCTTCCACTTTACGAGATACTCTGAAATTAATTGATTCCGTAGTTGTCGAGTTCTTGTTTCTGTGACTACTTCATGTTCCAATATGATTTTTCCTTCCTCATCAAGTTCTGGAAATATTGTTTGAACCGGAATTTTGTCACCTATAACCTTCTTTAAGCATGAAACATGGAAAATTGGGTGCACTCGGGAAGATGCAGGAAGCTCCAATTTGTATGCCATAGTACCATCTTTTGTAACACCATGTAAGGACCATAGTACTTTGGCGATAATTTATTATCCTTATTAGCTTGCTTGAGGGACATTTTTTTGTATGGTTGTATCTGTAAAAATACCCAGTCGCCTACATCAAAACTTCTCTCGCTGCGATGTTGATTTCCCTATTATTTCATTCGATTTTGTGCCAAATTTAGGTTATCCTTTAAGAGTTGGAGAAATTTTTGTTGATACTCAATGTGATCTTCCACTGCTTTAACCTTAGAATTTTCTCTTAAATATGGTGTGATGGATGGTGGATGATATCCATAAAGTGCCATAAATAGGGTCATTTTTGTTGCAATTTGGAAGGAAGTGTTATACCACCATTCAGCCAAAGGTAACCAATTGACCCATTGTGTTTGTTTATCATATAAAAAGAAATGAATATATCCTTCCAAAAAAAATTTCAGTACTTCAGTTTTCCCATCAAATTGAGGATGATAAGATGAGCTATGAGCTAGTTGAGTACCCAAACAAGAAAATAATTTCGTCCAAAAATTTCCAATGAAATGGGATCTCTATCGCTTACAATAATCTTTGGGTTTCCATGTAGCTTTTGAATTGTTTCCATAAATGCAGTAGCAACTATACTCGCTTTAAATGGATGAGATAATGCACAAAAGTGTGCATACTTGGTAATTCTATCAACTACCACCATGATGACACTCTTTCATTCGGACTTAGGTAAACCTGTGATAAAATCCATTGAAATCTCCTCCCAACGTTGACTTGGAATGGATAAAGGTTGTAGAAGTCCCGGGGTCTTAATTGTTTCCACTTTATTCTGCTGGCAAACCAAACATTCCGCCACAAACTTTTGAATATCAGATTTAAGGCCATCTCAAAAAAAATCTTTCTTCACCCTGTGGTAAGTTTTTAAAAATCCTGAGTGTCCTCCTAAAGGAGAAGTGTGCAATTCCAGAAGAATCTTTTGTTTTAGTTAGGAATTCTTACAAAGATATAAGCGATCTTTGTACCATAAGGAATCATTTTTCCAACTAAATGTATCAGATGTACTAGGATCTTGCTGCAACATTTGAATGAGTGTCCATACATCTTTGTCCTTCTTCCATTCATCTCTTGCTTCGGTTATCCAATCTGGTTGGATAATAGAAATGGCACAAAGCAATGCTTCCACCTCTTCATTCTTTCTTGAAAGTGCATCTGCAACAACATTAAGCTTTCCTTTTTTGTAGATTATTTCAAAGTCATAACCCAACATCTTTGTGACCCATTTTTGCTGCTCTTTAGAAGATAGTCTTTGTTCCAAAAAGTGTTTAAGACTATCATGATCAGTTTTTACCTTGAAGTGTCTTCCCATTAGGTAAGTTCGCCATTTCTTTAGTGCATGCAGTATTGCTAACATTTCCTTCTCATAAATAGGTTTTTGTAAATACTTTCCTTTGATTGGACATCTTTCAAAAGCAATGGCTCTTCCTTCTTGCATTAAAACAACACCAATTCCATTTCCTGAGGCATCACATTCCACAATAAAGGTTTTTGTGAAGTCTGGCGTAGCTAAGACCGGTGCTAGGCACATTGCCTCTTTAAGATGTTCAAAGGCCTTAGTTGCTTCAGGAGTCCATGAAAATGCATATTTATTCAATAATGTTGTTAGAGGTGCTGCTATTCTCCCATAATTCTTAACAAACTTGCGATAATACCCTGTTAACCCGAGAAATCCTCGCAACTGCTTTATGGTTGTGGGGACTTTCCATTCCTTAATGGCTTTAATTTTGTTAGGGTTTACCTTAACACCCTTGTGAGATACAATATGACCCAGATATTCCACCTCTTGTACTCCAAAGAAACATTTGGATGTTTTTGCATATAATTGTTTCTCCTGCAATAGTTTGAGCACCCTGTCAACATGTTGAAAATGATCCTTCCAAGACTTGTTGTAGATTAGTATATCATCAAAAAATACTAGCACAAATTTTCTAAGGAAGGGTTTGAAAATGGAATTCATCAACCCTTGAAATGTAGAAGGTGCATTGGTAAGGCCAAAAGGCATAACCAAAAATTCATAATGACCCTCATGAGTTCGAAATGCTGTTTTTGGAATATCTTCAGTCTTCATTCTAATTTGATGATATCCTTAACGAAGATCCAACTTGGTAAAATAAATTGCTCCATGTAATTCATCCAATAATTCATCAATCATAGGAATGGGAAATTTATCTTTAATGGTGAGCTTATTGAGCTCCCTATAATCAGGACACATGCACCATGATCCATCCTTCTTGTGTACCAATACTACAGGAGCAGAGAAAGAACTTTGACTAGGTTGAATTATACCCGCCTCTAACATTTCTACAATCATACGTTCAATTTCGCTCTTTTGAACATAAGGATATCTATAAGGCCTGATGTTTGGAGGAACACTTCCTGGAATCAAATGAATAGCATGATCATGATCACGAATAGGTGGGAGTCCTTTGGGAGTATCAAACACCTTGGAATGATTGTCCAAGACTTTTTGGAGATCTCGAGAAATAGATGATTTTGATGTTGGAACTTCTAGTGAGCATAATTGTGCAATTATGCCTCATTGTTCTTTCTTCAGAAGCTTTGTCATGACATTAGAGCTTATTATCTTTCCTAGATTCCATGCGATACCCCATAATTCAAATTTAACTACACTTAGAAAAAAAAAAAAAAAAAAGTTCTTGAAAGTCGATGTTGTCCCCAAAGATTGTAACCATTGTACTCCTAGTACAACATCAACACCACCCATTAGAATGGAAAGCATTGGACTATTCAATACATTTTCCCACATGCTTAGCTTTATATTATGGAACTTTCCAGGGAAATTTATAGTTCCTCCATTTTCCACCATCACTTGACACTCTGTCGCTGGTTATAGGAAGCAATTCAATTCCTTGGCTACCTTACAATGAATAAAATTATGGGTACTACTCGAATCAATAAGCACTATTACATTTTTCTTCTTGATATGTCCTTCCATCTTGAGCTATTGAGGAGTGGTAATTATTTCCAATGCACTATAGGATATGATCGAATTAATTTCTTCTTCCTCTAGGGTTGGTTTCTGGTGTATATCCTCTTCTTTTGAAGTTTCTTGTTCCTTTTCTTCCTCCTCTTCACAATCTATGTAAAATAATTTATTCTCAACACTTATGACCTTTAGTGTATTTTCTATCACAACTATAGAAAAGCCATTTTTCTGTTTTTTCTTCCAATTTTTGTGGTGTCAACCTTGTATATTGTGGAAGTCTAGGAGTAGTAACACTTCCATCTTTATAGTTGTGAGTGGTAGGCTTCCTTGTCACCATAATTTTTCTTTCAATTTTTCTTGTCAACCTGAATGCCTTCTCCAATGTATTAGGTTCCCAAAGGCAAACCTCATGTTGGATATTATCCTTTAGATTCCCTATGAATACATCAATCCTATGTTCCTCTGGAATATTATTTACCCTTATATTCAATTTTTGGAAGTCCTCAATGTGCTACATAATTGAACCCTTTTCTTTGAGATTTATCAATTGGCTAAAGAAGGTGTTGCTCTTTGTATCCTCATAATGTGTTGTTATTTCCTTCGTAAAAATTGACCAAGTAACCAGTGGTTTATGAGAACAAAGCCATTGATACCATAGAAATTGATTTTGTTCTAAATATAAAGTTGCAATGTGTACCTTTTGTGTGTTTTGTGTATTATGGAGCTCAAAGTATTGCTCCATTTGTAGTATCTATTTTCTTGGATCCTTGCCATCAAAATTTCTCATGTCCATCTTTGGAATATGGTGGGTCTTAAATCCAACATTAGAGTCTATGAAATCATGATTAACATTTCTTTTCGCCATTAGGAAGCTTTTCCTATAGCAACTTTTCCAAACCTTCCTTCAAACCTTCCATGTCATTCTTCAAATCTTCCATGTTTCCTTCTATACCATTTATGTTAGCTTCCATGTTAATTTTTGTTACTCTTTGCGAGAGCGAAATTTGTTGCACTTGGTCTCGTAATTTTGATATATCATGTTGCACTTCTTCCTCTTCATGAGTCAAGGTAGAGCCTTTTGAGGGCTTAATTGGTGTTGAATTCTTTTTAGGGGGTATTTTAGAACCCAATACTGATATCTATGCTTCAATATACCCTTTGAATCACTTCAAACTGATTTTTCAAACAAGACTTATGCAATTAAAAAAAAAAAAAAAAAATACACACCGTTTTCTTTCTTTTGAGGAGCTTGATATTGAAATTGATATATCTCTATAATTTTGGATCCCCAAGATTTTATTTTTGGTCCTATAGTATCCCTCTAACTCTTCTTTCCAATGCCACAAGTCCGACCTGATTTGGATTCTTCAAGACAAATTTATGCCCAACCTCCCACAATGACCTCATTATGGAATAGTTCAGTAGAGGGAACTTATACGACATGCCATGTGTCATTGTTTCCTCCTTCGCCTCTAAAATCAATATACAGGAAACTAAATTTCATGCACTTTCAGCCATGTTTTACAGAATTCCAATCCAATGCTCAGAGAGAGAGTCATGACGATTTTCCTAAGGTCACCTCTTTGGGATGAAATTTGGGAGCCTACAAAAACCCTAACTTCCACAGATCATATCTCCGAAAATATTGTGAAACAAGATCTAAATTTTTTCCACGATGTTTCTCCATATTTTTGCACAAATGGGTTTTTTTATCTTCTGAACCTTCGTAGAAAAAAAATTATACGAAAATTCCATGATGACCTATTTGAAGCAGCGAAACCCTAGAATCCAAAGCTCTAATACCAAATTTTATGAAACCAGCTCACAAAATAGAAGAAAAGAGAGATCAACGACATAGAAATCAGCCACTTCCAGGGGTCAACCTCCTTTACATTACATAAATGAACAATTCTTAGATGATACAAATGAAAAAACCTCATTTCTATATATAGGAGTCCATGAGGTCACAATATAATCCTATCTGACCTAAAAATAATAATGTAAGGGCACAACAATAACAATAGTGAGCTATTATGGGGCACAATAATAACAATATGGGGACTACAAGGGTACAACAATAACTTTAAGGGAGTTACAGTAACAACAATAAGGGACTACACTAGTAATTTAGGGACCTAACAAGTGAACATGTTACAAGTGAGATCTCAACCTCATTGAGGAGGATAACAATTTGTCCCCTCAATTACCCAAGCTAGAACCAATTATCTTTTCCAATAACCTAACATATATCCCTATGCATGATGCCATTAATTGCATGTTTTTATAAAACTTTCACAAAATGGGATTTTAAGTCCATTATTCATCACCTAAAAAAAAAGAAACCCATAGGGTGTTAGCATGGAGTTGGGTTACACTTTATAGCAAGGGAGGGTGTGTTTAGGTGAAAAAATATAGCTCAATCAAGCCATTTTCTTGCCTCAATCGAGCCCCTTGAGCACTAAAATAATTGCTTGGTCGAGGGGTTAAAACCAACCCTTGATCAAGCATTATGGCTCAATCGAGCTATATTCTTGATCGAGCTTTAGGGCTCGATCAAGGTCATGTTTTCTATTAAATCGCGTACCTGCGGTCTGCACACATCATTTATGGACAGACTGCAAATAGATAGGATATTGACCGAGATAAGTTATATCTTGATCGAGTGATTGCATAATGGAGCAACCCAACCAACCTCGCCAACAACCCCGCCAACGTCCCAGAGGCTCAAGCGAAGGTAGGTGTCCTATCCTTTTTGTCTTTTTTATTTAATTTTTCTTACAAAATTAAATAAATTAATTTGAAAAAAAAAAACTCACCATACAAAAACCATGAAAACCACAAAAAAAACCCTTTCAAAACAACAAAAAAACAACTTAGAAAACCACAAAACCAACCTAGAAAACCAAAAAAAACCTAGAAAACCACAAAAAACAATTAGAAAGCAACAAAACCAACCTAGAAAACGCTTTGAAACCACCAAAAGAACTATAATTTAGGTTTTAATTTTTTTTCTTACTTGCAATGGTAACATGGTTATTATGCATATTTTCTTATTTTGAATGGTAAAAACGTTATTTTCTAATTATTTTAGGTTTTAAAGTTTTTCATTAGGAATTTTTTGGAATAAATTTTCAAAAGAAAAAATTGTTCTTCAAATGAATTTTAAATTTCTAACAAATTTGATCGAAATTATCCCCAAAAAACTCCAAAACAAAAAGCAACCAAACTATAACCAATAAATAAATAAATTAGGAGTTTGAGATTTGACATGATGAATATAGTTGCTCATGGTGAATCTTTATTTATCAAATAAAAAACTTTATTTTATTTTATTATTTTAAATTTAAATTAATTTATATATTTTTAAAAAATAATTATAATAAATATAGTGCGTTGAGTTTTAAAAAAATAATTTCTTAAAAATAAAATATTAATCTTTAAAAAAATAATTTCTTAAAAATAAAATATTAATCTTTAAAGTAAAAAATCCAAAAAAGAAAATTGTGTTATATAGAGAGAAACTATATAACATATAGATCTATATAACATCAAGCAACTATATAACAAAACATAACTTAGTTATCTATAATATTTAACTATATATAATTATTACATAACATAAATAACTATAATATATATAACTATATTTAACTATTATTTAATTATGACATCACATAGCTATATATTCTAGTTTTATATATAAAATATAACATAACATAGTTTTAAACTATTTAACATTTTATATATATAGCATGTAATGTAAATATAACTATATATATTTAACTATTATAAAGTTATAATATCACATAGCTATATATTATAATTCTATATATATATTGTTTATGACATAACTTAGTTTTATAACTATTTAGTCATAACATAAAGTTATTTAACATAAAAAACACACACACATCATTAACTATAGCATAGCATAGCATAGCATATACTATAACTATAATTCAGAATTTAATTATATAACCATATATATTTAACTATTATAACTATAACATCACATAATTATATATTATAATTCTATAACTAGTGATTGCCCCTAAAGGTGTCTAGATACACCTAAGGAATGGAAGATTTAGGAATGTATGTTCTTAATTGAATTTTAGAATTAGAAATCGTCTACTAATTTTAAAAAGCCTTTCAATAATACAAAATAATCATAATTTTTCATTTATAAAATACAAGTAGATCAATATATTTAATTATATTCAACTCAATGATGACAAATTTTATGATTATTATATGCACACAAAATTTGATAAATTTAATTACATGCACACAAGATTGTAATTAAAAAAAGTCTAAATCTTATGCTTTATTTAATTCTAAATATAAAATTTTAAAATAATAATAATGATGATAGTTTGATCTCTTTATCTATTAATTATGTACCTAAGGTAAAGTGAACTTATTTGATATATTAATTTTAAGGTGCTTCCTGGAAATTGTGATGTGGAAACTAATTTTGGAGGGATTAAGTTGTCGCACATCAATTTAACATAATAATGTAAAGGTGTTGTTTACTGGATAAACTATTTTATAATCAACAGAGAAGAAAATTAATACTAGCAGTTGCTTCACAAGGTGCAAAGAGAGGTCGATAGGAGTATTAACTTGAAATATTAACTTGAAGTAATTGTAATTTGATTTGAAATAATAAACATTATATTAAATCTATATTGTTTCATGTATTTACGTTTATTTTTTTTAATTTATAATGTGCAATATCATGAACCAAGTCAATAATAATTTAAATTCTTGTTTACTAAATGACAAGGAAAATAAGCATCTAAAGACATTTATAGATATGTATGTCATCTGTTTTTCATTTTCTAAAGTAGCAAGGTCAATATTTGAAATTGAAAAGTCATACATTAGATCCCACTCCATAATTGAAAACTATAAAAAAGATAGTTATGTTTGTTTTAATGTTTATGCATTTTAATTTAAAATAGAATAAAGCTATTATTTGGTAGTGTTATAAATTATTTTATTTTATGTAAATTAGTATATTTTGTTCATTTTTTTTCCACCCAACTTTTATCATAGAATTTAAGTTTTATATTATAATAAATATAAAATATATTTTAAATCATTTAAATATTATTATTTTTTAAAAAAATTTATGAAAATTTTACCAAATTTATTATTATAATAATAATTAGCGAATTAACATGATTTATAATTTTTATTTAAGTTGTATACCAATACTATTTTGGTTATTGTTTAAATATGAATCCACATGAATAAAATTTGGACTAAGAAAATAATTTTTAATTAAATTTGATTAACACATGCAACTATCCTCTATCTCATATTATTTCATGGTTATGGTGATGTTTATAAAGATTGATTCATTGAAACTCAATTATCATAATTTTGAGCATGTTAACCATTTCAAGCAAGAAAGCATTTATATTTATCTTATCCGATATCACTATTATGAAATACAATTAAAAAACTTGAATGCATAATTACTAGTTAAAGAAATAAAAATTTCATTTTAAAAAATTATATTTATGTGGTTTCACCAGGATTCAAATCCTTAGAATACCAAAAAGTATCTTGATGTCCTCTGGAAGCAACTTTATCATCTCGGGAATGCAGGATTTGATTCTACTCAGTTCAGAGTAGATCCATGTGGAAACGTTCTTTACTTTCATGACGACCCTGCTTCGCCTCTGTCTTGGGAGGTGGATCACTAGTTTCCTTGTTCAAGAGGGGGCAAAACTGTTCCAAGTGATTTGAGGCTAGTACAATGGCAAGCGAAAGAGATGAAGTAGGACAAGCTAGAGTTCCTTGTGCCTAGTTGGGATCTGCAGCTTGGAGTCTCTGTGAACCAATTTCTTTCCATATTTACATTGAGGAATGCAGATTTCAGGCAGAGGGCTTTTGCTTCCTTGTTTTTTTTCTGGAAAAAGCGAACCACTAAATAAATTTACACTTGTTGATTTCCATCATGGCCCCAAAATTTTCTGGAAAATAAAAAACAAGTTGGTCTCGCTCCAGCTACAAAATTTTGGGTGCAGAGAGAAGTGGATAACATGTTGAAACCGCTGAATATGAATCAAAATTTAGTGGCAAATCCATTCACTAGTAAAATATGGACAGCAGAAGAAGATGAAGCCCTCTGCAAGGCAATCCAAAAGTTCAAACCTGGTTATTCTGAAGAAAACAGAGAATTGGAGCCAGTCACAGCTGACAGGTCTATTGTGCAAATGAAAGACAAGAATTATCTTCTAAAGAAAGGAGATTGACAGCTGGATAAGGAGAACATGGGCTATTTCAACAGTATAGAGCCTTATCCAGAGCTATTGCGAAAGAACGAATTCTGAAACAAGGATGGGAAAAATAAATAAGGAAAAAAAAAAAGAAGAGGAAATTTCCCAGTTAGATCAAGAGTTAAAGAAGTTAAAACAGATAAATGAAGCAGAATCATTGGCTTTGGAAGACCTTGAATATGTTTTGGTAAAGCATAGAAGGCAAAGTGAGAAAGAGAGACGTGTGTCTGAGACACAATATTCATACAAGAAATGTGTGGAGAAGATGATAAGGGACACCATGCATTAAAATGTTGTTTACAAGGAGCAGTCAAGGTTGAATCAGGCCGCTTGCAATGCCCTTATGGCTAAATTGGAGTCATTGAAGGCAGATGCAAACATGTCAAAAAGAGAACTCTTCAAGAGATTCAAGAAAAGAGATGATACAAACGAGTTACTAAGGCCATACTTGGAACAGGTACGTAAAAGACTTAGAAAGGATGACACAGCAAGCTGCTCCAAGAAAATTTTCAACAGAGAGGCAAAGAAATTGCACATGTACCTCCCCTATGTTTCCACCAGTAACTCGGGATAAGGAATCTAGAAGATTGGCCCTGAAGGAATCTGCTATTCTTCTTAAAAATTTTGAATATTGCAACAAGAAATAGTGAAGGAGGCATCCTGAAACATCATTCTTGATCCTAGTTGGAAAGTGATCACCAAAACTAGGTGGGGCCCACACAGGTGATTTTTGTCGCAAAGTCTATTTTTAGACTATGTATATTTTTAGACATGTCGATCATATTCTATGAGTTGCAGGATGCTATTTGTGGATGGTTGGTCAAGTTGGAAAAATAGATGGACTTATATTTTTAGACATATTGAGCGGAATCTATTTTTAGATTGCCAGTCTAAAAATAGATATGTCGAATATTATTAGCTCTTAATAATATTTGGACTATAAACATTATCTTATTCTCTTGGAGCACTTCAGTTAAGTGCACAGATGTGGCACAGGAGCTGACAGAAGGAATTACGCTATTCCCGAGGGTTAAGTGGAGCTATTGCATGGATACTTCAGTTAGAACTCATGTGACAGAGTTTGGTGGAGTTGATTGAGGAAGTTAGTGGAGTTGTATTCAGTTTAACTAATCTAAACATAGTTGAGCTATTTGTATCTAGTTTAACTGATTGATACAATTAGTGAGAGTGGTGCGAATTAATTATTAATTAATTCACTAATTATAAACTCATTAATCAACTAAAGAATACATCAGTTAACTTCAGTGCATGGACAGTTTCAGTGGAGACCAGTGTAGAGATAGGTGAAAGGGCAAGTATGAGTATCAGTTGTGACTATAAGTGATGCATGGTTTGCATCCAACACTCAGTATAGATGCCTATAAATACTGCGTGAGCAAGGCTGGGGTAATTAGAACTCATCCAGAGGCATTCTTCAGCAGGGATTGCGCAGTAGAGGCAGGCTAAGGGTTGGCAAAGATCGGTGCATGTGATTTGCAAGATCGGGCCTGATTAGTGTGTAGCAAGTGGAGATTATACTGAGAACTTGTGAGGAGCTTTGTATAATTATTGTTACATGATCTCTATGACATATACAATATACAGATAGTTGGGGGTTTTTAGCTTTAAGCTTTCCCATTACATACCGTGTTCATATGTGTGAATTTTTATGGTTTTAATGTGTGCATGCAATTGATTTTATTTCCGCATGTAATGATCAATGGTAGAAGAGATTTTTTGTTGTGCATGAAGATAAAATAGTGTGTGATCAGGAGAATATCGGTGGATAACATATCAGTTATTCAAATTTCTACATGGTATCAGAGCGATATTGATCATTGGAGCAATTGCAAAGCATTGAAGCGGTTGAGTTTTTTGTATTGAAGCGACCAGAGGAAGTTGGTGCTCAAGGATAAACTCAGGAAAATAAAAATGGAGAAGAATGTCACTATTCCGGTATACTTGAAAAAGTTTGTCCACTGCAGGGATGAGCTTTGGAGTGTAGGAGTTAGTGTGGATGAGGAAGGACAAGTCAAGAAGGTTGGGATTCGAGCAAAGAATCTCTACAGACTTGAAGTAGATGGGATGTCTACGGAGCTTCCTACTGTTGGGAAGTGCAAGAAAGACATGCAATTGATGCTTGAGAGGGAGCAAGTTTTGCATGCGGGTAATAGTGAACCTCGGGATGTGGAGCAGCCACAAGATGAGGATCATGGAGTGGGAGAAACCACTCATGCAGAGAAATTTCGTGCCAAATGGGCAGAGGGAGTGCATGCAGCTATACCACCAGGTGAGAGGTGGGGCGACATGCATGATTAATCCCAAGGAGCTATTTACGGCGGGATTCATGAGATGGTGTGGATCTCATGATTTGAACCTAGCTGCGAGGTGCCCACCTTTGGCTGATACAATGATCGGTTAGTTGATGCGGGCGATCCAAGAAGATGACGGTCTTGAATCTTGGAGCGCGAATTAGCGTTGACAGCAAGTGCAAGAGTGCATGGGTGCAAGAGTTCAACAACGCAGTGGTTCCTGATGACATGTGCAGTAGCTAAGCATAGGTCGAATACTTTGATGATAGATGCATCAGAGTGATTGAGTTGTTTGGAGCCTATTTAGTTTCAAAGGAGTTGCAGAGCAGATGCATGGAGTTGCATGGCGCTTATGAAGGTTGCAGGGCAAATGCATGGAGTTGCATGTCGCATGCAAAGATAGTCCTTTCTTGTTGAGAGGGAGTGTTGAAAATGGCAACAAGAAACAGTGAAGGAGGCCTCCTGAAACATCTTTCCTGATCCTAGTTGGAAAGTGATCACCTAAACTGAGTGGGGCCCACACGGGTGATTTTTGTCGCAAAGTCTATTTTTAGACATGATCATATTCTATGAGTTGCAGGGTACTATTTTGGATGGCTGTCAAGTTGGAAAATAGATAGGTTTCTATTTTTTGAACATGTGACAGGAATCTATTTTTAGATTGCCAGTCTAAAAATAGATATGTCAAATATTATTAGCTCTTAATAATATTTGGAATATAAACATTATCTTATTCTCTTGGAGCACTTCAGTTAAGTGCACAGATGTGGCACAGGAGCTGACACAAGGAATTACGCTATTCCTGAGGGTTAAGTGGAGCTATTGCATGGATACTTCGGTTAGAACTCATGTGACAGAGTTTGGTGGAGTTGATTGAGGAAGTTAATGGAGTTGTGTTCAGTTTAACTAATCTAAACATAGTTGAGCTATTTGTATCTAGTTTAACTGATTGATACAATTAGTGAGAGTGGTGTGAATTAATTATTAATTAATTCACTAATTATAAACTCATTAATCAACTAAAGAATACATCAGTTAACTTCAGTGCATGGATATTTTCAGTGGAGACCAGTGCAGAGATAGGTGAAAGGGCAAGTATGACTATCAGTTGTGACTATAAGTGATACATGGTTTTCATCCAAAACTTAGTAGACATGCCTATAAAGACTACATGAGCAAGGCTGGGGTAATTCAATTCTCATCAAGAGGACTTCTTTAGCAGGGATTTCACAGTAGAGGCAGGCTATCAAGTGGCAGAGATTAGAGCATGTGTTTTGCTAGATCTAGCTTGATTAGTGTGTAGCAAGTGGAGATTATACTGAGAGCTTGTGAGGAGCTTTGTATGATGATTGTTACATGATCTCTATGACAGATATAATATACATATAGTTGGGGGTTTTCATCTTTAAGCTTTCCCATTACATATTGTGTTCATATGTGTGAATTTTTATGGCTTTAATGAGTGCATGCAATTGATTTTATTTCCGCATGTGATGATCAATGGTAGAAGAGATTCTATATTGTGCATGAAGATGAAATAGTGTGTGATTAGGATAATCTCAGTGGATAACATATCATTTATTCAAATTTCTACATGGTATCAGAGCGATATTGATCATTGGAGCAATTGCAAAGCATTGAAGCGGTTGAGTTTTAGGATAAACTCAGGAAAATAAAAATGGAGAAGAATGAAACTATTACGGTATACTTGACAAAGTTTGTCCACTGCAGGGATGAGCTTCAGAGTGTAGGAGTTAGTGTGGATGAGGAAGGACAAGTCAAGAAGGTTGGGATTCGAGAAAAGAATCTCTACAGACTTGAAGTATATGGGATGTCTACAGAGCTTCCTACTGTTGGGAAGTGCGAGAAAGACATGAAATTGATGCTTGAGAGGGAGAAAGTTTTGCATGCATGTAAGAGTGAAACTCAAGATGTGGAGCAGCCACAAGATGAGGTTCATGGAGTGGGAGAAACCACTCATGCAAAGAAATTTTGTGCTAGATGGGCAAAGGGAGTGCATGCAGCTATACCACCAGGTGAGAGGTGGGGCGACATGCATGACTAATCCCAAGAGGAGATTTATGGGCAGGATTCATGGAAATGGTGTGGATCTCATGAATTGAACCTGGCTACGAGGTGCCCACAGAGAAGCAGTAGCATGATCAGTTGGATTGATGCAGGCAGATCAAAGTGACGAGTGTCAGATCTTGGAGCCGCGAATCGGAAGTTGACAACAAGTGCGAGTGCATGGGGAAAAGAGTTCAACAACGGTGGTTCCGATGACATGTGCGGTTAGGACGGCAAAAGTGAAGACTTTGATGATAGATGCATCGAGACTAATTGAGTTTTTTGGAGCATATTTTGCATGGCGCTTGTGAAGGTTGCAGGGCGAATGCATGGAGTTGCATGTCGCATGCAATGACAGTCCCTTCTTGTTGAGAGGGAGTGTTGAAAATGGCAACAAGAAACAGTGAAGGAGGCCTCCTGAAACATATTTCCTGATCCTAGTTGGAAAGTGATCACCTAAACTAGGTGGGGACCACACATGTGATTTTTTGTCGAAAAGTCTATTTTTAGACTATGTCTATTTTTAGACATGTCGATCATATTCTATGAGTTGGGGGATGCTATTTGTGGATGGTTGGTCAAGTTGGAAAAATAGATGGACTTCTATTTTTAGACATATTGGGCGGAATCTATTTTTAGATTGCCAGTCTAAAAATAGATATGTCGAATATTATTAGCTCTTAATAATATTTGGACTATAAACATTATCTTATTCTCTTGGAGCACTTCAGTTAAGTGCACAGATGTGGCACAGGAGTTGACAAAAGGAATTACGCTATTCCTAAGGGTTAAGTGGAGCTATTGCATGGATACTTCAGTTAGAACTCATGTGAGAGAGTTTGGTGGAGTTGATTGAGGAAGTTAATGGAGTTGTGTTCAGTTTAACTAATCTAAACATAGTTGAGCTAGTTGTATCTAGTCTAACTGATTGATACACTAGTGAAAGTGGTGTGAATTAATTATTAATTAATTCACTAATTATAAACTCATTAATCAACTAAAGAATACATCAGTTAACTTCAGTGCATGGATAGTTTCAGTGGAGACCAGTGAAGAGATAGGTGAAAGAGCAGTGTGACTATCAGTTGTGACTATAGTGATGCATGGTTTGCATCCAAAACTTAGTAGATATGCCTATAAGGACTATGTGAGCAAGGCTGGGGTAATACATTCTCATCAAGAGGCATTCTTCAGTAGGGATTGCGCAGTAGAGGTAGTCTAAAGGCTGGCAAAGATCGGTGCATGGGATTTGCAAGATCAGGCCTGATTAGTGTGTAGCAATTGGAGATTATACTGAGATCTTGTGAGGAGCTTTGTATAATGATTGTTACATGATCTCTATGACATATATAATATACAGATAGTTGGGGTTTTCGACTTTAAGCTTTCCCATTACATACTGTGTTCATATGTGTGAATTTTTATGTTTTTAATGTGTGCATGTAATTGATTTTATTTCCGCATGTAATGATCAATGGTAGAAGAGATTCTGTATTGTGCATGAAGATAAAATAGGGTGTGATCAGGATAATCTTGGTGGATAACATATCAATTATTCAAATTTCTACATGGTATCGGAGCGATATTGATCATTGGAACCAATTGCAAAGCATTGAAGCGGTTGAGTTTTAGGATAAACTCAGCAAAATAAAAATGGAGAAGAATGACACTATTCCGGTATACTTGACAACTTTTTTCCACATTAGGGATGAGCTTCGGAGTGTAGGAGTTAGTGTGGATGAGGAAGGACAAGTCAAGAAGTTTGGGATTCGAGCAAAGAATCTCTACAGACTTGAAGTAGATGGGATGTCTACGGAGCTTCCTACTGTTGGGAAGTCCAAGAAAGACATGAAATTGATGCTTGAGAGGGAGAAAGTTTTGCATGCAGGTAAGAGTGAACCTCGGGATGTGGAGCAGCCACAAGATGAGGATCATGGAGTGGGAGAAACCACTCATGTAGAGAAATTTCGTGCCAGATAGGCAGAGGGGGTGCATGCAGCTATACCACCAGGTGAGAGGTGGGGCGACATGCATGAGTAATCCCAAGAGGAGATTTCTGGGCAGGATTCATTGAGATGGTGTGGATCTCATGAATTGAACCTGGCTACAAGGTGCCCACAACGCGGCGGTAGCATGATCGGTTGGATTGATGCGGGCGAGATCAAAGTGACGGAGTTTCGGTCTTTTGGGTACGAATCGGGTTGACGACAAGTGCGAAGTGCATGGGTGCAAGAGTTCAACGAGTGCGGTGGTTTACGATGACATGTGCGGTTGGACCCGAGCGGAAGTCGAAAGGAATTTTATGATAGATGCCTCGGAGTGATTGGGTTGTTTGGAGCCTATTTAGTTTCGGAAGGGAGTTGCGGAAAGCGGATGCATGGACTTGCATGGCACTTGTGAAGGTTGCGGGGCGAATGCATGGAATTGCATGTCGCATGCAAAGACAATCCTTTCTTGTTGAGATGGAGTGTTGAAGATTGCAACAAGAAATAGTGAAGGAGGCATCCTGAAACATCATTCCTGATCCTAGTTGGAAAGTGATCACCTAAATTAGGTGGGGCCCACACAGGTGATTTTTGTCGCAAAGTCTATTTTTAGACATGTCGATCATATTCTATGAGTTGCAGGATGCTATTTGTGGATGGTTGGTCAAGTTGGAAAAATAGATGGACTTCTATTTTTAGACATATTGGGCTGAATCTATTTTTAGATTGCCAGTCTAAAAATAGATATGTCGAATATTATTAGCTCTTAATAATATTTGGACTATAAACATTATCTTATTGTCTTGGAGCACTTCAATTAAGTGCACATATGTGGCACAGGAGCTGACAGAAGGAATTACGCTATTCCCAGGTTTTAGTTGATGCATGGATACTTCAGTTAGAACTCATGTGACAGAGTTTGGTGGAGTTGATTGAGGAAGTTAATGGAGTTGTGTTCAGTTTAACTAATCTAAACATAGTTGAGCTATTTGTATTCAGTTTAACTAATTTATACAATTAGTGAGAGTGGTGTGAATTAATTATTAATTAATTCACTAATTATAAACTCATTAATCAACTAAATAATACATCAGTTAACTTCAGTGCATGGACAGTTTCAGTGGAGACCAGTGGAGAGATAAGTGAAAGAGCAGTGTGACTATCAGTTGTGACTATAGTGATGCATAGTTTGCATCCAACACTTCGATAGAGATTCCTATAAATACTGCGTGAGCAAGGCTGGGGTAATTAGAACTCATCCGAGAGGCATTCTTCGACGAGGGATTGCGCAATAGAGGCGAGGCTAAGGGGTCGGCAAAGATCGATGCATGTGATTTGCAAGATCGGGCCTCGATTAGTGTGTAGCAAGTGGAGATTATACTCGAGAGATTGTGAGGAGCTTTGTATAATGATTGTTACATGATCTCTATGACATATATAATATACGAGATAGTTGGGGGTTTTCGACTTTAAGCTTTCCCATTACATACTTGTGTTCATATGTGTGAATTTTTATGGTTTTAATGTGTGCATGCAATTGATTTTATTTCCGCATGTAATGATCAATGGTAGAAGATATTTTGTATTGTGCATGAAGATAAAATAGTGTGTGATCGGGGAGAATCTCGGTGGATAACATATCGGTTATTCAAATTTCTACAAAAAACATGGAGTCCTTGAAAGAAGCAAGTCTTCTTGCAAATAATATGGAAGGGAACTCGAAAAATAATACAAAAGGAACCGAGACAATTCTTAGAAGATGACCTAGAAGCATCAAGGGTCGAAGCGCTTCTTGAGGCGAGAGAAAGTACGAGGTGCAAAAGATCTAGAAAAGAAAACAGGTCATGACTATGGAGATGCAAGTAATGAATTTGTTGGAGATAATGCCAAGGAAGATGTGGCATGTGCAAATGGGGAGGAGGATGATTTAGGGCTGATGTGCTTCAACAAATTTTGTCAAAGCGACGAAGAAGCGAGAGCGAGTTCGGGACAGGGATGCCAATGCGAAGAAAAAGATGTTGATGAAGAGGAAAAGGATTAGGCATGTCGGAAAGGCCAACTTAGACAAATGGCTCCATAATTTATTGCGGAACACGGAGGAAGGAATGTTATCGGACGAGGAGGAAGGAGAAGAGAAGGATTTTAATACCCCCTGAGGTTGAGAAGGGTGAAGAACCCGAGAGGTCTCTTTGGAGGATTGTTTGAGAAAATTAAGGAAGAAGGAGATGCAATGTGATCACGGTCAGTCGAGGTTCGGAAAAATGAAAGGTACCCAAGTGTTGCCATTCCAAGTACAAGAAAAAGAACCATGGTAGGAGTGGAGCGGGGGCTCGAAAGCGAGCATTACCGGGATTGGGAAATATGAGCTCGATGTTCTTTAGGGGTTGTCCCAAAATCTCCATTCCCTCAAATTGACTTATGGGAATGAAGAGTTCCCGGAGGCAGACAAAAACAATATTTTCCATCTACGAGTCCACGGTGAATGCACGTACTTGGACCCCAAAATAAGATGCATAAGAAAAAAAATTCATACAAGTGAGTTGCGGGGTTCTCGGGAACGAACAATGCATATAATCAAATTGGAACAAAGTGATTGACAATAGTAAAGGCCGACAACAAGAAGCAAAGAAGGATCGTAGATTGAAGAGAAGTGCAAGTGCACCGTGAGCCCGCCCATCCGAGGTCTGCTTTGCTCGACACCACCTCTCGTGTGGTGTTCAAAGAAAAAAGATAGTCCACTGGGAGAAGAAAGCTTGCTATTGGGGAGGAAGAAGAATATGGGGGAGTAAATGCGAGCAAATGAAACATCACACCCTCGCCCTTTAAACCCATGAGGATATACAAAGAGACCAAGGGAAGAGTAATCTCCATATATGATCACACCACAAAGTGATCATATACGAGTCATTTCTATTGTGAAATGTTTTCTAGTGCCCTCCTCGCTAGTATTCTTTAGTGTCCTCCTGTGACAAGAGCGGGGGTGGATTGCTTGAGCAAGTTCGATCAATAAAGCAAAAAAGAGAGGGAGAACTAATATCCGAATATGCGGTTAAGGCAATAAAGCATAAAGGAAAATAATCATTTCAAAAAAAATAGTAGTTGAAGTCTGTTGACGGATATAGAGGTATTAACACATAACATAACATAATAGAATGACTAAAATCTTCCATTTTTTTGGTTGTAAGTGAAAAGATGGTAAAACAATTTCTTGCAAAGCGAGACATAAACAATCATAATGTGGTTAGTGAAAAAAATCTTTGGGGAAGTGCTTGAGAATATATGAAGTTGAACATCTCTAAGTCGATAAGGATTGCGGTAAATTATCTTAGGGTATGCGGTTTATAAGCCAAATTCTAAATTTTAGATATCACTTCACTAATAACCTTTGTTATCGACACATTGGCTGCAAAGAGGAATGCATATTGGCTCTATCCATTTTGTGGTTGCTTACATGTTACAAGTTACAACCATACAAAGAAACCATGTATGTTCCGATGGAGGGATGATGCCAACAAATCTTCTTAGAATTTTTTCTTCACATAATTCCTCTCGAAGTTTTTGGGTCCAACATAAATTTCATTGGATGTGGAAGATTTAATATCTGCTAAAGCATGAAAAACCTAAAATAAAACCTTGCTCATGAAATCCATGAGGCAAGCATACCTAGTTACACTTTTCAACACATTGACCCCCGTCGATGAACTTATGCCACTTATTGCCTCAAAGTTTTGGAACAACAAACAGGGGAACCAAAAATGCACATGCAAGGCAGCTCTAACAACCCTAGAACAGATTGCATCACTCCCAAAGAATTTTATGGGTTGGAACACCATATTCGATATATTGTGGCCGGATTGAAAGATTCATTTTGTCGGTAATATGTCGGTGGCTTAATTTATTCTACGAGAAGGCACTGTACAATTGATTGGAAATGCATACATAAGTGGGCGGGAGCGATGATCTATAGACTATTTTGAGACCTAGCTACGATGCCTTCTTTATTTATTCATGAAATTGAACAAACTTGCACAAATTTCTGCAATTATGTTGGTTGTAAGAGAGTAGTTGGCAAAGCAATTATGTTGGTTGTAAGAGAGAAGTTGGCAAAGCAATTGCTTACAAAGTCGACATAAACGAGTCATAATTTGGTATACAAAAAAAAGCTTTGGGGAAGAGCTTGAGAATATTTCAACATCCGTAACTCATTTTGGACGGTGGTAAATTAACTTGGGCATGCACTTTATAAGCCAAATTTCAAATTGTGGATGCTACACTCCACTAATAACCCCTATTGTCACCGCATTAAACGCAAGAGGCTTTGTGCAATTGATTGGAAATACAAAAATAAATGGGTAGAGCAATGATATATGGATTATTTTAGGACCCTGGCACTAATGCCTTCTTTATGTATTCATGAAATTGAACCAGCTTGCACAACTTTCTCGCCATTATGTTGGTTGTAAGTGACAAGATGGTAAAGCAATTGCTTGCAAAGCAGACATAAACAATTATAATTTGGTTAGTGAAAAAAAGCTTTTTGGGAAGTGCTTGAGAATATATCAATTTAAACATCTCTAAGTCGGTTAGGACTGAGGTAAATTATCTTAGGTGTGCGATTTATAAGCCAAATTCTAAATTTTAGATATCACTTCACTAATAAACCTTGTTATCGGCACATTGGGCCGCAAGAGGAATGCATATTGAATCTATCCATTTTGTGGTTGCTCACATGTTACAAGTTACAACCATACAAAGAAACCATTTATGTTCTGATGGAGGAATGATGCCGACAAATTTTCTTAGAAGTTTTTCTTCTCATAATTCCTCTTTGAATTTTTTTGGGTCCAACATAAATTTCATTGAAGTTTTTGGGTCCAATATAAATTTCATTGGATGTGGAAGCTTTAATACAATAAAACCTTGCTCATGAAATCCATGAGGCAAGCATACCTGAGTTACACTTTTCAACACATTGACCCATGTCGATGAACTTATGCCACTTCATTTGTCTCAAAGTTTCGGAACAACAAACAAGAAACCAAAAAAGCACATGCAAGGCAGCTCTAATAGCCGTAGAACAGATTGCATCACTCTCAAAGAATTTTAACGGTTGGAACACCATAGTCGATATATTGTAGACATATTGAAAAGATTCATTTTGTCGAGTAGTGTGTTCGTGGATTAATTTCTTCTACATAAGGCATCTGTGCAATTGATTGGAAATGCATACATAAGTGGGCATAGCGATGATCTATATACTATTTTGAGACCTAGCTCGATGCCTTCTTTATGTATTCATGAAATTGAACAAACTTGCACAAATTACTGCAATTATGTTGCCTGTAAGAGAGATGGTGGAAAAGAAATTGCTTACAAAGCTGATAGAAACAATCATAATTTGTTATACAAAAAAAAGATTTGGGGAAGAGCTTGAGAATATTTCAACATTTTTAACTCAATTTGGACGGTGGTAAATTAACTTGGGCATGCACTTTATAAGCAAAATTCCAAATTTTGGATGTTACTCCACTAATAACCCCTATTGTCACTACATTAACCGCAAGAGGCACTTTCGTGCAATTGATTGGAAATACAAAAATAAATGGGCAGAGTAATGAACTATCGAGTAGTCTATAATGCGATTTTTTTGAAGGCTTTTAGGGTAGTTTTTTTTCAGGTTTAATTTCTCTAAATTCCGGTAGGAATCTATTGAAAATAGAAGTTTGATGGGTAATATTGCACAATCGAAGTGCCTTGGGGTTTTTTAGGGTGTTGAATCCATGTATACAGTCAAAAAAACCAATTTAAATAACAGAAATCAAGATTTTACCTCAATTTTTTTTCACCGGATTCGGCACTCGAAACTCCAAAAAGTCGCAGTAAAGACAACTCCATGAACTATGGATTATTTTAGGACCTACCACTAATGCCTTCTTTATGTATTCATGAAATTGAACCAGCTTGCACAACTTGCTGCCATTATGTCGATGAACTTATGCCACTTACTGTCTCAAAGTTGTGGAATAACAAACAGGAAACCAAAAAATGCACATGCAAGGCAGCTCTAACAGACGTAGAACAGATTGCATCACTCCCAAAGAATTTTAAGGGTTGGAACACGATATTTGATATATTGTAGACAGATTGAAAGATTCGTTTTGTTAGTAATATGCCCGTGGCATATTTTATTCTTCAGAAAGCACTGTGCAATTGATTGGAAATGCATACATAAGTGGGCAGATCGATGATCTATAGACTATTTTGAGACCTAGCCCTGATGCCTCTTTATGTATTCATGAAATTGAACAAACTTGCACAAATTGTTGCAATTATGTTGGCTGTAAGAGAGAAGCTGGCAAAGCAATTCCTTACAAAGATGACAGAAACAGTCATAATTTGTTATAAAAAAAGCTTTGGGGAAGAGCTTGATAATATTTCAACATTTGTAACTCAATTTGGACAGTGGTAAATTAACTTGGGCATGCACTTTATAAGCCAAATTCCAAATTGTGGATGTTAATCCACTAATAACCCCTATTGTCACTGCATTAACCGCAAGATTCACTATGCAATTGATTGGAAATAAATAAATAAATGGGTAGAGTAATGATCTATGGATTATTTTAGGACCTACCACTAATGCTTTCTTTATGTATTCATGAAATTGAACCAGCTTGCAGAACTTGCTGCCATTATGTTGGTTGTAAGTGACAAGATGGTAAAGCAATTGCTTGCAAAGCAAACATAAACAGTCATAATTTGGTTACAACTTCTAACAGTCGTTCATTGTAAAGACCAACTAGCTTTGGATCGTTGCCTGTATTATAAACCCTGAATCCTTCAAGACAAAGCTCTATAAACCAATGTCTGTGGGTGAGGCTCGAAGGCCTCTGAGCTCTTCCTCAAGTCATGGGATGACCTTCCTCTGGGGTCCTGTTGGTACTGGCGATTGGTTGATATAGAACCTCTTGACTCTTAGGTGGATTTATGATATGCTTACCCCTGAATATCTGTGCTCTTGATGATATCTATCTTTCATTTGACAGTAACGTTTTGGTTGTTGGATGTTTAGTTTGGGATATTCAACAGTCTAGTCTGGATTGGTACATAGTAAACCTAGAACTGATACCCATCTCAATCTGGAAATACGCTTTTAATGACAGTTGCATTGTTCGGCAGCAGCCTCACACCCTAGTTGACGATCCTCCAAAATCCAAGTTTCAGATTATATTACTCTGGCATGTCTGCAATGACAATAATAAGCATCGAGTAACAAAGTATTAATACAAGTAAACAGAGTATAGATATACTGTATAAACCATTTAAATATCTGTGTATACATATATATCAGCTGGTTTATATATAAACAAACACTGTAACTGATACTTTTCTCATTGATATATTTATTTATATTTTTATTGATACTCTGCGACGACAATGGTTATTGTTTCAAAGAAAAAAACAATCATCACGAAAGGGGAATTCGTCTGCCTCCACCATATGTATGACATGGCCCATCTTTGTCCTCATGGCAGCATCTGGATCCACGAAACGCAGTGATACCAGCAATGCTCGTTTCAATGCCCTAGATTAGCATTTAACCTCGAGCAATGGATCTACCACTTCCTCAGACCTTCCGCTCCCCACCATAATTTTCAGCCATTCTACCAAGCTCACCTACAATGTTTGAATTCAAAAAGATTCATTCCTCTTTCAGACCTTAAATTTAATTGAAAGTAATGAAGAAACTCACCAATGAATTGAAAGTAATGAATAAATTCACCAATAAATTGAAGACCTTAAAGATATGCCTCTGTTAAATGGAAGTCCCGAAGAAATTGAGCAACGGATGGAAGAGAACTGTATATTGTAACCCCCCCCAGCAGATCTGCTATAATCAACACGGCTTCTTCCCGAAATAATCTCCATGATAAGTACACCAAAGTTGTAGACATCACTTCTCTCATTCAACATTCCTGTGTTGGGATTCTCATTCAGCATTCCTGTGCTAGCATACTCCGGTGCAACGTAACTAAATATACAGGGCGCCATAAAAAAACCATAAATCTTATAGCAACCATCAATCTATCGAACACCCAATATCTTATTAAGCTATTAAGTTCTGAGTCCCATGATAAAAGCGAAATCTTGCATGCATGGAAAGTCAGTATGGTCTAACCGCATAATAAAAGTGAAATCCTGCATGCATGGAAACTCTGACAAGAAGATGGACAGATGTCGTATGATTTTAGTTGGATAGATAGAAAATGGTAGGCTCTGGATGAATTGAATTAAAAATAAAAACTGGAACCCAGTAAGGGGAGATGGTCTTTACATTTGCACATGTGTCATTAGCATAATGAAATGGTTGATGAAAATAAAAAAAGTGTTGATTCAATAAAAAAAAGCCTATCGACCTAAAAATCATAAATAAAACAATAAATAATATGAGGGAGAACCTCCTCACATTTCTGTATTCCTAAATGACTATGTTCTCATTACCAGATGCAAACTCCCATACAAGGGTTAGTACACGGAAAACTAATAAGCGTGACATTGAATAATTGAAAGTAAGCAATCTTGTATCCATATGTTAATCCATGAGTGGCTCTCAATGCAATCTTGTATCGTGTTGGCCAATCCAAATCCATGCCACTTCTCTTTAATGTCTTCTACTCATTATTTTCGTGAAAAGCATCAAAGTATATTTGACTTAAATTAAGTCAAGTTGATTTTAACAATATATTTGCTGAAAATGTATCAATCAACATCTTTAATGTCTTCTCCTCATTATTTTCGTGCAAAGCATCAAAGTATATCTGACTTAAATTAAGTCAAGTTGATTTTAACAATATATTTGTTGAAAATGTATCAATCAACATTGTTGTGCCAACAATGAGCACAGAGATAATTTCCACTTTGTCTGGGTTCTTTCCCATTCTTAGAATCAGAGCAAGCCCCAAGTATATTCTCATTATTATCTTTATAATTTCCAGAGTTGTTATTGCAAAGGCCTGTATTTCCAGAAAACCTATGTTTGTTTACCTCATTAATGAGTGAATCTGGAACAGACCGAGTGAACTCATTATTGGAAAGATAAGAGGACTAAGCTTTAGTGCACCAAGATTGCTTGGAATTGAACCACCTAGTTTGTTTTTTAAAAGATTTAAGGAATTCGGATCAATAACAGATCCCAGTGACTTTAGAATTGATCCTTGCAAATATTTTTTTGCAATATTAACAATGACCAAAAGAAGTACACAATCTCCCTCAAGTTGCCTATTTCCTTTGGTATTATGCATGTAAAGCTAGTATTGTTTCCTTCAAGTTTAACCAATAGCTTTTCCATGCTAATATCTGGTACTAGAATGTCAGACACTTGATTATTCTAAATACACAACTCTGATAATTCCTTCACATTTTCTATTTCGGAACCAATTTCACCAACAAAAATGTTGAAGCTTGAATCAATAATTTTAACATTGGGCAGTCCCCAACTTCCTTTAGGAACTGTACCACTCATATTGTTGTTGTTTTTAACTCTGAAGCAAACCATAGTTTTGCAATCTCCATAAGTTTCAGGCAACTCTCTTGTAAAAAAAATTATCAAGAACTAGAAACTTTTGCAGATTTCCTCCTCTACACATATCTTTTGGTAGCATGCCACTGAACTAGTTCTGAGAAACATCGAGCAAGTTAACCTTAGATAGACTTCCAAGCTTTTCTGATAGTTGGAATGTGAAATTTTTTTGGTGCAATGACAAACCTACAAGATATGGTAATTCCCCAAAGCTTTCAGGAATTTGACCTAACAATTGGTTCATGTAGAGTTGAAAGGAAACAGGGTTTCTTAAATTTCCAACCTCCTTTAGAATATTTCCACTAAGCATGTTCTTTGATGCATCAAAATATTGCAGAAATGTAAGATTACCCAGCTCTCGTGGTTATTTCCACTAAGTTTAGTTGTTCAAGTATATTTCCTGGACTCAATGGATTGTTTTCCATGATCATAGAGGTCAACTCTGGTAAATTTCCCACAAATGAAGGGAATGAACATGTGAAGTTGTTGATTGCCAAATTTAGAGTTTACAAGGATTTCAACTGAGAGAAGTCTGGTAAAGTACGAGACAAAGAATTATTATTGAGATTCAAGTATTCAAGTTCACTGAAATTTATAAAGGTTAATGGCAGATTCACTCGAGCGACTCTCAAGCCCTCTACGTGAAGGTCGATTCTCAGAGTCGACCCCAGCCTACCAGGAGGCCTGAGAGCACAATTTAATATCTATATATATAATCAGAAATTTTATTTTAATTATTAATTATTTTTAAATTTTAAATTTTTTATAATACATTTTTTTAACTTTAAACATTTTGTTTTTTTTGTTTTTTAATGTATTTTTAAAATGTTATTTAATTTTTATTTTTAAACTTAAATCTTTTTTTATTACTTTTTTTTTAAATAATTTCTTTTTATGTTTTTTTATTATTTTTTTTATGTTTTTTATCTTTAATGTATTTTTATATAATTTAGTTCTATTCTTTATTTTTGATGTTAAAGTTTTAGATTTTTTTCTTTAAATTGTGTTTTTTTTAGTATTTTTTTCATTTTGTACTTTTAGTGTTTTTTTGTGTTAATTTTGTACAAAATTTTATGTTTGATTTTTTTTTGTGTTTTATATATATATATATATATAGTCTTTAGTCTTAGTTTTTAGTCTTAATGATAAGCATAGTAAGTTGTTCCAAGGACGGTGACCCTGAAAATTACTATGTGACCCCTGAAAACTACTATGTGATTTTTTCTAGAAGATATTTTGTATATATTTTTTTATGTTTGATTTTTTTGTTATTTTTTATATTTTAATATATTTTTTTTATTTATTAGTTATTATTTTTTTTAACTTTTTTTTCTTTCTTTTTTTTCTACTTTTATATTTTTGTTTTACTTTTTCTTTTTTGTTTCGTTTTGTGTTTTTTTATTTTTATTTATTTATCTATTTATTCATAATTTTTTTTTATTTTATTTTTTTGTAGAGCTTGTGTCGATCTTTGACTAGCAACCCAACCTCATTATGTGTCAATTTGATTAGTATTATTATTATCTAATTTTAAGGTCACGCTAAACAACAAATTGGTGTATGAGACCTTGTTTGTGGGACGAGGAACCCACTTCCGCACAACGATTTGAATACTAAGTCTACGAAGGCATACATACTCTACCCCCGTCCGGTTTTGAACATCGCGACCTACTGGTTTTGATAATCGATTTTAATTTTTTTTGTTGTGATGGATCAAGTTTGCCCCCACGGTTTGTCAATTTCATGGTTGATTTTTTAAGATTTCATTGTAATAGGTCGAGATCGCCTACCTCTGCATGTCAATTTGATGGTTGATTTTTAAATTTTCGTTGCAATGCATCGACATGTCTTAGGCTAAGATTTTTAAAATTGCTATACTTTTTAACATTTTAAAAAAAAATTACTCTAGGTATAATGACTATTTCATAGTTGAAAATTTGTCAAAAAATTTAAGGTTTTTCTAAGTCACGATATTTTATCTTTAATGTTATGGTTGAAAAGCAATTATAAGTATTTTATGTTTAACGTCATCAACTCGAAATTTGTTTGAATTTTAAAGGCTTTTCAAAGACATGATATTTTATCTTTAATGTCATACTTGAAAATTATTGCAATTTTAAGGTTTTTCGAAGTCTTCATATTTTATCTTTAACATCATTGCTAAAAAAATGTTGAAAATTTACCCGGAAAAAACAAAAAAATAAAAAAAAGCGGTATTCCAGACATCGACACTTTTTCGTTTTTAAGGTGGCTTTTGCACCAAAAAAATTTGGCTTTTCTATCATTTTTAAAAAAATAATGAAAAAATTTACCTCAAAAAATAAATAAATAAAATAAAATAAAATAAAAAATAGTGATATTCAACACATTTTCATTTTCAAGTTTTTTTTTCATTTTATTTTTATTTTCTTGCTAGAGTTCTTGTTTTGAGGTAATAGTTCTCGTTTGATCGGTAACTTTTTTTATTTATAGTTATAGTTAGTTACATATATACTTTACCTAACATAAAATAACATAATTCTATAACTATTTAACACACACATACACATATATATAACATGATTATAAATTATGTATAACATACATTATAACTATAACATAATATAACATTTAACGTAGCATAACTATTTAACATATATATATAACATTTAATTGTGCTCCAAGGGTTAGCTCAATTGGTCAAGTTCTCGTTGCTAAGTACCTTGTCAATTGGAAGGTCATGGGGTCAAATCTCCTTGACGTTCTTGGGGTTAGGCCCTACTTGTTTGGCTGATAGGTAGATCCTTTTAGGTTGATTTGCACGGCCACCCAGTGTTTGTGAATCACCCTTAGAAAAACATTTAATTATATAATTATATAACTATTTATATCAAGTTTCAATAATTCATTATTGATAAATACATTAAATCCATCATAAAATATGTCATGTCATGTGTCAAAGTCAAACATTAAAAGAACTTAAAGTTTATTGGAGTATTTGGTTGGCATGAAATTTTATTAGTTTTTCAAATAGGTTTACCTCATTTTTTTACATATTTATGCTTATTGACACTTACTCTTTGTGATTAGGTAAACCCATATAAATATTGTAAATAGAAAAATAAATGGAATTGGAAGACTGAAGAGACATTTGAGATATGAAACCCAATAATCTCCCTCTCCATATATATATCCATATTTTATATTAATGCAAAGAAACAAATTCATTTATGGAGTTACTCTTCGCCTAACATGATATTAGAGTCAGCTCCCAATCTTTGGTGTTGTGTAACTCTTGGCATTTTCTTCCCATTGTCCTAGTTTTTTTCCCTGCCATTATCCTTTTGTTGGGAAAAATACTGAGAGGGGGGGGGGGGGGGGGGGGGGTGAATCAGTATTTAGGGCAAACTCAAAAATTTTCACTTTTCCATTCCTTAAAACCCATACGCTACTTTCCTTTAGTGAACTCGCGTATACACGCGGATATCTTTCATGCAATTTGCGTATACACAGAGATCTAGATATGCAGATATTTATTAACTTAGTTCTTCACATATATCATTCATCAGATGTTAAGTTATCAGTAAACATGTGCAGTAACAACAGAATAAACCATCACACAAAGCATCACACATGAACACCAGGATTTTTAGGTGGAAACCCAAGTCGGGAGAAAACCACCGCTGCAGTTGCTCACCCTTCAATATTTTATTATAGAGAAAACATCTTACAACATATGTGCTGGCGCAGACTTGACCAGCACGCAGGCACCCACCTGCGCTCGTTTACCAGCCTCTCCGGGAAGGGAGCTCCAACCCCCTGACTCGTTTACCAGCCTCTCCTGGAAGGGAGCTACGACCCCCCGATCTCGTTTACCAGCCTCACCTGGAAGGGAGCTACGACCCCCTGACTGAAGGCTACAACCCTCAGCACCACCTTGGACCACGTTTCATCAATTTTCACACCGGATCCAACAACTTCAATAGAACACCACTTGCAGGCCACATTTCATCATATTTTTTAATCGGACCTCTTTTCTTCTTCATACATTTAAGCTCAATCATACAACCAAACTGATACAGACAACTCAGCACTGTAGAATACAGATAGCAGTAACACAGCAGAACAGATCAGACATTTCTTACCACAGACTTCAGCAAACCCTAGTTTGCATACGCGCTTTCCTTTCTCTAATGTCACGTATATACGCGCTTTCGTTCAAATAAACCAGCGTATACTTCTGTATAAATTACAAAGCCAATTTCATTGCGCATACGCGCTTTTTCTTCGGCGAAGCCGCGTATATACGCGCTTCCTCTTCAGCAAACTCGCGTATATACCTTCAACCATTTCAGAGCTGCATACTTCTTTAGATCAGATACTTCAGTTCAGATTCAACCCTTTAGTTCAGACAGATGTTCGCCTCATCACAGATCAAATCACTCCATCAACAGATCTAGCAAATACAAGTACATTTCAGATCTAGATATCCCGCTTCATCATTTCTTCATAGGTGCATCATAGATTCAGATCTATCATCAAACCTTTACCCTTTCCATACAGATATACTTCACAGAGAAGTATTCATTCAAGCTCAGACATCTTGCACCCACACTCCTCATTTGCACAATGAATTTCTTCTCCTTATATAGGTTTACCCTTTTTTCAATACCATGAGCCAAAACAATACCATGAGCCCAAAACTACATTACTTCCGATGGTATTCCTGGACGGGGTCAATTAGACGAATCATTACCCAATACAATGGGTCAATACCATGGTGGTTACCCCTGGTTTTGCACTTTATGAGCGCTTTTTCCCATACGCGACTTGGCACGTTGTTTCTCGCGTGCATACGCGACTTCTCCTAGACAGATCCGCGTATGCCTTGAGACATACTCTTTTCACCATAGATTTAGCACATGCTGAATTCCTTTCTTCATTGCCTTCTGTACTCACTGTAGATACATCAGATTTAGATCATCAAGACATATTCTATTAAGCACAACTTCATCAAGTAAGTTGCCATCATCTTCATCAAGTGGGTTGCCATTCAAGGACAACACTCAGCATCATATTGCTAACAAACATCATTTCATATCAGATTTACATCATCTACCAAGTCCAACAAGTCAAGAATAACTTCATCAGGTGGATTTCCATCAAGGACAACACATGTCAATAGTCGCATGTCTTCATCTTCATTCAGTGGGTTGCCATCAAGGACAACACTCTGCATCATATT
>JAXQQM020079734.1:0-161675 GCA_034641835.2 Pinus albicaulis
ATATTTTTACCTATCTTATATCTTTGATTAGTTTCATCCCTCACAACTTAAAAAAACCAAAACCAAAAAACTTATTTCATAACTAGCCTAAAATCAGAACACAATAAGCAAACACACAGATATCCCTTACACATATAGAGAGAGCCCTCTTTGAGTCCAGGAAGGCTAAGTCCTTGGGCTCCAAAGCTTGGTTTGATGTTACACTGTCATTTGGCTTGCCAATCAGCCAAATCACGGGAACCTAACATAATGGTGATCACGGTGGGACTCACTGAGTACATGACAGTCTAGCAAACTCTTATAGACTCCTTAGTCCTTCAACACTAAACTCAGACCATCAGCCTTTAGAATCATTTAGAGTAAACTCTCTGTTTCACCATCTTAGCAAAGTGATGAATCAGGTTTATAACACTCTTACATACTAGGCTGCACATAAAACTCAGAAAAAACCACAAAAACTCCCTTAGATTGGTTTTTGACAGTATTGGTGGTGGACCATACACATAGACCTCAAAACAACTAAAAATCCACCTAGCGACTCCACTAGCCTCCAGTAGGCCTTACTACTTTACTAAACTCTAGGCTACTATCCGATTAAGCCACCTCATCGCCACACTAACATAATGGCGATCACGGTGGGACCCTGAGTAATAAACAAACTTAGTTTCCTAAACTTTCTAGAGACCTTTAAGGATACCATCTGATTGACTTATCCCACCGCTCACTAACATAATGGCGATCATGGTGGGAACTTGAGTCAAAACATCCTAGGTATCCCTTAGGAACTCTCAAAATCCCAATCAAACTTAGAAGAGTAGAATCTAGTTATCTCACCATCTTAGAAAAATGATGACTCAGCTATAGGACACTCTTCCAAACCTTAGGACTACATAAAGAACTCAGAAAAACCCCAAAAACTCCCTTATATTGGTTTTTGTCAGTACTGGTGGTGGACCATACACATATAACTCAAAACAATTAAAAATCCACCTGGTGACTCCACTAGCCTCCAGTAGGCCTTACTATTTTACCGAACTCTAGGTTACTATCCGATCGAGCTATCCCATCGCTCACTAACATAGCGGGAGATGGTGGGACACTGAGTACATGATAGTCTAGCAAACTCTTATAGACTCTTTAGTCCTTTAGATACTTAAACAAGCAAGCAGTCCATAAGATCATTTAGAGTAAACTCTTTTTGTTATCACCACCCTAGCAAAGTGATGAAACAAGTTTAGAATACTTTAATAAACCATAGGATGCACATAAAACTCAGAAAAACTACAAAACATTCCTAGATTAGTTTTCCCTAGTTAATGGTGGTGGACCATAGCTACATCTCTGTAAAAAACAACCAAGTTCCACCTGGCAACTCCACAACTCTCAATAGACCTAAAGACCCCACTGGAGGAAGAACCTAAAACATGACCGGTCATCCTAGAAAGAAAAAGCACTCAGGCCTTAGTTGGATTCAAGAAATTATTGTCTTTATCTATAACTATGTTCTATCCTACTTTGAGCCTGATTCGGAATACACCAATGAAATCTACATTGATCATTGGAAAGATCTCAAACCTCAAAAAGCTAAGCCTCAAATTTCAGACCATGAGCAGGCTTGTACACATGTGCTTACCCCAAATTGACCTATGGAAAACCTAGCAAAACATGAGCCTCATGCTACTTTTCCCACTCTGGCTGAAACCTCAAATAGTCACGAACCTCTTTTTACACTACCTATATCCACAAAGGTCCCAGAAAGATACAAGCCTATGGTTTTACCTCCCATATTTCAAGCCCTTCCTGCAAATCTTCCAAATAAATTACCCAGATTTGATGGAGAAAGCTCCAAAGTCACCGCTGAAGAGCACGCCTGAAATATTGAGGATTTACTTGACCTTTATGACATAGAAGAAGATGATGTGCGTATTAGAATGTTTGCCATATCATTACAAGGAAAAATTAAGAATTGGTTTAAAGACCTTCCCGCTGCAAGCATTACCAATTTTCATCAGTTCACTCAAATCTTCCTAGATAGGTGGGTGGTCATGGGTAATAAAGTTCTCATCATAAAGGAGTACAATCAGTTAAAAAGACAACCATAGGAAACAATACAAAACTTTTCAGCCAGGTTCAATAAAGTATACCATGCAATGCTTGCTAACCTAAAGCCACCCCTCAGATGTGCTCTCTTGCACTACCCAGATTCTTTTGACCCAGAGTTTGTTTTCCAGATAAGAAACAAAGATCCTTTGACCCTAGAAGAAATGCAAAGGATAGAATTTGATGTAGAATTCAACATAATAAATAGGGAGGCACAACTAAGAATAATAGAGAAAGACAAAGAAAATCAAGAGAGACTAGTATCTTCAGAAGAAAAGTTGAAAAAATTGGTATGTATGTTAGGAAAACTAGAGCATCTACTTGATAGGAAAAGAGAAAAACCCAAGGTTAACACTGTTTATTCAAACCAATCTACACTTCTTCCTCAGGTTGAACACACTCGACTATCACAAGACAAGAGTTATAAACAAAATGTGCCAAATGGGAAACTTGAAAATAAAAACATAGAGGAATGCTCTGAAGAAACTATCAGCCATTTTGAAATCACAGATTCTGAAATGGAAGAAGAATCAAAACCTTTAGATTCTCTACCCTTATGCTTTAAATCATTCCAAACTTTGAAAGAAAATTTGCACCCTAAAGATCTCTCAGCAGTTATTCAGGAAAACCCTGCTCAAGTTAGCTCTCACCTAAATCAAGAAGAGTTGATTGAAGAGGAATTCAAATCTGAGATAGAAGATAAATCAAAACCTGTAGGGTCTCTACCTTTATGTTGGGAGTCATTTGAGTTCATAAAATCAAATTGGCCTCCTGAAAATCTATCAGAAAAAACTCATGAATTACATGCTAACTATCCTCAACATCAGAAAGAATTGGTTGAAGATGAAAACAAGCAAGAAATGAAAGAGAACCCACAGGATCCCTCTAAGGACATGATTGATGATTCATCATCCCTCATAGGTGAAGCCCAAAAAGACATTCATCTTTCAAATCAGATTTCCCAAGAGAAAGAAGATTATTGTAGAGAAATGAAAATGCCTCCCTTTTTAACTGAAGAGGAAATAGATCAACTTATAAACATGCAGACAGCCTCTAAAACTTCACATAACCACAACTTTTCTAATTTTTCTCCTGTTAATCTTGCATATCATAAGTCAAAAAATATATTTGTAAATCAATTTGAAGAAAATCAATCTGATATTCCAATATGCATGGTTTATAACATTAATTATAATGATGATTTTCCAAGGTTTGATCAATATTGTGATAATGATGATGATTTCCAAGCAGAATCTAACTTTGCAGAAAACTCAGTTTTTGATTTTTGGGAGGAAGCTCACTTTCATAAACTTGAGAAAAGTGAGCAGCCATTACAGGTCATCTATGACACTGATGAGGAGAGCCTTGAGAGTTTAGAAGTAAGTGAAGAGTCTCGGACTCTTTTCTCTACTTCACTTCATTCCATCAGAGATAACATTCACATAATTGGAAATCAACAGTTTTTCAGCATTGATGATGAGGTTGAGGAGGATGATGAAATTCCCAAGCATGTTGTAAATGAGAAGCCTTTTCCTGAAATGGTTGAGGAAATCATTTTAGATATGGAATATTCCTTTACTCTGTTAGTGTCAGCCTTTGCAGCCTTCCTCCAGTGATCAAACATGCTCTTACAAGGTGATGTTAAGGTGTCAAGGTCAAATTTTGTCATTTCAGTGAGTCTTCAAGCAAAATTTCGTCACTAGGTATTAGGTCTAGGGTTTTATTTCATTCCTTTCAGAGTTGTCCAAATGTCAGTCCATGTCACCATTCAGCTGAGTGTACCATCATTTAGAGGGTTTTCATCATCATTGCAAGTTCCACTGGGTCATTTTACACCTTGTTCATGCTTCAGTTGTGCCTAGGTAAGGTTCATTTCCCTCTCCTAGGGTTTTGAGGTAATTTCTCTTGGATGGTCAAATCATCAGAAAAACTTGTATCCTGATGTTCATACACCTTCCCCTATCCTTAATTTACCTTATTAAACATTTCCCATCACTGAGATCCCACAAATTTCTCATTTTTTCACAAACCCTAGTTTCTTGCTACAACTTGGCAATTTTCTATGCTAGGCCTGCGTTTCGCCCTTTTGGACCCCTTCTCCTCACTCAATATTTGAGATTCCAATTTCCCCTACTTCCTAACATCCCTCCCTACTTCCCGAAGTTTCCCCAAGAATTTAGAAGCCCCTTATCCCCTTCATTTCGCTTCATTTCGACAAATCCCTTGTTTCACACATCAGGATAGGTTTCACTCAAATGCTGTTTCAGAGCAATAAAAGATGAATTTTGGAACACTGAGAGATTTTTTTGTCCAAAACATGCCAAATAAGAAAAACCTCCTTCACGTTTTACACAGGTACCATGGTTTTAGAGAAATGTCAAAAATATCGTTGCCTCGGGAGAATTGATGCACCTCTGAAGTGACCTTGGGAAAATCAAGCTTTCTCCTAGCTTTGTTGGCCAAATGACTTGCTTGATGCGTCAAATGATAACTAGACACAAATAGATTTCCAATGAGCTATCATGAGCTCAATTTGGAGTTGAGGAAGACCTTCAAACGTTGACTGCAATAGCACTCTGCCTTGAGGCAGCCTCATTCTGCTCATTTTGACTAGTCTTGGGAGATTTGATTTTTGACAAGGCAAATGAACTCCAAATTGAAAAATTCCACTTTGGTTGGAAAGAAGAATCAGAGAGAGTTCCAAAAATCTATCATGCACCCAATTTGGACACCGGGAAGGCCTCCAAAAGCCTCCTGCAAAATGCACTATTTATGGCGCGGCGCATTGGGTAGGAGCGCGGCGCACTGAAGGTGCGCGGCGCATAGAACAATTTTTCCCAGTGTAAATTAACACTGGCGCAGCGCATCCAGCCTGCCTGGCGCGTTGGGATGGGGCACGGTGCACAGAGCCTCCAAGCAAATTTTTTACCACTGCTTCATCAAAATTTCAAATTAACTCGAATTCATCGCTCCGAGTAAGCGTGGATGCCTTTGTCATTGCTATTAAAAAAATGTTTGGTGTAGTTTTAAATGAGATATAAGAATTTGTAATGTCAAATTTCAAACCCTATTACCTTGCTTAAAACTACTCCTTTGGGTTTTGAGTTGGTGTTTTAAAATGGTTTGTGCCACATATCCCATTTTTCTTATCCCATTATCTCCTCACCATCCTGTTATATCCCAAGGTTATTCACTTCCAAGTCCATCTCCTATCCCTAAGCTACTTCACTTCCTATCATTTTTCCTATTCCCCCCATCTCATTTGTAAAATCCCTAAACCCTACTGTCCCCTATCACTCTTCCTATCATATCACTTTTTCCTAAAATATCATTATCCTATCCCTAAACCTTTCCATCTCCCGTGTCATTTACAAAAATCCCCAAATTCCATATCTCAAACATATTAAGTGGTTGTCCTCACATTCTAAATGCACTTGACAAAACTCCTTCATTCCCACTGCTCCATTTTTACCATAGTCCCTTCCTACTTGGCACACATTTGGAAATCGGAGGCAAATACACCAAATTGTTGTTTTCCATCTCATATAGGTCAAACATTCACTTGACATAGACTTTCAAACATCATGGAGACGGACACAGATAGCTCATAGGACCGAGACAATGTTTTCACTACTGAACTGCATGCACCAAGAAGGCATCGAGGAGGCGAAAAAGGCATGTTATATTCAAAATCTTGGCGGACGCTTCCTTGAATGAGCATAGTACTTGATGAGGGCCCTTCACTCCAAGTTTCAGCAAATTTGGAGTAAATTTTTTTCATTTTTGAAATTTTGGTTGCAAAACAGGTTTTTCTGCCCAACGCGTCGTGCCACCCGACGCGCGCTTACGTTTGAGAGATCTTCTGGTGGAAAAAGTTACATTTTTGGATTTTTTATGAAAATTTATGCATGCTCAGGAATGGCCGAGATATTTCATCAAGTTCTAGGTGGTCTTAAAGGTCAAAAACACTCCAAAAATGGCCTTTCTGCCACCTTTTGCACCATCAGGAACCAGTATTGGGAGATTGCAGTTTTGGAGGGGCAAATGACATCCAAATTGAAAAATTCCACTTGGGTTGGATAGCAGAAATCTAGGGCTTTCCAACGAGCTATCATGAAATCAATTTGGACTTCAGGAAGTTCCCCAAAAATAGGCTCAAAGTGGCACGGCGCATTGAGTTTTTGGGCGCAGCGCATAGAGGAATTTTGCCCAATTTTCACTTTTTAGCTCAGAAATTCGGCCAGTTTGACTAGTTTCACTTTTGGATGTAATTTTTAATCTATCTTGATGTAATTTTGTAACTATGATGTAAATTTGGCATGTTTTTACTTGTTCTAGAGGATTCATTCACTAAAAAGTGAAAATTGAGTGAATGGATCAGTTTCCTAGCATATAGAGGCAAGTTGTTTGGCTGCCTAGATTTTAGCTCCATGTTTAGAATTGGTTGAAACAGCTCCTAGAAGGATGAGCTCGACCCCTAGAGGCATGGGATGGGGTTAGGATGGTCTATATATTATATTTTCTGAGACATTTTCAGGGTTGGACTCTTGGGAAAAGTTTGGCACCTCATTATTTTATACACTTTTGCATTTTGGTAAAGGAAAGACCGGGGTTTCACGACACTTGTCGGGATCCTTGTGGCATACGAGTTTTTGTTGAGGAGCTAAATCCCCTCTGCGGACAGAGGCGATCCCTACTAGCCCAGCAGGGGTCTAGCAACAAACAAACAATGCTATGACGCAAGCTCCTAGTTACGAAATGAAAGACTTGGGATGAGAGCCTACCTGGATTCCAACGCTAGATCTGAAGAAGAAGATGCCCCCGTCCTTCAGCCCTGGCAGATCACAATCCTTCCACGATCTCCGTGGACGAACACCTGCACACAGAAGAGACGAACAGATACATGCATAGGAACCGGCATACGTAACTAAATATCGGTCAGAAAAGATATTACTCGCATTAAAATGATTGCAAAAGGTGGAACCATAATCATAATCATCTATTAAATAATAAACAAAGAGAGATTACAACCAAGTTCTGACGTCGCGGTCTCGTTCGGATGGGTCTCCAGTCGTCCACGTCTCGCAAAGCTCACCAAGGAAAGGGAAAGCCTCTCCGGAGTCTCTTGACAATGGTCTCCTTACTTGAGTCAGCCTTAAGGGAAAGAGGGGATTCTTTACAACACAAAGGATCTTGGGAATATGGAGATTCAGAGCCTTAGGCACTCAAGACTCTGACCTTCGGCCCCTTCATCGATGGATGAAGAGTATATTTATAGAGGAGAGAGTGGTTGGGATCTGAAATATGGGAAGGGAGGCCTTATCCTTTGGGAGGTTCCCCATATGGTGGAAACAAGAGGCCAAAGGAGGAAGGTCGTGGTTATTCAGTCGAAACCACTCCTGATGACTCATCCACGAAGTTGTTGTAATCGAAACTTCGCCTCATTTTTTAAAAAACTTTCCATAAACAAAGTGGCGCGGGTACAACACTGGGACAGAGCGCCAATTGGCGTGGGCTCAGTGTTAATTTTCCCCCATTGGCGCGAGTACATAACGGGCTACAAGCGCTAAGGCAAAAACAGGTGTTTTTAGGGGTCTGCTCAGGAAATGATCAACAGAAGGAATGTTGTCCTCATGGAAAGGGATGCAATGAAGGTATTTTCAAGGCTTGACATTGCTCACAGGTCACATAATGGGTCCTCCATTGTGCGGGACGGGGAATGGTAAGGACGGTGACAAATTACTGTGTAACAGATGCCCCCTAAAGCATGAGGCCCGAGAGAGAGAGAGGGGTGAAATGCTTTACGAGAACATGTTCAACTGAAGCCCTGCCGTCAGAAAACCTGCGTAGAAAAATACAACTGATATCTCAAGTACATGATGTATATGCGGTATGGGCGCAGCCATCCGAAATAGAGTACACTATAATCCGGATCCAGGGTATGGGCGCAGCCATCCAGCGAGGATCAAATAAATAGACTCAGGTATGGTCGCAGCCATCCAATCAATGAGTCATATACATAATGATAATAATCCACAATCGCAGCCTGGATTACAACAGACACAATCCAGGGTCTTGCGCTCCATCTCGGCCCAAACAAAGTACAAGTTCGAGCATGTGAATATGTGAGCTGAAGTCGAACATGCAGGAACATCGTCTGATTACCAGCCAATGATGAAAGCTGTTAACAGACGTGAGAGGAACCACCAATAATGACAATGGCCCTCAAGGTACTACAGGTACAATCTACGGCGTGCAAATAAATGAGTTGACGTCGAACACCCGCAGAATCATTCGATCGGAGGTCAATGATGTAAACCTCACGTCGAATGCCGAACACATCGTGGAATAAGGCTCCAGTACCATAAAGGTCTGGGCCAACTAGGATAATGAGTTGGTCGCGAAGTAATGTGATGAAGGTGGAGCCATAACGATTCCCACATCATCGACACGAGGCAGAGGAACATGACATTTTGTGGATGGAAGGATCGTATGAAAGCAGTATTAGAGAGTTGATATTGCGAGAGGCCATACTCTTGAACATATGGCACGAAAGTGGATTTTTGATGTTGGCATCAACAGATCAGAGGTCATGGTGACGAGGCAGTGAACAGATGAGAGGTCAAAAGAGATTACCCAAACCCACGGAGGCAAAGTGAAATAACGAGATGAGATGTCCCCAACCCGACACGAATGCGATTACGAATACGGACTAGTTTCATGTTGAGCAACATCTCTTGATGACAACGACGATGGTTCCATTTTTCCCCCATTTACGTAGTGAGTACCTCTTTTATTTTTAAACTTAAGAGGATACCCTTATGGCAATGTCTTATAAGTCCGCCCTTCGGGTGAATCCATCCTAGTGCATTTAACGAGTCCTAGGAAGGAGGAACTCGGAGAACGTCATTTTGACTGGATCCGATGTCATCAGGGTTTAACGAGTCTGACAAAGGGAGAACTCGCGTCTTTTCATGTTTAGAGAGTTTGAAAAGACATCAGAAAAGTAAACTCCATAGGTCCCTTTTCGTAGATAGTTCTTCAGATCCGAAAAGGTAGAAAACAATATCCGAGAAAACCTCCTAGTCGCGATAGGCTAGGGTATTCCTTTTTCGTAATCAATCCATCCCAGCCCGAAAAAGGGGTAAACGTATACTGGGTAGATGTCGATTCGTGTCCAATTTAACGAGATCGAAACGACAAGGGCCTCGGAAATCTTTTCATGTTTAGAGAGTCAGAAAAGAGCTGAAAGGTGACTCCTCCTGGAGGAACGAGTGGTATAAAGGGTAGCTACTGGTTCCGGTAATGGTGGAACTGCTCAAAACAAGATAAAAGTCAAGAGGCTGGCTAACAAGACCACTCATCGCAGCGGTTCCTCAGGAATGGGTAAAACAACCAAGTGAAGGCATATGATTGGCCAAGCAGATAGTGACGATGGAGTGAGAAAACCAAGGCTCATCTGGCAAAAACAGGCTGATAAAATGGCAATCACAAGAGGTAAAATGGGAATGGTTTCATTTTTACACAAGCTTGAAATCAAAAAACTTTGCTTGAAGTTGGTTTCATTTTTACACAAGCTTGAAACAAAGATAAACTATGCTTGAAACCGGTTTCATTTTTACACAAGCTTGAAACGGAAACAAACTATGCTTGAAAAAAAGTAAGCATGCCCCCAGCATGGTGACTCAATTCGAGGTACATGCCCCCCAAGCTTCAATCCATATGAAAGGCAGATGGAGTGAAGGTTCAAGTTACGAGAGTGAGGAAAAGACTCGACTGGTATTTTACGAGAACTTACCAAAGACTCGAATTGAACGGGAACGTGTTTCATTGTTTTAACGAGGTTGACACATTAAAAGAACTGTCCTCATGGAAAGGGATGCAATGAAGGTATTTTCAAGGCTTGACATTGCTCACAGGTCACATAATGGGTCCTCCATTGTGCGGGACGGGGAATGGTAGGGACGGTGACAAATTACTGTGTAACAGTTTTGATGATGTTCTTCTCATGTTATTGTAAGTTTCATTAATGTTATATGTATGCCATTTCCCTTCTCTATTCTTTTGAATTAAACAAATGAGTAATTGAGGTAGAATTCATTAGTTTGCTGGTGCTCTGCCTTAAAATTTTGTTTATTTTTACATGTTTTTTGTCAGTTTGAAGAGGATCCTTGTGCCCTCTTGCCCTCTTCAACTCCTCAACAGTATTTTCTATCCATTCATTGAAATCTAAGACATCAAAGTCATTGCCTACCCTTCCCCAACTTGAAATTTGCAAGATTTTTTCCTCATCCCCAAGGCCAAAATTTCCTTTCCCTTTTTCCAGCAAAAACCCTAAAAATCAAACTCAAACCCCTTGATTTATATACCTAGCCTAAAATTAGCACTCATTTCAGTCATCTCAAGCCCTATTGATACATTTTTCCTGAGATTGACCCGGAGAGAGCCCTCTCCTGTTCTAGTAGGGCTAGCTACTAGACTGAGCGTGGTATGATGTTACCCTGAATCCCGCCTTCTTTCAGCTTGAGGTGGATTTGGGAAATAACATAGTGGCGATCATACTGGGGATGAAAATGGTTTGCTTGTTGGTGTTAATTGTTTTATAAGCTACAGACGGAGCCTGAAGTTATGCCAGATAGCCTTTGAAATGCTCTTGCTTTGCATTGGCGAAAGTAGATAAACGCTGCTTCAGTCGATCTCCAGTCTAGCTTGTAAACGTGGCACTTGACTTGTGGATTGTCTTGCCCCAATACATGTATCAAGTTCAGATCTGATGGTTGATGTTGGACAACGATCAGACATAATAAGGCTGAAATCATTCACCTGGTGACTCCAACTCATGTAGAGACTCCACTGGTGGACTAACTCTTTCTCTGAGAAAATGGAAGGATCTTACACAAAGTTCAGGTATCCAAAGTGGAATGGCATTCAGGATTTGGTCTGCTTTCTTGTAAAATATTTCTTTGCTGTTCTTGAAGCTATCCTGAGAGTTCTTCAGAATTTTTTGTATGATAAAGGTGATCAAAATCTTCGCTCGACCTATTCAAAGAGTGTAAATACTGAGTTTCCCTTTGATCCTGGCCTCCTTACTTTTCCCACATCTTATGATGACTCTCTTTAGAATGATGAGCCTAAGGAAAAAAAGACTGATCCCGTAGCTCTTGCATATACTCCTACACCTTTTACAGTCCCAGATAGTTATAAACCTCTTGTTTTACCTTCTATTCTTCATGCTTTCCCTGCAAATTATGACCTATATATACCGATATTTGACGGTGAATGTAACAATGTCAACGATGAGAAACATGTGCAGAATGTTGAGACTTTTCTAGACCTTTTTGAAGTTGATGATGAAGATGTTAGTATTAGGCTTTTTTCTCTTTCTTTGCAAGCCAAAGTGAAGAGTTGGTTCAAAGCCCTGCCTGACGCGAGCATCTCAGATTTCCAGCAGTTCGTCAAAGTTTTCCTTGACAGGTGGGTGATCGGACAGAATCCTTTCCTTATTATAGAAGAGTATAACCAGCTGAAAAGACTGCCAGGGGAGACAGTACAACAAGTTTATGCCAGATTTAACCAAGCATATTTTTCGATGCCAGCTGATATAATACCTTCTCCTAGATCTGCTCTCTTGCATTACCCAGGTGCTTTTGATCCGGAAATGGAGTTTTAGTTGAGAGAAAGGAATCTTGAAACACTTCACGAGATGCAGAATAGTGCAGTAAATGTAGAGGCTCATTTTCTGATCCAAAGGGCAAGGTTGAAGGAAGAAGAGATGAAAAACATGGATCCAGAGAAATTGATATCTTTAGAGGTAAAGCTTGACATGTTGGTAAGTGCAGTAGAAGAGATGATGCAAAAGAACACCACAAGGAATGAGTATAATGTTCAAGCCCATGACTTGTTGATTGAAGAAGAACAAGTTGCTGGTCCAAAACATTTTGTTTCTTATCCCAGTTGTCATAGTGATTGTTTTATAAATCATATTGAAGAAGAGAGAGCTGTTCATATGACATGTATGCTTGATGATGTGTTTTATACTGATGATTTGCCTCAGTTTGATCAGTATAATGATGATTATGTTCTCCAAACATAAGCTAATCTTGTAGACAAATCAGAAGCTCGAGTACAGTGATCAACCGATGGATATCAGCTATGACAATGATGAGGAAAGTGCAGAAAATTTTGAAGTAAGTGAAGGATCTTTGCCTTTTTGTTTTGATTCGTTTCAGTTCATCGGAGATAACTACCATGAAATCAGAAATCAACTGTCGAAAAATCTTGATCTGGATCATCTTGAGGGCAATGAAAACCTTGTTCAAGATTTCTCATATTCAGATTTTCAGCCCTTGAAAACCATTGATTGTCAAGTTGCAGATGAGGACATGGAAGCTGGTACATATGATCAAATGATACAAGGTGACTCCGTACCATTTTTTTTTGAATCATTCCAGTTTTTGAAGGGTAAATTGCATAGTAAATCTTCAAATGAGCAGCCTGTAAGAAATCAACAATCTCTTAGTGTTAATGTTGAGGATGAGACAGATAACGAAATTCTTGAGCAGCCTGTAGCATTAGATTTGTAGCCACCAAATGAAATTGAAGGTCAGATTACAGATGAAGGCATGGAAGATGAAATACATGATTTGATGATGCAGGAATATTCTATACCCTTTTGTTTCAAAGCATTTTAGTTCATAAAGCAGAATCTTCGTAATATTTCTCAAGAAAAAGATGAACAGTCAATAGGAGGTCATATAGTTTCAATGGATACATCACATCAGTCTTCTCAAGTTTTTGATGATCCTATTGCTGATGTGTTGGATGATGTTTGCAGTCAAAGTCTTTATCCATTGACTTTATGTAAGCTCAAAACGTGTGCTGATATACACTTGATCCGGCAGCCAGTCTCTTTGTCATTTTTAGCAGGAGTCTCGTCACAAAGCTCATCACAAAGCTCAAATCAAATTTTGCATTCATGTTATGAGGAGAAGAGAAGTAATCCATTGGATGAGCTAAGTCCTAGTGTGAATTTTGAGATCCTTATGCAGCATGAATTTCAAGATCCTTATGCAGTGTTTTTGGAGGTTGATAGAGAATCCATAGTATTCAACGGATCTGTTCACAAGTTTTCATGGGAGTTTCCTTTCAGTATTTCTCTCTTTTTGTTCATAAACGAGCACTTGTGGAGAATCCAAACAGCAGCTGCAATACTTACATGGTTGCATTGGCTGTTCCATTTCACTTGATCAGGTGATGAATGAAATTGTTAGAGTAGGTTGTATTGAATAAGCTTCATATTGAGCATATTTCTATTTTGTCGGTTGTGTTTAAGTATCGAGTCAGTTTTTAGTTGAGTGAGAGCCAGTTTGTGTCATCAAGTCATCATTTTTCAGTCATGCATTTCAGCTTGAGTTTTTGATTCCATTGCCCAATGGATGAAGGCACTATCTGCTTTCCAAAGATCTGTCGTTCTTGGCAACTCCAAGGAGCTACCATCCCCATTGGAGCCAATGTTAGTGTTAGCCTTTGCAGCTTTCCTCCAGTGATCAAACATGCTCTTACAAGGTTATTTTAAGGTGTCAAGGTCAAATTTTTTCATTTCAGTGAGTCTTCAAGCAAAATTTGGTCACTAGGCATTAGGTCTAGGGTTTGCTTTTACTCTTGTCAAAGTTGTTCAAATGTCGGTCCATGTCACCATTCAGCTGAGTGTACCATCATTCAGAGGGTTTTCATCATCATGTCAGGTTCCAATGGGTCATTTTACACCTTGTTCATGCTTCAGTTGTGCCTAGGTAAGGTTCATTTCCCTCTCCTAGGGTTTTGAAGGTAATTTCTCTTGGATAGTCAAATCATCAACAAAAATTGTATCCTAATGTTCATATACCTTCCCCTATCCTTAATATACCTTATTAAACACTTCCTATCACTGAGATCCCCCAAATTCCTCATTTTTGCACAAACCCTAGTTTCTTGCTACAACTTGGCAATTTTCTAGGCTAGGCCTGTGTTTTTCCCTTTTGGACCCCTTCCCCTCACTCAATCTCTGAAATTCCACTTTCCCCTACTTCCTAACATCCCTCCCTACTTCCCAAAATTTCCCAAAGAATTTAGAAGCCCATTTTCCCCTTCATTTCGCTTCATTTCGACAAATCCCTTGTTCCACACATTGGGATAGATTTCACCCAAATGATGTTTCTGAGCAATAAAAGATGCATTTTGGAAAACTGAGAGAGGTTTTTGTCCAAATCCGACAAAGGAAGAAAAACCTTCTTCAATTTTTACACAGGTATCATGGTTTTAGAGAATGTCAAAATAACCATTGCCTCAGGAGAATTGAATGCACTCTTAAGTGACCTTAGGAAAATCAAGATTTCTCCTAGCTTGGTTGGCCAAATGAATTACTTGATGAGTAAAATGATAACTAGACACAAATATATTTCCAATGAGCTATCATGCGCTCAATTTGGAGTTGAGGAAGACCTTCAAAAGTTGACTGCAACAGCACTCTGCCTTGAGGCAGCCTCATTCTGCTCATTTTGACCAGTCTTGGGAGATTTGATTTTTGACAAGGTACATGAACTCAAAATTAAAAAATTCTACTTGGGTTGGAAATTAGACTCAAAGAGCTTTCCAACGAGCTATCATGAGCCCACTTTTGACACTAGGAAGGCCTCCAAAAGCCTCCTTCAAAATGCACTATTTATGGCATGGTGCATTGGGTAGGAGCACGGCGCATTGAAGGTGCGCGACGCATAGATCAATTTTTCCCAGTGTAAATTAACACTGGCGCGGCGCATCTAGCCTACGCGGCGCATTGGGCTGGGGCGCGGCGCACAGAGCCTCCAAGAAAATTTTTTACCACTGCTTCATCAAAAGTTCAAATTAACTCGAATTCCTCGCTCCGAGTAAGTGTGGATGCCTTTGTCATTGCTATTAAACAATGTTTGGTGTAGTTTGAAATGAGATATAAGAATTTGTAATGTCAAATTGCAAATCCTATTACCTTGCTTAAAACTACTCCTTTGGGTTTTGAGTTGGTGTTTTAAAATGGTTTGTGCCACATATCCCATTTTTATTATCACATTATCTCCTCACCATCCTGTTATATCCCAAGGTTATTCACTTCCAAGTCCATCTCCTATCCCTAAGCTACTTCACTTCCTATCATTTTTCCTATTCCCCCCATCTCATTTGTAAAATCCCTAAACCCTACTGTCCCCTATCACTCTTCCTCTCATATCACTTATTCCTAAAATCTCATTATCCTATCCCTAAACCTTACCATCTCCCGTGTCATTTACAAAAATCCCCAAATCCCATATCTCAAACATATTAAGTGGTTGTCCTCACATTCTAAATTCACTTGACAAAACTCCTTCATTCCCACCGCTCCATTTTTACTACAGTCCCTTCCTACTTGGCACACTTGGTATTGAAAGACAAACTTTTGTTTTCACCATACATATCAGTATACACTTTTCAAACACCTTGTTTTCAGCATCATGTTAGAGACAAATTCATCATATGAGCAGGGATATGAGCAAGACAGTGATTCTGCCACTGAATTGCATGCACCAGGAGGACACTGAAACGGTGAAAAAGCCCTGATCCACTCCAAATCTTGGCCAAAGCTTCGTTGGCTGAGCATGACACTTGATTATGTACCTTCAGTCCAAATTTCAAGGAGTTTGGAGAAAATTTTGTCATTTTTGAAATTTTTGGTTGCAAAACAGGTTTTTCCGCCCGACGCGTCGCGCCACCCGACGTGCGTTTATGATTGGACCATCTTCTGGAGGAAAAATTTACATTTTTGGGTTTTTTATGATAAAATATGCATGCTCAGGAATGGCCGAAGCATTTCATCAAGTTCTGGGTTAACTAAAGGGCCGAAAACCCCTTGAAAATGGCCTTTCTGCCACTTTTTGCACCAGCAAGAACCAGTCTTGGGAGATTGATTTTGGATGGGAAAATGACATCCAAATCCAAAAATTCCACTTGGATTGGAAAGTAGAAAGGAAGGGATTTCCAACGAGCTATCATGAGCTCAATTTGGACTTCGGGAAGTGCCTCAAAAACAGGTCCAGAGTGGCACGACACATTGAGTTTTTGGGTGCGGCGCATAGAGAAATTTTGCTTCATTTTGACTCTTCAGCTCAGAAATTCGGCCAGTTTGACTAGTTTAATTTTTGGATGTAATTTTTGATCTATCTTGATGTAAATTTGTGGCTATGATGTAAATTTGGCATGTTTTTACTTGTTCTAGAGGATTCATTCACTAAAAAGTGAAAATTAAATGAATGAATCAGTTTCCTAGCATATAGAGGCAAGTTGTTTGGCTGCCTAGATTTCAGCTCCATGTTTAGAATTGGTTGAAATAGCTCCTAGAAGGATGATATCGACCCCTAGAGGCATGGGAAGGGGTTAGGATGGTCTATATGATGTAATTTCTCAATCAATTTCAGAGGTTGGACTCTTGGGAAAAGTTTGGCACCTCATTGTATATCCATTTTCAGGTTTTGGCAAAGGAAGGACCAGAGTTTTGCAGCACTTGTTGGGATCCTTGTGGCTTCTGAGTTTTGATGATGTTTTTCTCCATGTATCTGTAAGTTTCATTGATTCTTATGTATGCCATTTCCCTTTCTCTTTGCTTCTGAATTAAACAAATGAGTAATTGAGGTAGAATTCATTAGTTTGCTGGTGCTCTGCCTTAAACTTTTGTTTAGTTTTACATGTTTCTCATAAATTTGAAGAGGATCCTTGCACTCTCTTGCCCTCTTCAGCTCCTCAGTAGTATTTTCAATCCATTAATTTGATCTACGACATCAAAGTCATTGCCTTCCCTGCCCCAACTTGAACTCTACAAGAATTTGGCCTCATCCCCAAGCCCAAAAGTTGTCTTTCCCCTTTTTCCAACAAAATCCCAAAAATTTAAAATAAAACCCTCCTATTTGTTTATCTAGCCTAAGATCAGTTGTTGTTTTAGTCATCTCAAGCCCCTTTGAATATTTTCATTGAGATTGACCCGGAGAGAGCCCTCTTCCGTCCTGGTAGGGCTAGCTACGAGGCTGAGCGTGGTTTGATGTTACCCTGAATCCCACCTTCCTTCAGCCTAAGGTGGATTTAGGCGATAACAGCTACCAGGAAACCTACCCCATTTTCATATAAACACGTTGGGCGAGTTAAAAATATGCATCAACCTAGCATGACCCATGTCCAGCCTAGGCCAGCATGTGGGCTATGTGAAAGAATTTGCCTCTAGGTTAATAAGTGTAAAGAAATCAAGCACCTCACAAACATATTTCGCATGGTCTCTTCCCTCCCTTAGAGACATCTCTCTAACAAGGATAAAATAACACACTGTTATTTCTTGGTCTATTAACATTTTCACCATATTATGAAATGTGAACACCTCCACAAGCTTCGAGCAGTGAGAGAAAAATTAAGTGTACACTCCCCAAAAGAGTTAGACATATCTAAACCAAAAACATGGAAATGGCCGCAGAGAACTCTCTCCCCTATGCCTGATCCTTCCCAAGTGTCCACTTCAACGAAAAAGAGTAGTGTTGGTTCCCACACAATCTACTGAGTAGGCACAGTGGTACCATGCACCATTTTCACCAGACATAACCATGAACCAAAGGCATGCTGATTAATGGAAACATTCAGGCACTTTTGGACCAGTCATAACTTACAATATCAGAAATTTTTCAGCCTAACAAGGAACTTAGCCTTGCTCCCACGCAAGCTACCATGATGGAAATTCCTCCCCCACCAAACGATGACAACACAATACAACATATAAGATTCATATCATCATGTAACGAAACATTTACTTGGGTTGTCTACTCATTAGTCATAGGTGTCAAGTTAGATGCAACTACAAGAGTATTTGTACCAATGACAGTGCAAACCGAATCCATATGCACCCTGTCGACCGTGTTCGATTCCACCTCATTGACGATGGAATCCTTTTCATGTCTATCAACCAACTCCATTAGGTTTGAACCTCTTCCTCACAGCCTTGCACAGACTCAATCCCCCTTAGGATCCTTATTCCTCTTAGATGAGGATATCTTTGAGGCCATGATGGAGCCAGATTATCCATGGGATGCAATGCATCACCGCTCATTTTTTCTTCCTGAAAAAAATCCAACCCTAACAAGAGAGGAAACCAAGAGATTTATACGATTGACTCAAAATATTTCCTTCCATCAAGGAAATTTGATTAGTTCACGAATCCCATTCTGACACCCGATGCGTTCAAAGAAGGGAACATGTCAAACATTTCACCTACGATCAATATGAATATCTCTCAAATCTTGAAAAATTCGAAGAAATCTCACTAGGGGCAGCATGTTCACCAAAAGAGATAACCTCTTACACCAAGTTATTGGAAGAGTATCGATATATCTTTTTGTGGGACTACTTGGAAATTCCTAGGCATAGTCTCACTATTGTAGAACCCCATATTGACACCTAGCCGAACGTACCACCAGTACGACAGAAACACCGTCAACTACACGAATCCAAGCCAAAATAAATTAAACGAGAAATCAATAACCTTCAAAATTTTAGGTTTATATACACCATCGCTTATACATCTTGGGTTTCCAACCTTGCTCCCGTCATGAAAAAATAGGGCACCATACACGTTTGTACTGATTTTCACGATTTAAAAAAAACGTTTCTAAAGGGTGATTAGCCTACTCCATTCATTGACCAATACATCGATGCTTGTGAAGGTCGCGAGACCCTCTCTTTCATGGATGGTTTCTCTGGGTATAGTAAAATCCAAATCTGTCAAACTGATTGGTACAAGACTGATTTCACTACCCCCTAGGGTACATTCGCATACCAGCTAATGCTATTTGGTCTAAAGAATGCTTGAGCCACCTGTCAGATGGCCATGAATTATATCTTTCATGACTGGGCACAACTTATCCTTGCCTTCCTAGATGACCTCACCGTCTGATCCAAGAAATGATCAAACCACCTCGAGGATCTCCGACTGGTATTCCATTGATGCCTGCAATACAACCTATGTTTGAACCTCCTTAAGTGCATCTTCTTCATCACAAAGAGATGAATTTTACATTTTATTGTGTACCAGCATGGAATTAGAGTGGACCCCCTCAAGGTACAAGCTATCAAAGAGGTACCTCCACCTTGAACTCTCAAGTAACTACAAATCTTGCAGGCAGAGGCCAACTTTCTGAGATGTTTTGTCCCATATTATGCCACTTGTGCTCAAGGATTCCTACTTCTCCTTCATCAAGACATCCCATTCAAATGGAACAATCAAGCCCAACTATAATTTGACACACTGAAAGACACATTGTCTTCAACACTGATAATGAGTCCCCTAGACTACAACAAAGACTACGTCTTGTATCTATCATCATCCGAGACTGCTTTGGCCAGAGTATTGATCTAGGAGGGCCCTGATGGGAAGGAGCACGTAATATATTATGTTAAGAAAACCTTTTCAGGCCCCACATTAAGTTATTATCCTGAATAAAATAATGCCCTAGCACTAATTCACACAGTCCAAAAACTCTACCACTACATCATCTTAAAGGCCAATATAGTCATCGCAGATATTAACCCCATCAAATACCTACTCATGCAACATTTAATGAACCATAAGTACAGCCTCTAGATAGTTATTCTACAAAAACAAGACATATAGTCTCACTCCCCCAAGAGAAAGAAGGCATTAATATTAGCCGAGTTCATTACGGACCTCCCAAGTCATACCAAAGGATCACCAGTCAATGATTCACTACCAGAAAAAAATCTCTCCCTTGTAGCGACCGATGACCCTTGGTGTGGAGATATTCTCCTATTTTTATGAACACAAAAGTTCAGACCCCAACTCACTCTTGACGACCGTCGGTGAATCAGCCACCAGGCCCCCTGATATCTCCTTATGGGAGATGTCGATGCCTCACCCACAACCAAGCGGAGCAAGCCCTTAATGACTGCCACACTGGATCTTGGAGTGGCCACCTCTCCAGAATGGACACCGCCCAAAAATTCCTATTGGAAATATATTTTTAGCCCACTTCATTTCATGATTTCATTTTAGAAGTCAAGAGGTGCGAGCAGTGTCAACACTTTGCTCACAATGGAAGAGCCCCTCCTGCTCACCTACACCTCGTCATCGTCGCTGGTCCCTTCTGAAAATGGGTAATCGATTTCATGACTTGCAACCCGGCATCGTTGGGAAATCAAATATACATTATTATGACCATCGATTATTTCACCAACTGGGTAGAGGCTATACCACATACGACAACACAACAGAAACCGTTGCATGATTTTTGTTTAACCATATCATTTCCTGGTTCGATGTACCTAAGGAGTTAGTCTTCAACCACAAAAAACACTTCGAAAACGAAATTTTCTAGGACCTATCTCACCATCTCAGATTCACACATGAATTCACGTCACCATACTACCTCCAATCCAACAGACAGGTAGAATTTGTGAACAAAGTACTCAAAACAATGTTACATTGGATGGTAAATGGCCAAAAAACAAACTTGTATCACCTCCTTTTCTCCACCCTATGGGCATATCAGATGGTAGTGAAAACACCAATAGTCTTCACACCCTTCCAATTTGTATACGGGGTTGAAGTTGTGATTCCCATAGAACTCGAGGTCTCGAATGTACACACCACCATCGAACTCCTCGATGACACCTAGCCTCTGGAACAATGCTTAGTACAGCTATAGTTCGTTGAAAAAATTCGACGATAGTCACTCCAGTGCAACAAGGCATATAAAAAGTGGGTGGATGCATCGTTTGACTGCAACATTACCCCTTGATCATTTATTGAGGGAGCGTTAATCCTTTGCTACAATGTCACAAAAGAAGCCCTAGGTTGAGGAAAGTTCGAATCCTTGTGGAAAGGACCCTATATGATAAAAAAATTTCTCCTGAAGGGGGCATACATATTGACAGAGCCTAATGGAACATTCCTGAGCAACCCCATCAATTTTATTTACCTCAAGAAATTTTACCCATAAGGGCCAAGAGGGCTTAGCCTTAGAGTTAACGTACACACACCAAAACTTTATTTTTGATCATAGACATGTCACAAAAAATGCTCTAGCATTACAAATGGATTTTCAACCCAACCATTACTTTGGATTCATTGATGGAGCATTGCGATGGTCTCAAAGTTTAGCAGCAACCACCTGGGTCATCTACCACCTTTACCGATCACCATTTTTCACCAACGGAGTATGCATTGGATCAGTGAAAAAAAATCAGGCAGAATATGTTGCTGTCATTGGGATCATGTGTCACGCCTTCAATAAAGGTATTCACCACTTGCATATCTACCTTGATTCCCAGTTAGAGGTTTCACAGTTAAACAAGGAGTTTGAGGTACGGGTTTCACATCTGTTTAGAAATATTTGAGTGAAAAAATATTAAGCCGTCAATTTGATCACATTACATTCACACATGTGCCAATAAATCAAAACCTAACCAGAAATCACATAGCTAACCACACCCTAAACTGGAATGAATCTCGGATAAACCATCATACATAAAATAAAAAAACATAAAAAACATAGATATCCATCATCAATATACATCATGCATAAAAACATATAAACAATGCACACACCATAAGGAGCCCAAAAAAATTTCTCTCATATATATATACCAAAAAATCTATGTCCGAGTACAAATGATGAGTCATGTATCTGACCCATAGGTTAGCAAGAAATACATATCCACAAGTCATCAAAAATAAGGGAAGCATTCTCATAATGGGTGCTTCCCCTGTGTACAAAAATGCTCTAGGGTTGTACCCCTCTAGGTTGGGCACTTGGACCCATGGCTCCTCCCCGTGCCACCACTAGGGAAGCTGTAAAAACTGAAGCCGCCACACAGTGTAGAGTCGGTCGATATCCCCTCTCCTGGGCCATCAATATCCCTAACCAGACATCGTCCAGATCATGAAAAAACGCACGGGTAGGTTTTTATTAAACCAACTCCAAAAATAGAAGAAATGAGAGATCAACGCCTTAGAAATCAGCCACTTCGAGGGGGAAGCCTCTAATACATTACATAAATGAACAATTCTTGGATCATACAATTGAAAAAAACCTTCTTCTATGTATAGGAGTCCATGGGCCCATAATATAATCCTAGCCGACCTAATAAAAATAATGTAAGGGAAAAATAATAACAATATTGGGGTTATAGGGGTACAACAATAAAAATAAGGGGGCTACACTAATAACAATAAGGGACTAAACTAGTAATATAGGGACCTAACATGACCCTCTCCTTCAAAAAAGTATTGTCCTCAATGCTTGAGTAGCTCTGCGTGCTTCTGTATAAAATTATCGTCCTCCAATGTGGAATCTTTAGTGGGTAAGTTCTTCCACTTGATGAGATACTCTGAAATTGATTGATTTCGTAGCTGTCGAGTTCTTATTTATGTGACTGCTTCAGGTTTCCAATATTATTTTTCCTTCTTCATCAAGTTCTAGCAATATTGTTTGAACTCGAAGATTTTCACCAATGACCTTCTTTAAGCATGAAACATGGAAAACTTGATGCACTCGCAAAGAAGTAGGAAGCTCCAATTTGTATGCCATAATACAAATATTTTGAAACACCTTGTAAGGACCATAGTACATTGGCGATAATTTATTATCCTTCTTAGCTTGCTTGATGGAAATTTGTTTGTATGGTTGTAGCCGTAAAAATACCCAGTCTCCTATATCAAAACTTCTCTTGCTGCGATGTTGATTTTCCTGTTGTTTCATTCGATTTTGTGCCAAATTTAGGTTATCCTTTAAGAGTTGGACAATTTCTTGTTGATGCTCGATTTGATATTCCACTGCCAGAACCATAGAATTTTCTCTTAAAGATGATGTGATGGATGAGGGATGATATCCATAAAGTGCCATAAATGGGGTACTTTTTGCTACGGTATGGAAGGAAGTGCTATACCACCATTCAACGAGAGGTAACCACTTGACCCATTGTGTTTGTTTATCAAATACAAAAAAAAAAGATATCCTTCCAAACATTTATTCACTATCTTAGTTTGACCATTGGATTGAGGATGATAAGATGATCTATGAGCTAATTGAGTACCTTAACAAGAAAATAACTCTATCCAAACATATCCAGTAAAATTGGGATCTCTATCGCTCACAATGTTCTTTGGGATTCCATGTAGATTTTGAATTGTGTCCATAAATGTAGTAGCAACTGTACTTTCTTTAAATGGATGAGATAATGCACAAAAGAGTGCATACCTGGTAAGTCTATCAACTAACACCATCATGACACTCGTTCCTTCAAAATTAGGTAAACCTATGATAAAATCCATTGAAATGTCCTCCCAATGTTGACTTGGAATTCATAAAGGTCGTAGAAGACCTGGGGTCTGAATTGTCTCAACTTATTTTATGGCAAACTAAACATTCCGCCATAAACTTTTGAATATCAGATTTAAGGCCATCCCAAAAAAATTATTTCTTCACCCTGTGGTAAGTTTTTAAAAATCCTAAGTGTCCTCCTAAAGGATAAGTGTGCAATTCCAAAAGAATATTTTGTTTTAGTTGGTAATTCTTACAAAGATATAAGCGATCTTTGTACCATAAGAGATCATTTTTCCAACTAAATGTATCAAATGTACTAGGATCTTGCTGCAACTTTTGAATGAGTTTCCACAATTCTTCATCCTTCTTCCATTCATCCCTTGCTTCAGTTATCCAATATGGTTTGATAATAGAAATGGCACAAAGAAATGCTTCCACCTATTCATTCTTTCCTGAGAGTGCATCAGCAATAACATTTAGCTTCCCTTTTTTGTATATTATTTCAAAGTCATAACCCAAAATCTTTGTGATCCATTTTTTATTCTTTTCTAAAGACAATCTTTGTTCCAAAAAGTGTTTAGTACTATCATGATCAGTTAGTTTTTACCTTGAAGTATCTTCCCATTAGGTAAGGTCACCATTTATTTAGTGCATGTAGTATTGCTAACATGTCCTTCTCATAAATAGCTTTCTTTAAATACTTTCTTTTGATTGGATGACTTTCAAAAGCAATGGGTCTTCCTTCTTACACTAAAACACCACCAATTCCATTTCCCGAGGCATCACATTCCACAATAAAGGGTTTTGTGAAGTTTGGCGTAGCTAAGACCGGTGCTAGGCACATTGTCTCTTTAAGATGTCCAAAGGCCATAGTTGCTTCAAGAGTCCATGAAAATGCATCTTTCTTCAATAACTTTGCTACAGGGGCTGCTATTCTCCCATAATTCTTAACAAAATTGTGATAATACCCTGTTAACCCAAGAAATCCTTGCAACAACTTTATGGTTGTGGGGACTTTCCATTCCTTAATGGATTTAATTTTGTTAGCGTCTACCTTAACACCCTCGTGAGATTCAATATGACCCAGATATTCCACCTCTTGTACTGCAAAGAAACATTTGGATGTTTTTGCATATAATTGTTTCTCCTGCAATAGTTTGAGCACCCTGTCAGCATGTTGAACATGATCCTTCCAAGACCTACTGTAGATTACTATATCATCAAAAAATACTAGCACAAATTTTCTAAGGAAGGGTTTTAAAATGGAATTCATCCACCCTTGACATGTAGAAGGTGCATTGCTAAGGCCAAAAGGCATGACCACAAATTCATAATGACCCTCATGAGTTCAAAATTCTATTTTTGGAATATCTTCAATCTTCATTCTAATTTAATGATATCTTGAACGGAGATCCAACTTGGTAAATAAATTTCTCCATGTAATTCATCCAATAATTCATCAATCATAGGAATGGGAAATTTATCTTTAATGGTGAGGTTATTGAGCTCCCAGTGCGTGTAGAATTATTTGGCACTACCTGGCCCATCGAATTCTCGCTACTAGTAGATGATTTACCAAGAAGCTCAAGACTCAAACGCTCATGTGGGATGACGGTACTTAGTGGCCAAATCGAGGGCATCCTTCCCTATAGCTGATAGTGTAAGCAACACTAAGTCCTCTACCCATTACCTTGGTTGATTATTCAGTTGATGGAAGGCATCGCCAATTCTTTTGGGACGTTGGCCCCAGTACCCACTAGAAGATATCTTCATAAGGCCTAGTTACAGTTGAGAGTGTGAGGAGATTTAGGTCTCTAGGATTTTTAGTATCATGTGCAAAAAAAGCCAAAACTATTTTTGGTTCATTGATCACATAGAACTAATTTAAACAAAAATTAACTTTTGTTCTCACATTGTTTTATGTATGTGGTCACCTTTTTTGCTTTGAAATATTAATCTCCCTCCTCTCATAGAAATGGAGAATTTTTCCAAAACCATACCTAGTTGACACTATAACGACCTCAATGGACCCCCATCAATCTAGAAGTATTTTGGACCTCCTCCCACTAGCGGGTGGAGTTCTAAGTCTTTCACCATTTAAATGTCAAAGAGGGAACACCACCACCCTTATCTGATCATCCTTTATCGGGGCATACTTAGTTGGGAACCCCCAAGGGTCACCTAATGCCACACCAGTGGGAACCCCCATAGGCTCACCACATACCACTCCTCCCACAAATACTAGGGGGCAGAGGAGCACTACCCATTAGGGGAACCAATTGAACACAAAAATGGGTACGTCACAGACAAACCCCATACCTAACTAGACCCCTATGTTTTCACAGCCTGTAGTAGCACCCAAAACACACTTATAGTTTTTAGCATGATTGAACTTACCCAATCTAGCCAATTTGATGAATGAACCCATTGCACGCAACCCTACATAGCCCCCCATGCCCACGAAGCTCCCTTCAGACATTCCAAACTTCGAAGGGAAGCAAGCATAAGACCCCAGAAATAATATAATGACTTCCCACTTGTGGTGTTTGTCAAACAAAATAATTGATGATACTATTCGACTGAGATTATTTCAGTGAACCCTAACTGGACCAACTACGAAATGGTATGTGGGGAAACCTTCTTCTACACATGGAACCTTTAGTACCCTCGCTACGACATTCCTCACATATTATCAATTACCCATCCACCATGATTCCAGGATGGAATTATTTAGACGTTTTAGAAAGACACCAGTCATCCATATTTCAAACCATATCCATGAATTGCGACGACGTCACATTTTGTGTAAAACCAAACTCGACGATTGAGTCCTGCTCAACCTATTCCTTAAAAATCTCACTGCGGAAATTTCAAATATGTAGAAACTCAAAATCCTACATCCGAAGAGGATTCCATTAGTAAATTCCAACAACTCGAGCTGATTTAAATGCAGTTAAGATACATTTATAACATCCTGCCTAACGCCCTACACTTACAAACTTATAAAGAATTTCTAGGCATGTCCAACACTATAGACGGATTGATTGCGTCACTAACCCAAAATCACCTAGGCAATAGTAGTCAGTACACTGGTTATGTGTATGTTCCCAACCATAATATCCCTCAACTAGGCTACCATAAAATAATCACGCACCTTTGAAAAACATGACTAATAGGGTGCAGTCATACCATCATTAGTAGGGAGGACCATACCCTCCTGATAGGGGACCCAGTATGTAGCTAGAAATGATGACAGAGGAGCTCCCCCCCAGCATCCATTCACAAACCAGGGATAGGGACCCCAATATTCCCAATCCCCAACACAAAACCCACCAATACAGAATAATGCAGAGGTTAATTTTTTGCAACCTTCCCAGGCACAATTACGACAATCATATAATTAGGAGAATCCTAGCTATCCTCCTAATGAGGAAAGGAAAAAATAAAAAAAACAAACAAAAAGGAAATCTTGGATGGGGGGAAACAATCAACAATGCCCTTCATGATCTCAGGTTGGGGGCAAGTCCAACCGAAGTCAAAACTAGGATCCAAATAACTCCCTAGGGCAGAACAAGAGGGCGAATCTTCGGACCAAACACTCTTACACAATTTGTGGTGAGTATGGTCATTGCACTCACCACTGTCCCAATATCCCTGTGTTCAAGAAGCTTTAGGGTAACAGACGACAAGGGGGACCCTCACAGCAAACACCTATCATGGAGGAGCCCTTTCCCCACCAAGGGACAGTTAGCACCCAACAACACCAAACAACTCCTGACGATTTTGGAAAAAGTAACGTTGAAATCTACATGACTAGCGAAGAAATGTTTTTTCAGACATGGAATCGAAATTATGATACCCCACCAGCGACCAGTTTGTCAGGGGCTAGCATGAGTGCACCAACAACACTGTTGACTATATCAAATATACCTATTAAAACTTTTCCAAAGATGGCTAAGGGACCAACTAGGAAAGCAAGAAACCACTCAAAAGCGACCCATAATTTAAGTATTGTGGATGTTCTAGCCCAATCTCCCACCGCCATGTTAGCTTTGGAAGTATTAAAATCATGCACAAAGAAAAGGAAAGCCTTAATTTCCATGTTAGGTGCCATCGACCCTGCCAAATCGTGCCTAATGGTTTTCGATTTAGATAAAGCCACCCTTAGGCTTCCTTCGTTGGTCACCTTCTAGATACCAGTGTTAGTACAAAACATCACTATCCACTGCTATATCATTGACGAGGGTGCATCCACATGCATCATGTCAAATAACATCTGCAGAATTTAGGGTCTCCCAAACTAAAGCCATCAGACATCACACCCAGAGCATACGATGGGTGCACATACGCTCTCGTCGGTCTCAATCAAAATGTCCCAGTCTACTTGGCTAAAAAGACGGTCCTTATAGACATTGAGGTCTTGGATGCTCAACTGGATTGCAATATACTCCTTGGTTGGAGTTATATGTACGCCATGTCTGCCATAGAATCATCTGTCTTTCGAACCATGATGTTCCCCTATGAGGATTGCATCATTACTGTTGACCAATTGTCATAACAAAACAAGCAACCCCTAATGAACGTCATTGTAATTCTACCCTATGTAGAAAAATTTGTTGAGATGCTTACACAGTACCAAGAATATGGCCCCAACCAATTAAAACCATCGCCTATCCTCGGATCATTCATAGGAGATCCCCCTATCATACTAGAAGCATCAACTGATATCACTGAGGCTTCGGTGTGCATGATGTCTACGTCAAGCACCGAAGCCAGCTAGGAGATGGAGATGAGCAGTAAGGAAACTGAGACTTCAGCCACGACAACCTCTCTAGCCTAAGTCGTCTCCCAAACTCCTTTCCTCTACCCTCCATCTGTTTTTTGTGTCACAACATATCTTGGCAATAGTAGTGTTTCTTGTTTGGTACTTGGTCCCACCTACCTTGACAGGAGTCACAAACGTCACCTCTATAGGGTTAATCTCCCTCACTCCTTAGGAGGCCCCACCTATTAAGGAGACTATCATAACCAAACAATGTAAGGAAATCCATGCCACAAAACCAATTTTTGTGACCAAGAAAGCTAATAAAAAGGGGAAGAAGGTAGAAAATCCCACAATACAATGGGAATTACAACCTTGCACAATATGCGACATAGTAGGCCACCCTACCCACATCTGATCGGAGCTGGATGAACTAAAACTGATCCTTAGCTACGAGGTAAATATCGTGGCAATGAGTTCCCGTAAAAAGGAACCAGCCACCAAAAATCAAGGGAAGTAATTACGTACCAACCACGCATGTGATATATGTAGCAATTATGGGAATTACACCCATCATTTCCCATAAATATCATGATATGTGGATGCCTTACATGCCATTTAAATATCCTATCAAGAGGATCCCTCCATCCACTCAAATGGAGAATAACCTAGCATCATATTATACCTGTAGGAGGCACGACAGTCACCAGAGATACTCCCATTCATCCCCCCTCCCCCTATTGAGCGATGTGCACTATGCGATGAACGAGATCATTTCATCGCCAAATGTGTAGCCATAGAACTATTTCAATGATGGTATCTAGTTCATGTATTATACCATGCTGGCCTTCTATCCATCCAACATTCATGTCAGATGTGTGGTGGAAATCACCCATTACACCATTGTCATTATATCCCTAGATTCCGTGCAGTGCTAACTAGTTTATGCACGTCCAAGTACGCCTCTCCCTAGAAGATGACTTTGATAAAGAATCCATGGATAGCTCGATAACGTAGGAGGATGTGACAAGTAGATCCATCCTCTTCCTGTCACCCGAAGAGGGGCGAGTCAGGGAACCCCGAGTCAACCCCACCTACCCTCCACAGAGAATACCAACATGTGCTTATGTAACACATGCAATCATGTGGTCACCACATGCCTAGACCCAGAAGCGCTATTTTGTTGGTACCTGATCACGTCACCAAACGAACATGACAGGAACACCCAACAAGGACATTCTTGTCAGGTATGTCAGGGAAACCATCATGATAAGCATTGTACTAATATCCCTAAAGTGCGCCCATTAATCAAAATAATTCATTCATTATAAATGCATCGTCAGGGTATCACCAGTCCAAAGCTAATAAAACATAATGGAAGGAATATTGCCGCCAGTAAACCTACCCCATTTCCATACAAACATGTTAGGTGTGTTAAAAATATGAATCGACCTAGAATGAACCATGTCCAGCCTAGGTCGGCATGCGGGCTATGCGATAGAATTCGCCACCAGTTCAGTCAATGTAAATATCTCAAGTACGTCACGAACATATTTCATATGGTCTCTTCTCTCCCTCAAAGACATCTCTCTAACCAGAAGAAAATCACACACTATTATTTCCGGATCTGTTCACATTTTCACCATACTATGAAATGTGAACACCTCCACAAGCTTCGAGCGGTGAGATAAAAATTTAGTATACACTAGCCAAAACAGTAAGACATACCTAAACCAAAAACTTGGACATGGAAGTAGAGAACTCTCTCCCCTATGCCCGATCCTTCCCAAGCGTCCACTTCAGGGAAAAAGATTAGTGTTGGTTCCCACACAATCTACTGAGTAGGAACAGTGGTAGCATGCACCATTTTCACCAGACATAACCACAAATCAATGGCATGCCCATTAATGGAAACATTTAGGTACTTTTGCACCAGTCACAACTTCCAAACCTTGGAAAGTGCTCAGCCTAATGAAGAATCTAGCCTTGCTCCCACGCAAGATACCACGATGGAAATTCCTCCCCAGCCAAATGCTAATGACACAATACACCATATATGATTCATATCATCATGTATCAAAAACTTTACTTGGTCTATCTGCTCATTAGTCATAGATGTCGAGTCAAGTGCAACTACAAGAGTATCTGTACCAACGACAATGCAAACCCAATCCATAAGCACCCTGTCGACCGCATCTGGTTCCACCACATCGATGATGGAATCCTTTTCATTTTTGTCGACCAGCTCCATTAGGACTGAACCTATTCCTCATGGCCTTGCGCAGACTCAATCCCCCTTAGGACCCCTATTCCTCTCAGATGAGGATATCTTTCAGGCCATGACAGAGCTAAATTATCCATGGGATGTAATGCATCACTACTCATTTTTTCTTCTTGAAAAAACATCCATCCCTGAAAAGAGAGGAAACCAAGATTTTTATGTGATTGAATAATAATATTTCCTTCCATCAGGGAAAGTTGATTGGTTCACGAATCCCATTCTGGAGCTCGATCCATTCAAAGAAGGGAACATGTCAAACATTTCACCTACAATCAAGGTGAACATCTCCCGAATCCTGAAAAATCTGAAGAAATCTCACTGGGGCCAACATGTTCAGCAAAAGAGATAACCCCTTACACCCAGTTATTGGAAGAGTATCAATATATCTTCGCGTGGGGCTACTCAGAAATTCCTAGGCTTAGCCTCACTATTGTAGGAAGCCATATTGACACCTGGCCAGACATACCACTAGTATGCCATAAACAACATCAACCACACCAATCCAAGGCAGAAGAAATTAAATAAGAAATAAATAAGCTTCAAAAATTTAGGTTTATCTACCCCATCGCTTATATGTCTTCGTTTTCCAACTGTGTTCCTGTCATGAAAATACAGGACACTATACACGTTTGTACTGATTTTCGCGATTTGAACAAAGAATTTCCAAAGGACGATTACCCTACCCCATCCACTGACCAAATAATTGATGCTTGTGAAGGTCATCAGACCCTCTCTTTCATGGATGGTTTCTCTGGGTATAATAAAATCCAAATATGTCACACTAGCCTGTACAAGACCAATTTCACTACCGCCTAAGGCACATTCGCATACTAGGTAATTCTATTTGGCCTAAAGGATGTTGGACCCACCTTTCAGAGGACCATGAATTATATCTTTCATGACTTGGCACACCTTATCCTCACCTACCTGGATGACCTCACCATCCAATCCAAGAAGCGATCAGGCCACCTCGAGGATCTCCGACTGGTATTCCAATGATGCCGGCAATGCAACCTATGCTTGAACCCCCTCAAGTGCATATTTTGCATCACAGTAGGATAAATTTTACATTTTATTGTGCACAACATGGAATTAGAGTGGGACCCCTCAAGGTACAAGCTATGAAAGAGGTACCTCCACCTCGAACCCTTAAGCAACTATAAATCTTGCAAGAAAAGTCTAGCTTTCTGAGACGTTTTGTCCCAGATTACACCACTTGCGCTTAAGGATTCCTGCATCTCCTTCATTAGAACATCCCATTCAAATGGAACGATCAAGCCCAACAATCATTTAATGCACTAAAAGATACATTGTCTTCAACATTGCTGATCAGTCCCCTAGACTACAACCAAGACTACATCCTGTATCTATCATTATCCAAGACTTCTTTGGCTAGAGTATTGATCTAGGAGGGCCCTGATGGGAAGGAGCACGTAATCTATTACATTAGAAAAACCTTATCATGCCCTACATTAAGATATGATCATGAAGAAAATAATGCCCTAGCACCAATTCACGCAGTCTAAAAACTTCGCCACTACATCATCTTAAAGACCACAATAGTCATCGCAGATATTAACCCCATAAAATACCTACTGATGCAAAATTTAATGAACCATAAGTACACCCTCTAGATATTAATTGTGCAATAATAGGACTTACATTTTCATTGCCTCAAGAGAAATAAGGCATTAATATTATTCGAGTTTATTATGGACCTCCCAAGTCATACCAAAGGATCACCAGTCAATGATTCACTACCAAAAAAACATCTCTCCCTCGTAGAAACTGATGACCCTTTGTGTGGAGATATTCTCCTATTTTTAAAAACCCAAAATTTCAGACCCCATCTCACTCGTGATGATCGTCGGCAAATCATCCACCAAGCCCCCTGATACCTCCTCATGGGAGATGTCAATGCCTCACCCACAACCAAGCAAAGTAAGCCCTCAATGATTTCCACAGTAGAGCTTGCAATGGCCACCTCTCCAGAATGGCCATCACCCAAAAATTCCTATGGGCATGATATTTTTAGCCCACTTTGTTTCATGATGGAATTTCAACAGTCAAGAGGCGCGAGCAATGTCAATGCTTTGCTCAGAAAGAAACAGCCCCTCCTGCTCCCCTGCACCCCGTCATTGTCGTTGGTCCATTTTGAAAATGGGGAATTGAATTCATGACCTGTAACCCAAAATCATTGGGAAATCATAAATACATTGTTGTGGCCATCGATTACTTCACCAATTGGGCAGAGGCTATTCCCACATACGACAACGCCGCATAAACTGTAATATCCCCAAATTGGGATTGCTAGCAAGGCATGCCTGAAAAACACATTTTTCAGGAATGTATGTTATATCAAACAATACTAGCCCTTGGATCTCTTAGATATGATAATCTAAGATCCAAATCCAAGAGGAAATCGGAAACCAAGAAAACTAGGTGAGATAAACAAGCCTCTCACACCTAGAGTGTCTGGAAAATGCCCAATAATGGGATTCCAACAAAATATTCATCCATGGACTGTGTCAAGAAACACTTCATCATAAGTTGTATGTATAGTAGCAAGAAGTATGATCCATTCTACCCACAAAAGATGGGGAAAAACAACTATTTTAGCCCTAAAAACATTAACTTCAGAGATTTGCATAAAAATAAGGGAAAAGGATGTTGGGATCCTATATCTTAGGTCATAAGAGACTTACATATCAAATTTCAGCCAAAAACAATTACTCTAGCTATGTTAAACAAATCTACCACTCCCAATATGGCTTAAAAATGCTGAAATCCCATCACTTTTACTAAACATAATTTTACTGAAGCATGTACAACATCATTTGCATAGGGTTTCTACTACAATATTATGCCAACATCTTTCATGGAGTTTTATTGCTCAGAACATAAATAAAAATGGATATCTAGCTCCTTTACACATAAGAAAGATAACCCGGCAAGCGTTTCCTGAAAGTCCAAGTGTAAGAATGACAGATCAACAGAATATGGATCTGGAAAACATAGTTTACTATAGATTGATAAGAAAATAGTTGAATAATAAATGAGAGAGAAGAATAATTATGTACAGTGCTTTTCCAGGAGAAGGGTTGGCCCTTCCTCCAAGGAAGAAGCTCACAAAACAAGGGGATCAAACCACAGCAGCTCTGAAAGCGTAGTTTCTAAAGCTAACTATCTTTGTGAATCTTTGAAGTGAGTTAGCCACATGTGAGAATCCCCGAAATCGACTCCAATAGGTATCTTTCCGGGAGGTTAAATGACACACTCACTGAGAAGAGCCACCAATACAAGCTAGATATGAGCAGATCTAGTCTCCACTTGTTGTAGCTCACTGAAGCAAGTAAATCACGACAAGGTTTATGCTGTCTAAGGGAGATGGAGCTGGGCCATATGCCTGATAGTGGAAGAGAAGTGCAATTCCCTCCAAGAGCTACTCTATGGAAGGAGAGAGAATCCCTACATAGGAAATCCTCACACTTCTCTGCTAAACAGCCAAGAGAATGAGATATGTCTAAACATACAATATAATATAAAAATATAATATCATCCAACAACCTTCTCTTGAGCCTTCCCCTTCCTTTTTATAAGATGAGAGCTTTGGCAAACCTAAACCACCTTGATGAATTATCTCGTTTCACATGAGGGCCTCCTTCTAGAACTGCGCTGATCAACAAGGAGGTTCAATGCATCTAGACAGTGCTGTGATTTGGTCTTGTTGACCTAGTCAATATGCCTCATCCCTTTTCACACCCAAGTGCAATCAATCCAGCTCACAAATGTTTGTCTATGCGGATCCTTTTTCATACTGAACTGGTTTTATCGATGATATCTTCTTCTTCATGCATGCATGTTGACTTAGTCAAACTTGACTATGTCCTCATCCATTTGCCTTTTTTCACACTCATAAGTGTAAAATCCATCTACTGTGATGATCCACTTTTCACATTACAAGGGTATTTTATTGAGACGACCCTGATTTGCCTCTGTTCACATTGGGCATTGATTTATTTTGATGTTTTTAAGAGTTTACATGTCCTCCTTTAAATTTTATTCATTAATTAAGAAAATTAACACAAGATGAAATATTCCTATTAGCTTGGGCTAATTAGGAATATTACAGTCCTCCCCTCCAAAAATGTTGCTTGTCCTCAAGCAACTGCAAGGTTAGAACTAAAATGGATGGGGGAAGCATCTCCTCCCAAGCAATCATCCAGACAAAGTGAGTCACCTCCCAACATGGTAACTCCAGAAAATCCTCTTCCATCTTAGGTTCCTACAAAGAAGGTGGGCTGAAAAATTGAACATAGTAGACAAAATTTGCTACCCCACGCTATCTTCCTCTCCTCTTAAGATAAATGTAGAGTGTGTGCTGATCCTGGGCTGCAAAAGTATTGCCCTCAAGTGGAAACATGAAGATTAGATCTGAAAAGATCCTTCCTCCAACGCTGTAAAACCAGTTGGCCCAAAACATTACACATGTGATGGATATGAGAGCATCATCATATGGCATCCCATCACACATTTGGCCCACCTCCAAGAGAAACACATATTTCGATATGGTGGCCATAAATCCTCCCATGTTCCTAGTAGAACATGTACTACAGAAAATGTGGGAGTCTCCTTCCCAAAAGGACACATTCAAACCATGTGCCTTACTCAACATCATGTCTCCCATGAAGGTTACAACGCAGTTTTTCCAACTGTAGCTTCAGAAGTTTACAAGGCAAGTGGTTGTTGGATACATGGTGGTCTATGTATGTTACTTCATTTAATAATGAATAGGAGATGGCTGCATACAAAAAATGAACATACATGAAGTAATACAACACTTGCCCATGGCCATATAAGAGATGGTTGTCTCCATCATACAATTTGGCCCAGTGTTGACCATGGAGCTCAATCAAAAGCTTGCCCTCTTGTGGAGCAATGCACTGCATAAAAATGGTAAGAGTATGTAGTTTACCAAATGAAACAAAAATATCCTTACCATGCGTTAAGAGCAAGATCATGATAAGGTCCATAAAAAAATACTCCATAAGGATATGACATACTCTCATGAAGAGAAATTAATCATGTTCTGCGTGAGGATCCTTCCTCATGTACTTGGGGATCCAAGCCAAGAAGAACATAACATGACAATAGATGCCTCCATCCATTACTCCATCTTTCTCACCTCCTCCTTGTCCATCAAGTGCTCCAAGAGTGGAATGATCCTGGGGATACTCCATCAATAAACCCTGGCTCCAAAGTGGCAACGCTGTTGGCCTATGCAAATAGGCTCCACCCAATTCATGGCTCCAATATTTGACATGCAGAGTGTCAAAGGCATCTCCCATAATGATGCTACACATAAGAAGTCTCTCCCATGGGGAAAGTACCTATTGAACATCTAAGGCCAAGGAGTAGCCCCTTTGCACTGCGATAATGCCATCTTCTACTCCTGCAACATCATGAAAACTATGAGAGCAAATATTCCCTTACTCTCCCAAGAACATCCCAAGCAACAAAATCTTTTACTGCCTCCTTATACTCCCATCATCAAAATCATGTAGTGAAAACATGGTGATTGACATGAAGAATGTTATGTCAACACAATGTTTCCATACTCCTTGCTACCCCATGATGCAAGTATCCTGCCACATACCCTTGGAAAGAGGATGATGACCAAACTATTTCAAAAGTAACCAGTGCAGCCAAGCCTCCTACTGCCCGATATCATAGATCTGCAAGTAGCTTTCCATCTTCTTTATTACCATCCACATCCACTCAATAATTTGTGGATTTCTTCCATCTTTTCCTTCCTTAGCACTCTCCCAAGGAAGACTATCATTCCCCCAAATCATATTTCTGCTCTTGCATTTCATGGGATGTTGAAATGCAATCTTCTCAAGGATAAATTTGACCCCATAAGGATCCAAATAGGTGGTAGGAAAAAACCTCCCATCATGATGTGCATGGCTCAAGAAGTGTCCAACACACACATGAGAGATTTTATCCATCCGAAGATGTCCTCCAACATCTATTTGTTCCTCCTTGAATCCATGAAGATCCAAGGGTGAGAAGGAAAGAGCCTCCTCATATTGTTGAAGAAATTTACACTCCATGAAATGTTTAAGTGAACCTTTCATGGGTTCTCTTGATGAGACCTCCTCGTCATGCATGGTCTTCCAAAACCAGTGAGGCCTTAGAACTGCTGCAGGTAGAAATTTCTCTTTGAGCTGGGGAGTGCTCATTGAGAAAGTGTCATCTAGAAAGGAGAAAGGGTTTCTCACTTAAAGATGTCTACTATCTACCATTTATTCCTCCTTTGCTTCATGAATGAAGTTGTCACGTGAATTCTCCCATAAGGCATGGGTCCTCTTTTCTTCATCATTGCCTTTGCACAGTGCAGTGCAACTCTGTTGCTCTGGATCAGCAGCATGCAAAGATGTAGATCCCTCTTCCTCTAGTTGAATGAACTGAGCTAAAGCTAGAGTCTTCTTGGAGGCTCTAGATTGAGCTTTGTATTCACTTATAATCTTAGATTCCAAGTTTCCTCTATGCCTCTTGTCTTCTCCTCTCTAAGAATAGGAAGTGCATGGCTCTTCCTCTTCTTGAAACCCTCTAGGAGTTTCACTGCAACTCTTCATTTGTTTAACCTCTTGGGGGAGGTATTTTCTGGATCTAAAAAATGATGAGAGAAATCTCATATTCTTCATCATTCTAATCTTGTTTTATCTTCTTGGGCTGATATTCACATGCTGACCCAAGAAATATGCTTTGATACCACTGTAATATCCCCAAATTGGGATTGCAAGCAAGGCATGCCTGAAAAATGCATTTTTCAAGAATGTATGCTACAAAAAACAATATTATTCCTTATATCTCTTAGATTTTATAATATAAGATCCAAATCCAAGAGGAAATGAGAAACCAAGAAAACTAGGTGAGATAAACAAGCCTCTTACACCTAGAACGGCTGGAAAATGCACAATAATGGGACTGCAACAATATGTAAACACAATTTTGGAGTTGTAGCAAGGTATTCATCCATGTAATATGTCAATAAACACTTCAACATCAATTTTATGTACAGCAGCAAGAAGTATGATCCATTCTACCCACAAAAGATGGGGGAAAGCGGCCATTTTAGCCCTAAAAACGTTAAATTCAGAGATTTGTGTAAAAATAAGGGAAAATGACTGTTGGATCCCGTATATTAGGTAATAAGAGACTTACATATAAATTTTCAGCCCAAACAAATTACTCTAGGTATGTTAAACATATCTACCACTCCCGATATGGCTTAAAAATGTTGAAATCCCATGACTTTTACTAAACATAATTTTACTGAAGCATGTACAACGTCATTTATAGAGGGTTTCTACTACAATATGATTCCAACATCTGATATGGAGTTTTATTGCTTAGAAAATGAATAAAAATGGAGAACTAGCTCCTTTACACATCAGAAAGATAACCCAACAAGGGTTTCCTGAAAGTACTAGTGTAAGAATGACAGATCTGCAGAATAAAGATCTGGAAAACATAATTTACTAAAGATTTATAAGAAAATAGCTGAATAATACATGAGAGAGGAGAATAATTATGTACAGTGCTTTTCCGGGAGAAGGGTTGGCCCTTCCTCCAAGGAAAAAGCTCACAAGCAAGGGATCAAACCCTGTTACTGTAGCACTCTAGAAAATGACGCATTTTCTGAAGCTAACTATGCTGTATATGCTGAGAAGTGAGTTGGCCACATGCCAAGATCTAAAATCTGAAGCTCCAACAATGGATGCACTCTTCCAGGAGGTTAAATGACACACTCACTAAGAAGAGCCACCAATACAAGCTAGATCTGAGCAGATCTAGTCTCCACTTGCTGCAACTCACTAAAAAAAGTAAATCATAGCAATATTTACGTTGTCTAAGGGAGATGGAGCTTGGCCATATGGATGATAGTGGAAGAGAAGTGCAATGCCCTCCAAGAGCTACTCAATGGAAGGAGAGAGAATCCCTAAATAGGAAATCCTCACAATCCTCTGCTAAACAGGTAAGAGAATGAAATATGTCTAAATAGAAAATATACTCTGGAAATATGATATCATTCAACAACCCTCTCTTGAGCCTTCCCCTTCCTTTTTATAAGATGGGAGCTTTGGAAAACTCTAAACGACCTTGATGAATTATCTCCTTTCACATGAGGGCCTCCTTCTAGAACTGCAGTGATCAACAAGGAGGTTCAATGCATCTGGACAGCGCTATGATTTGGTCCTGTTGACCTAGTCAATCTGCCTCATCCCTTTTCACACCCAAGTGCAATCAATCCAACTCACAAATGTCTGTCTATGCTGATCCTTATTCACACTGAACTGGTTTTATCAATGATCTCTTCTTCTTAATGCTTGCATGTTGACTTAGTCAAACTTGACTATCTCCTCATCCATTTTCCCTTGTTCACACTCATAAGTGTAAAATCCAACGACTGTGATGATCCCCTTTTTACATTATAAGGGTATTTTATTGAGACAACCCTGATTTGCCTCTGTTCACATTTGGCATTGATTTATTTTGATGTTTTTAGGAGTTTACATGTCCTCCTTTACATTTTATTCATCAATTAAGAAAATTAGCAAAAAATTAAATATTCCTACTAGCTTGGGCAAATTAGGAATATTATAGAAACCGTTGCATGATTTCTGTTTAACCATGTCATTTCCTAGTTCGGTGTACCCAAGGAGTTAGTCTTCGACCACAACAAAAACTTCGAAAATGAAATTTTCAAGGACCTATCTCACCATCTCAGATTCATACATGAATTTGTGTCACCATACTATCCCCAATCCAACAGACAGGTAGAATTTGTGAACAAAGTACTCAAAACAATGTTATAGCGCATGGTGAATAACCAAAAAATAAACTGACATCACATGATTTTCTTCGCCCTATGGGCATACCGCACGGTACTGAGATCACCAACAGTCTTCACACCCTTCCAATTTGTATACAGGGTCGAAGTCATGATTCCCATAGAGCACGAGATCTTGAATTTAAACGCTGTCATCAAACTCATCGACACCACCTAGCCTCTGGAATAATGCTTAGTAAAACTATAGTTCGTTGAAAAAATTTGACGACAGTCGGTCAAACACAACGAGGCCCATAAAAATACGGTGAAATCATCGTTCGACTGCAACATCACCCCTCGATCATTTATTGAGGGAGAGTTAGTCCTTTACTACAATGTCAAAAAAGAAGCCCTAGGGCCAGGAAAGTTTGAAACCTTGTGGAAATGACCCTACATCATAAAACATTGTCTCCTGAATGGGGCATACATCTTGACAGATCCTGATGGAACATGCCTGAGAAACCCCATCAATTTTCTTTACCTCAATAAATTTTACCCATAAGGACCAAGAGGGCTCAACCTTAGAGTTAACATACACACACCATAACTTTATTTTTTATCACAGACTTGTCATAAAAAGCGCTCTGGCATTACAAATGGATTTTCAACCCAACCATTACTTTGGATTCGCTGATGGAGCATCATGATGGTCTCAAAGTTTAGCAGCAGCTGCTTGGGTCATCTACCACCCTAACCGATCACCATTTTTCACCAACGGACTATGCATCAGATAAACGACAAAAAATCAAGCAGAATATGCTGCTGTCATTGGGCTCATGTGTGATGCATTCAATAAAGATATTCACCACTTGCATATCTACCTTAATTCCCAGTTAGTGATTTCATAGTTAAACGAGGAGTTTGAGGTACAAGATTCACATCTGTTTAGAAAATATTTGGGTGCAAAAATATTAAGCTGTCAATTTGATCACATTACATTCACACATGTGCCAATAAATCAAAACCAAACCGTAGATCACATAGCTAATCACATCCTAAATTGGATTGAATCTCAGATAAACCATCATACATAAAAAATAAAAAACATAAAAAAAATAGATATCCATTAGAAATACACATCATCCATAAAAACATATAAATAATGGGCACACCATATGTTGGGAAAAATAATTTGAGAGTGGGGGTGGGGGTGAATCGTATTTAGGGCATACTCAAAACTTTTTACTTTTTCATGCTCTAAAACCCATATGCTACTTTGTTGAAGCCAACTAGCGTATATACGCGGATATCCTTCATAAAACTCGCGTATACACAGAGATCTAATTATGCCATTAATTCTTCACTTATATCATTCCATCATTCATTCATTAGATGTTCTATAAACAGTAAACATGTGCAGTAAGAACAGAATAAACCATCACACATAAGCATCACACATGAACACCAGGATTTTAGGTGGAAACCTAAGTCGGGAGAAAACCACCGCTGCAGTTGCTCAGCCTTCAATATTTTATTATAGAGAAAACATCTTACAACATATGTGCTGGCGCAGACTTGACCAGCACGCAGGCACCCACCTGCGCTCGTTTACCAGCCTCTCCTGGAAGGGAGCTCCAACCCCCTGACTCGTTTACCAGCCTCTCCTGGAAGGGAGCAACGACCCCCTGATCTCATTTACCAGCCTCTCCTGGAAGGGAGCTACAACCCCCTGACTGAAGGCTACAACCCTCAGCACCTCTATGGACCACGTTTCATCAATTTTCACACTGGATCCAACCCACACAATTAAGCTCAAGGAACATTCATCAATTCAACAACTTTCTCTATAGCAGCATAATCAATATTCGAACTACCCAGATCAACATTGACAGATAGCAGTACACATCAGAAATAGATATCAGCAAGACAGCAGAACAGATCAGACATCTCACAACTTCAGCAAACCCTAGTTTATCATACGCGCTTTCCTTTCACTGATCCTGCGTATATACGTGCCTTCATGCATATAAACCCACGTATACCTCTGCACATACTTCAGAAAACCCTAATTGGACATACGCGCTTTTCCTTCATCAGATCCGCGTATACACGCGCTTTTACCGAAACGAACCAGCGTATACTTCTTCAGACATTTCAGCGCAATTCTTCAGAACAGATGCATAGCTCAGATATTACCCTTTACTTCAGAAACATGTTCGCCTCATCTCAGATCAGAACATTCCATAAACAGATCTAGAAGATACAAATACATTTCAGATCTAGATTCACTTCTTCATCATTTTCTTCATAGGTGCATCACAGATTCAGATCATCAAACTGTTACCCTTTCCATATAGATATACTTCATAATGAAGTACTCATTCAAACCCAGACTCATGCACCCACTTTGCACAATGATTTTCTTCTCCTTATATAGGTTTACCCTTTTTCAATACCATGAGCCAAAACCACATTGTTTCCAATGGTATTCCTAGACGGGATCAAATAGATAATCCAGCGCTCAATACAATGGGTCAATACCATGGTAAAGCCCCTTGGTATCATACTTTTAGAGCGCAAAAGGGCATACGCAACTTTTAGCGTTCTTTTCTGCGTGTATACGCAACTTAGCCTCATAAAAGATGCGTATATGCTAACCCTGAATGTATACGCGGGTTCCCTTCACAAAAGTAGAGTATATACGCGGGTTGCCTTCACAAAAGTAGCGTATACATTGTGACATATTATATTTATCATTTTTCTGGCACTTACTAGAATTATTTTCTCTGCCACATCTGAACTGATCTGAAGATACATCATTCTTACATCTTTAGCACATAGGTTGCTTATCATAGGAAACTCATCGAGTATATTTCCATCAAGGAAAACTTCATCAAGTAGGTTGCCATCATCTTCATCAAGTGGGTTGCCATCAAGGACAACACTTCTGCATCATATTGCCAACAATCTCCCCCTTTGGACTTGATGGCAACCACGATGGTGTTTGATCACCACAACAGATATATACATTAAGCATAATGATATTCTCACCTTATTCAAACACCATGTCACTCTCCCCATTATTTGACACCATTCTTTTCCTTTATTCAAACACCATGTCACTCTCCCCCTTTGACATCAAGGGCAAAGGGCGGATCAAAACCAACACAAGGTTTTTCTCCTCATGTAGAAGGAAGCGTTCTGCAGATCTGTTGTATACTGAAGTGACCAAGCTCCCCCTGAGCTCATGCTGAATATTCAAACATATTTTTCAATGAAGTATATGACTCTATGACCTTCCTATCACCAAAGACTCATACTTACATCAAAGATCCAACCAAGTGGATTTACATATGAGACTCAAGTACCCAACCAAGTGGGTTTACACATTTTGACTCAACTACCCAACCAAGTGGGTTTACATATTTTGACTCAAATACCCAACCAAGTGGGTTTACAAATTAGAACAAGTCCTTACATGACTGAATATTACAATTTTACATCATGGGTCTCATCATGACCTTTTCATCAAATTACAAATATGACTTTTCATGACAAATACCAGAAAGACCTCAAGAAAGAGATCATTTTTCAGAATCATCATAATGCCAACAATGCATTATACTCAGCAAGACCAATGCTCCCCCTGAAGCTGTGCATCCAATGCATCCTTTCCATATGGCCAAGGCTCCTCCTTAGCTTGTGCAACCTGAACACCTTCAACAACAAGTCATCAACAACAAACTTTGCATGATCTGTCCATATCTCTGAATCATAAGACTTCCACCTCATCCAACAGATACTCTTCATCAAGTAACAATTCGGGCTCATCCATGATCTTCAACATAAGAAATCGAGTATCATATCATCATTATTTAGAATTGATAAAATAAGTTGATACAGAGTCAATAATACAGTTATTAACAGTCAGACTGATGCTCTCCCTGAACCACTGCTCCAGATCTTCAGCTATCATATAAATTCTCTTATCATCAATGAATACGCGACTGTGTCTGATGGAACTCACGTGTATACACGACTTTTGTTCATAGAACCCATGTATGGAAAGTGAAGCATAGAAATTTTCACATTCCTTCATCTCCCCTTGAACTTGTCCTTCCTGTAACTGTCTTCTTTACATCAAATGCTCTGTCAGAGATAAACATAACCAGAATAATCAAAACCACCATGAGAATAATCAACCGTCGCTCCCCCTGTGACGATACATTACTAACCCCTATAATGTATCTCACATCACTTCTGCAGTCATTCAGAGAAGTAAGCTTTAGAAGAGGATGATTGCAGTAGGGTCATCATTCCCTACGTTTTTGACCGGTCCTCCTTCTTTCTCCAGCTTTGCTTGAAACTTCTTATTGTGGCCTAGAAATTGTCCAATTTCTTAGATCTATTCATCTTGCATTATTTTTCCACATGTCCATATCTGTTACGGGCATAACATCTTGCATGACCATAAAAGTAAGCATAAGAATCATAATGTGTTTCTCTGTTCTTCCTTCTATTGCAATCAGTTGCTTTGTGACCATACTTGTTGCATGAAAAACAATATCCCTTGAAGCCACCAGAGTACCTTTCTGAATAGAATTTGTTTGATTGTGACTGAAATGATCTGCTTCTGCAATTTGCTGCAACATGCCCATAATTATGACATTTAAAGCATTCAACATTATTGAATGATTTCCTTTGAGAATTCATCATTGTCGGTTGACCTTTTGTTTCTTTCAACACTTCAGGTTTTGCATTGATATCCTTTGCATATTTATCACTTCCTTGGGAACTAGATTCTCCTTTAACAGTTTCATGAAGACCAAGACCAAGTTTAATAGAAGGAGACCTTTGACATTAAGAATATTATCTAGAATCTTAGTACTATCTTGAAACCTCAAAAGCTTATCCTTTTCTTATAATTTACCTGTGAGAATGTTTACCTCAACCTGCAATTTTTGGAATTGCTTCTTCATACTTTCTTCACCACTTTTTCCTTCTTCAACTTGATCATTCAATTTTAAAATTTCTTCCTTCAAGCAATTTTCTTGTTCTTCACATGTTTGTAGCAGTTCTTCATTCTTCTTATTTGATTTTTCCAGATCTTCTTTGAGGGAGATGATTTATGCTTCAAGAGCTTCCTTTTCAAATGATTGTAGAGGTTCCCCATTCTTCTTACTTGATGCTTCAAGATCTGCTTGCAGAGAGATGATTCCAGCTTCAAGTCCTTTATTCTTCTTGTTTGATTTTTCAAGATCTGCATTTAGATCGTTGATTTCTGCTTCTAGTCTTTTGATTCGATTGGATGCATAAGCATTGAACCTTTGATATTTGTCTACCTGTTCATTCAGTATTTCTATCTGTCCTTTCATTTGAGCGATCATCTCATTGTAGATAACTTCTTGCTTATTAGATGCTCTTTGTTGTTCTTCAACTTTATTCTTGAGAGCTTCTTCTAGATCCATAACATTCATTTCACTATCTTCACTATTACATGCACAAGAAGATGAATCACAAGAACAACAATCAGTATCTGTTTTATCTTCTTTATTTTCTTCCGCATATGTTTTCTAAGATGTCTCCTTTTGAGTAGTCTTCTTCTTTTGCTTCTTTGCCATGAGCGCTAGCAGATCTTTGTCAGAATCTTCTTCATCTTCATTAGATACTTCATCATTATCTTTATTTGCATAATAACTCTTTCCTTTTTCATGATTTTCTCTATAAGGACATCTAGCAGCATAATGACCAACTCTTCCACAATCAAAACACTTGAAGGGGAGCTTACCTTTGAATCTTCCAGTTCCTAGTTGGAGTTTTCTCACAAAATTTGCCTCTTCTTCTTCTGATATATAATTTGATTTCTTGACATCTTCCTTTTCTTTTCCTTTTGCACATGCCTTAAAAGCAGCTTCTTTGATTTGAGAGGGACCTCCTTGTCTCATTTCATAAGCAGTCAGAATACCATGTAGTTGAACAATAGTAAGAGTTTGCAGATCTTGCCTTTCTTCAATAGCAGATACTTTTGACTCAAATTTTGAAGTCAAAGATCTTAAGACTTTTTCAACCAGAGTAGTATCAGTTATGGTTTCACCCAAACTTCTCATACGATTTACAATATCATCTAGACGTAAAAAGAAATTGGCAATACTCTCATCACTATGCATCCTTAAATTTTCATATTCAATTCTGAGAGTTTGGAGTTTTGCACTTTTTACCTTTGTATCTCCTTCATAGCTCAGAATGATCTTGTCCCATATTTCTTTTGCTGAATGTAGCTGCATCACTTTAGCAAATTCTGATTCAGACATGCTTCCTAATAGGACATTCACTGCTTTGGCATTGATTTCATACTTCTTCCTTTCTGCTGCATCAGTAGGAATACTTGCCGGGTATTGATAACCTTCTTCCACGATTGCCCATACATCTGCACCAAGACTTTGCAAATATGCTTTTGTTCGTACCTTCCAGAATATCAGATTGCTTCCATTGAATAGAGGTGGCTTTATAGACATCACTCCTTCTTGACTTCCCATTGCGACGAATCTCCTTCAAGCGATCAAGCTTCTGCAGAAGGACCACCCTCTGATACCAATTGTTGGGAAAAATACTGAGAGGGGGGGGTGAATCAGTATTTACTGCATAATCAAATCTTTTTACTTTTTCATTCCTTAAAACCCATACGCTACTTTCCTTCAGTAAACTAGCGTATATACGCGGATACCCTTTATGAAACTAGCGTATACACAGAGATCTAGATCTGTCATTAAATCTTCACTTATATTATTCCATCATTCATTCATCAGATGTTCAATAAACAGTAAACATGTGCAGTAAGAACAGAATAAACCATCACACAAAGCATCACACATGAACACCAGAATTTTTAGGTGGAAACCCAAGTCGGGAGAAAACCACCACTGCAGTTGCTCAGCCTTCAATATTTTATTATAGAGAAAACATCTTACAACATATGTGCTGGTGCAAACTCCTACCAGCACGCAGGCACCCACCTGCGCTCGTTTACCAGCCTCTCCTGGAAGGGAGCTACGACCCCCTGATCTCGTTTACCAGCCTCACCTGGAAGGGAGCTACAACCCCCTGACTGAAGGCTACAACCCTCAGCACCTTTATGGACCACGTTTCATCAATTTTCACACTGGATCCAACCCACACAATTAAGCTCAAGGAACATTCATCAAACCAACCACTTGCTCTATAGCAGCATAATCAATCTGTGAACAACCCAGATCATCATAGACAGATAGCAGTAACACATCAGAAAGAGATATCAGCAAGACAGCAGAACAAATCAGACATCTCACAACTTCAGCAAACCCTAGTTTATCATACGTGATTTTCTGCCACTGATCCTACGTATATACGCACCCTAGACCATACAAGCCCACGTATACTTCTGTACATATTACAGAACTAATTTCTCTGCCCATACGCGATTTCTCTTTATCAAACCCGCGTATATATGCGCTTCCTCTGTGGCGAACTAGCGTATGGTTCTTCAGACATTTAGGTTATTGCAATTCTTCAGAACAGATACATTACACATATTTTACACTTTACTTCAGACAGATGTTTGCCTCATCTCAGATCTGATCATTCCATAAACAGATCTAGCAAGTACGAATACGTTTAAGATCTAGATACCCTTCTTCATCATTTTCTTCATTGGTGCATCATGCATTCAGATCTATCATTCAACTGTAACCCTTTCCATTCATATATACTTCAGAGAGAAGTATTCATTCAAGCTCAGACATCTTGCACCCACCCTCATACTTTGCACAATGAATTTCTTCTCCTTATATAGGTTTACTCTTTTTCAATACCATGAGCCAAAACCACATTACTTCCGATGGTATTCCTGGACGGGGTCACATAGACGAATCATTACTCAATAAAATGGGTCAATACCATGGTGGTTACCCCTAGTTTTGTTCTTTATGAGCGCTTTTTCCCATACGCGGCTTGGCACGTTATTTCCCGCGTGCATACGCTACTTATATTAAGAAAACCCGTGTATGCCTTGTGACATACACTTTTCATCATTACTCTTGCACATACTGATATTTGTTACTTCTGAAACTTCTGTACTACTTGTAGAACATTAGATTTACATCATTAATTAGTATATCAAGTCAGTTTCCATCAAGTACAACTTCCTCATTCAGGTTGCCATCATCTTCTTCAAGTGTTGCCATCATCTTCATCAAGTGGGTTTCCATCAAGGACAACACATTGCATCATATTTCCAACACCCTAGCATCACACAGAGCCTCAAAGGTCAACAAAAGCTCCCACCGAGCTAAAATCATGAGTGTAAATCAATTAATATAGTGAAACACCTGTACAATTTTTTCATTGAGCCCCCCAAGGGCCAAGAAAACATTAACTCTGTATTGATTGTATTTGAGATCTTTTATCAGATCTCACCTCCTCATCCTTCTATAAATACTTCAGTAGAAGATGAGTGAGGGGTTGGTTGTTGATGTAATTGCTAAAGCATTGTAATTGTAACTGAGTTGAAGACTCCTGATTGTAAATAGTGATTTCACTGGCTCTTGGAGCTCTACTTGTAACAGATAAGTTAGGTTATGAAAGAAATATGAATTAACACACTAGACTTGAAGATTGTAACTGGTTTGGAGCATCAATACAAGCTGATTAGTGGGATCCTGGTCTATGTTGACAGTGATCTTATTCTCATTGTAACTTGTAATTTTGTTTTTGTTTTCATTATGTTTCATTTTCTACTGTAAAGAACAGTTTGAACAGGGTTAGGACCTACTGTGTACCAGTAACCTTCTTTGGCTGAAAAATATTTATTTAAATGTTTTCTTCCAACTGTGTTATTTGAAAATGATTTAATTTAGTTTAAGCATAGGAATGCTGGCGTTCCCTGGTCTTATTTTCTTAGCTAAATATTATTTTTGAATGTTACTTTCAGTATATGTTGTGTGGAGATGAACTGAGGAAGATATGGTGAGCCCTGGTCCCAGTCTTGTTTGCATAACTGTTTGATTGTTTCCCTTAGAATGTGTTAAAAGCTGGCTAGTTTCAAAGTACTTACCAGATCTTAGGCCATTCTGTGTTATCTTTGTGATTGTCTTGGAAGTAACCAAGTAAAGAAGAGCTAGGAGTGGATTTGTGGTGAGCTCGGCCCGCTAGTTTCTACTCCAAAAGTTGCCCTCAAGTTTCCCTTTGTTTTTTATATGTTTTCTATTGGAAGTGTATCAAAGGCTGGCTAGTTTAAAAGTACTTACCAGATCCTAATTTGCTTCTATGTTTTTCTTAAGTGCCTGGTCAAAGGCTGGCTAGTTTCAAAATACTTACCAGATCCTAGGCTGCTCTTTGTTTTGCATCTGTTTATTTCCCCTTCTTAATGTATAATTTCATTCCATAAATCAAAATTTAAAGAGATCCTTAGACATAGATGACTTGCCCCATGGACCACTCTTGCCTCTTGCTGTTCCAATTAAATCCTATTATGACTCCATAGCCCAATGGACTGAAAACCTGCCATTATCTTTCATCTTGGCTAAAGCTTATTCAGGTTGCTTGCAACTTCTCACTTTTGAACCTCTTTACCTTTGGGACTTTTCACCTCTAACAGCAATCATGTTCAACCATCCAAAAAAAAACAAAACCCTTGGACTTCATAACTAGCCTAATATCATTACCCCAAACTTCAAAGACAAATCCATCTTTGTACTTATTGGAGAGATCCCTCTCCGGATTCAGGAGGGCTAGATCCTAGAATCCTAAAGTTGGTTGAAACGATGTTGTTTCTGTAATTGGACTCTGCCAATATTGCTAATAAATTACAGATTCCTAAAAAGTATCGTATGAGACTCTTGATGCATTTCACCAGTGAAAAAGCCATAAAGTTTCCTCATTACCTTTACAAAAGCATGGTAAAAATGGCAGAGAAGGTACATAGATTAAGGGAAAATCATCATGCTAGTCTGTTTCATCATGGATTGGTTAAAATCTTGGTTTTCCATCAGTTAGCACAAATCAATTTGTCATGGGATGGTTTTATATATTCAACTTCTCTTTTGTCTTCTCCAGCTCAGTCTAGTAGTCACTCTACACCTTTGACTTCACCAACACAACATGAGGTGCCTTCTATAATCAAACCTATCACAAGAAATCCTAGGGAAGAGGTGAATCAGACATATTTTAGAGGTAAGAGGCTTGTTTTTTCTCCATACATTATTGAAAGGGCCAAGCTTACATCAGGCGAGCAAGAAACATCATCACATCATGAGGCACTATTGCAGAATTTGGAACAATTCGATCTTGACACTAATATCGAGGATTTGGAGGTGCATGAGGAGAGAAAAATAGAATAGAAAATCATCCTGGAGAAGGAGGCTGAGATTAGAGAGCTCAAGGATAGTTTATCAAAGGAAAATTTCTTAGTCTCATTCTTGCAACATGAGAACATGCAACTAAAGGTAAAACAATCGCTCTTAAATAAGCCCAAAGCAGATTTGAGCAAGGGTGATGCCAAAGGTAAGGATTTAATTGAGATTGATGATTCATAGGATCAAGAAGAGAAGTTTAAAGAAAGGAGACCAAGAATAAGAGGCCTCAAGAGGGAACTTGAGCAACAAAAATAAACATCTCCACCAAAGGGTCAAATGACTGTTGATGAAATCATTTTGGAAGAAATTGAGAAAGATAAAGTAGGTTTGTTGGATAGGGTGAATTTCCACTTGGAAAATATTCTTAAGAGGGAAAACAAGAATAAAAACCTACAAAGACACGTGGATATGCATTATTATACAAGGAAGTAGGTCTCCCAAATCAGGATCAAGCAGTTGAAAAAGAAGTTGAAGCAAACCCTAATGAGGCAATAAGATAATGATAAGCTTGATATGCTGGCTAAAGCCTACCTCATAGCTTGAAACATCATGAAATGGCTTGATGGATAAATTTTGGGCAAGTTTTGAAGAAATTTTATGAAATTTTGTATTTTTGTGACTTTTGGCCAAATTGGAAATATCAGTTTTAGCCAAAAGTGCAATGCCTTGGCGCTGCGCTTTTTCCTTAGACCTCCAATTTCCAAAAAAATTACCTTTCTAGATAGATAATCACTCATACATGTCATATATCCACTTTTAGTGCCTTTTTAGCAAATTTGTTGAGAGAAAATTCCCCAAAACAGGTCAAAAAGACACTTTCTGCCACCTTTCTGGACTAGGTGCTGCGCTTTTGGGAGTAACTCTGGGAGAATGCATTTTTTATTTGTAATGGAGTGTCAATTTTTCTTGCTTGAGGTGTCTATTGAGAACTAGACATACTCATATTTCCATTGTATCTTTCAAATCTAGATTTGGAGTAGTGGAAGGCCTTCAAAAGTCCCTCACAAGCTGGGCATTGCACTTTTGTTGAGAGGTGCTGCGCTTTTGCCTGTTAGCGCAATTTCTGAGATTTTCTTCAGTAAATCTTAGTTTTATGATGTAATTTCTCTACTTTCATGTTGAATTGATGTAATAGAATGTAAATGGGCATGTTATAGTCATTTTGATGTAATTTTGGACCTCATTGATGAGGAGCAGGCCAGTGAAACTCTATATGAAGGATTTGTTTTAACCTTCTTAGTCATTGATGTTTTGTTGAGAAATTCATGTAAGCTATTCCTACATTAAGGGATTCAACTCCTAAGAGAGGGGAAGATATTTATAGTCTATATGTATGTGGTGTTCAGTCAATCTAAAGGTTGGACATCAGAGGGTGAAAGTCTTGTAGCTTGTACTTCATCACATTTTACAGGAAATCAAAGGACATTTGCAACTATTATTCAGGAATTCTTGTGTTGTGAGTTTTTGATAATTTTTTGTCTCTGTTATAGATTTATGCGAATTATAAACTAGTCTCCTTACCATATCTTTGATATTTAGTGATTTTCCTAAGAGGTTTTAAGCATAATTATTTTAATTAAGCTCTATTTTTTTAGGAATCGCATTTTGTGTAATTTATATTCTCGATTGATGAATTCATGGTATACATGCTCATTATGACCTTCTTGCTCATTCAACCCTACACTACACCGACCAACTCTTAAGCTATCAAAAAATCGTGCTTACCCCGCTCCTCTATATTTATTGCAACATAAACCTTTTATTTTTTGACCTAGTTCCATGATTTTCACTCCTGATCCAACAAAAAACCCTAAAATATTTCAAACCCTAGAGCTAAGCTATCTAGCCTAAAATTCATTTTTTGTACCAGTCAAATCCTTGGCTGTGTTTTTCATAGAGAGATCCCTCTCTGGTTTGGTATGGCTAGCTACCAAACTAAAAGCTCAGTTTGAGTTTACCTTCGTCAATATCCTTTCAGCCTTGGGACATTGTAGAGGCTAACATGACTTACACTCAACAAATTATGTTTTAGACCATCTACAAACAATACATCCCGAGCCTTTCCTCTTCCATTATTCAGACTGATTGTACCTTTTCCTCTAATTTTTCCTAGTTCATCATTGTCGAATGTGACATTTCTAGTTTTATTTTCATCTAGAGATACAAAATTACTTTTGTCTCCTATCATATGTCTAGAGCAGTAACTATCCACATACCATTTATTGTTTTGGTCTTTAGCATATAGAACTAGGTCACACTTATCAATTTTTTTCTTCCTTATTCTCTCTCCATTGCATGAAAACATATATTCTATAATTATTATGAGATGAATGTCTATTGTACATAAGTTGGCATTCATATGACTTGTGTCCAAAGTTGTGACAATAGAAAGATTCAGTAATATCACAGAGAGGAGCATATGCATTTTTATCTAGATTCATGTTTGTTTTGATGTATGTGAATCCATTATTGTCCATACTTCTTTTAGAATTTCCAAAATAAAATATTTCGACATAAGCTCAACAATCTATGGCTTTATGTCCAAAATTTTTACAACATTAACAATATCCGTAGAAAATATATATATGTACCCAATAGTGTATGTTGTTTTGGGATATAACGATCTATACATTTGAAACTCTTGTCTTCTGAAGAAGTATGGTCTATGATGCTTTGTTGTTTGATTCTTCATTCCTTTATCTCCGAAAATTTTCTGGTAGTGTTTCTTTGCAGTTGTTAATTTGATGTTGAAGTGTTGCCCAAATGTTTGTTCTCAAATTGATGAGAACTATCATTATCTCCCATGACAACTTTTACAAAAGTGATTGTTCTTTTATCCTGTTCGTTAGATTCATTAGATTCTCCTTCATAGCCTAACCCAATCTTTACAAGTGGAAACCTTTTATAATTTAATATCTTGTTTAGCTGTTCATAACTTTTTATCTATTGAATGTTCATGTTTAATTCAGATTGTGCCTTTTCTAGTTTCTTCTTCAGACTTACCACCTCTTCTTCCAATATTTCACACTCTTGTGTTTTCTCTTTTATTTGTTGCATCAAAATGTCTTCCACCTTATTTGCTTCTTCAATTTCAACTTTAAGCTTAATAATGTATTATGAACTTGATTCTTCTTTTACATATTTCAATAGGATCTGTTTTTGTTTTCTATTCTTGCGTTTAAGGCTTTCTATTCTTGCGTTTAAGGCTTTCTATTTCATCTAGGGAACTAATCAACTCCCCCTCAAGATCTACCTCACCTTCCTCTTCTTATTCATATTACAGGAAATATTTTTCAAGTTCTTCCAAGGCCATCAACATCCATATTCACTAGAGGATTCATTGGAGCTTTCAAATACATTTCTATCTACTTGAGCATAAAATCTTTTTCTTTTAAAATTTATCTCTTTCTGAATTTTATTAGATTTTTTTTCTCTCTCCCTTTTGGCTAATTTTCTTCTTTCTTATATGGAAATTTTGAGGAATAATGCCCCACCCTTCCACAATTAAAACACTTAAATGTAATTTTTCCTTTGTACTTATATGTGCCTTTATTCAACCTTTTAACAAATTTTGCTTCTTCTTCATCAAAACCTGAGCATGAACATTCCTTCTCTTCGACGCACTTGTGAGCCTTGAAAGCTGCCTCCCTTGTGACTGACTTCCCTTTTGGAATGATTATCTCGTATGCTGTCAAGGAAGCAAGTAATTGATCCCTATTCAAAATCTAAAAGTTTGATGTCTCTTATATAGCTGAAAACTTAGAATTGGATTTAGATGGTAATGACCTCAATATTTTATGAAATATTACACTTTCTTTGATTGTTTCCCCTAGACCTATCATGATATTCATGACTTCATCAAATCTTAAGATGTATTTAGCTATATCTTCATCTTCATTCATTTTTAAGGTCTCAAATTTTGTTCTATATACTTGCAATTTGGCCATCTTTACCTTTTTATCTCCTTCATGAATACTTTCTAATTTATCCCATATTTCTTTGGCTGTTTGAAAATTCATTACTTTGATAAATTCAGACTCACATAGACCAATCAAGAGTGCATTCATAGTTTTTTCATTAACTATGAAGTCCATTTTGACATCCCTATCACTAATCTCTTCCTTCGGTTCTTCATACTGTACCATCACAACAGTACAAACTTCTATTCCAAAAGACATTAAGTATGTATTCATTTTGAATTTCCAGAAAGTATAGTTTGTGCCAGTAAAAAAAGGAGCTTTATTTGTTGGGCATCCTTCTTGACTAGTCATTTTACTGACTTAGGACCTCCTTCCAATTGTTAGATTATTACTAAAGAACTTAGCTCTTATGACAATTGATATTTATCATTGGGAATTACTAAGAGGGGGGGTGAATCGGTAATTTGATATTTTTTACTTTTTCTCAACTTAATTTTCTTATTATGCAACTAATGGTCGATGTTCATACGTGATTGAATTCCTTTTGCAGGTGTCAAAGAGAGAAATTTTCAGGTTTACTTATTAAGAATTCAAAATCATTCACACAACCTAAAAAAAAAAAAAAAACACATGAAGACTCCAGATATAAGTGGAAACCTTGAAGGGAGAAAAACACAAATGTTGGGTTGAAAGTGATGTGAAGGCAAGTTTCTACTCCTTATTACATCATATTTTTGTAGGATCCAACCTACAAGAGGCTCCTACCTCAAAGGAAGCTCCAACTCCCACAATTTTTTTGTAGGCGACAACCCACAAAATTTTCATACCTCAAAGGAGCGCCAACTCCCACAAATTTTTTGCAGGCTACAACCCACAAGAGGCTCCTACATCAACATGCTACAACCTATTATTTTTCAAGCTACAACATAGAAGGGAACAAAAATGTCTCAATCACAACATCAAGTCACAAATGTGGGTTACCTCATATACAATTATGCTGTCAAGTTTACTGTTGAACTGTTTCTTCTCTTCCACTCTCTTTCTCTTCTGGTGCTTCTCATCCACTTTCTTATACAGACTCCTTCTATTCAAAAAAGTTTTATTTTTCCATTTCACATTGTATGTTTTATAAGCAAGCCATCTTGGTTGTTTGTATTCTTTGCAGCAATATGAAATGAAGCATTATCTCTTGGCCTTCCAAAACTGCCCACAAGCTTGTCTCTTCACTTATAGTTCTGAATATAATTTTGTAATATATAATAGAGTTGAACTAATAGCTCAATCAGTAATAATTACAAGAGAAAAATTGGATTTGTATTATGTACATTTTTTGTTCAATGACACATATATATTTAAGATTTTGTCTCAATGTTTTATGTCCCATTTTAACAGTGTTCAACCTTCATATTTAATATCATAGCTTTGAACTTCACATCACTTTTAGCCTTTTTGAGTCAAGCATAAACTATCACCAATTTAACATTCAACATTAAGATCACCAATCCAATGGGGTGAATGACATCAAAGCCAATATTACGAACATTTATCCAATGCTTCCTATGTCTTTCTTGGTAGGATATTAGCATCTGAGTCCAGGTCTAGCATGGTATCCTTTATCTAGAACCCTACAATTTTTGCATCAATCCTGAAATCCTTCCCTATTCGCATTTTATTCCTTAGGATTATTCTTGAGTGCCTCTCTCATAAATTGGCAAAGATCGTGTTATTCTGATCTATCCTTCCTTTGATCGCTAACTTCAATTCTCCCACAATTGTCTAAGAATTTTCTCATCATTAACGATATTGAAGAATAATTCAAACCATTCTTCTATAGGCCATGATGGATATGGGCCCTTTTCTTTCCCAACCATAGGCTGTAATGCATGTGATTATTTTCTTGGATTTAACTTAGTGAATGTTTCCACCACTTCTTTGTATTGTTTCTACTGTTCTGGATTATATGAGTTCATCGGCGAGGATGGTCTTATAATTTTGGGTTGCTCTGCTACTCCCACATCATCTCCATTCTTATTTCCTCCCCGAGTTACTATAGCTACACTTGAAATGGGTCCGGTTTATGGTATTATTGGTTTCGCATTAATAAAATTTTCTCCCCTCTGACTACTTCGCTCTTCCCATATTTTAATCAATACTAGGTAGTCTTCTATAGCATGCGTGTTAACCCCGCACTGAGAACACCATGGAATTATAGGTAGTAGACACTCTCTCGCAACATGAAATTCCTAGTCACAATTGTAACATCGCATGGGACCCCATCCTCCTGTCCTTCCCGATTTTGTTCTTCATCCTCCTCATCCGCGAGGAGTTTCATTGACCCGATATGTTGTTCTACCCAGTTGGTTAGCTAATGCATATAATGCCCTGCATTGGTCTGTGTGATGAGTTGGAGAAGCAAAAAAATCACAATAGTGTTGTTACAAACATTTTAATATTTCTACAAAATGGGGTAGAGCCGTGGAATATGTCCATATGATTTACAGTTCTCACAGTAATCAGTTGGTGATGGATTCTGCTGATTTGGAAATCCATGGAAATGTTTTTGACCCTGATATATACCTTGCGTCCATATCTGTGCAACTCTCGAAACAAGCAGAGCTCATGAGTGTCCCCCTGGTATAGATACACTTCCCAACCCATGCAAACTTGGGCACTCTTTGATTAGGTGTCCTTTAACTGAGAAATGTGTACACCACACGTTCAGTCTTGCTAGTCGCACTAGTTGCATATCTTTCTATTTCTCCATTAGACTTGCAATCTGATGTTGCAATCCCAATATAGAAGGATCCTGGATTTTTGTTTTTCCCCTAAATTCATGGGGGTATCCTGCCATGGATTCAATCCTTGTTGATTGCTACAAACCATCTTGCAACGAGTCAATCTTTTGTTGGGTCATTAGTGTTCGTGTAAGAGGAAAAAGTGATTTAATAAACCAGTCCCATTGATGGTTCAGGTCTATGGGATAACTTAGTTTTCAAATTGCATATTTAAGTCTCTACATCATCTCCCAAGTTGTTTCTCCTTATCACTATTTAATTTCCCATAGTTTAAACAATCCTTGTTGATTTTCCTAAGGATGTTTGAATTCCTGCACGAATTCTCTTTTGAAATCATCTACTGCAGGATTCTGATGTAGCTCTAATTATTTGACGAACCACCTCAAGGCTATCTCCCTAAGAGTGGTTTGAAACTCAATCAGTTTGGCAACATCCTGCATTTGGTGAACCCTCTATATGGATTTTCACAAATACCAAATTTGCTCCATGTCATCATTTCCTTTTCCATAGAATTTTGGGTATCACATGATTGATCCTGCCAGATCTAACTGTGCTCGAGGAAGAAGTACAAATAATTTTGATCCATTCTGTGATGATCCTTGCGAGACCTTTCCAGTATTACCACTGCTACTAATGCTAGCTCGATATGTATTTTGAACACTATGAACTTTAATAACTTTATTTAACTTCGACAAGAATTGACCAGGATATTTGTAAAGTACCAGGGGAAGGTTGGGGAAGGTGCTTGTTGTCCTGTGACCGCACAGAAGGTAAAGAAGTCGACCCTATAAACAAATCACAGGGATGAGGCATGAATGGTTCCATTGCACTCCTTCACTAAACCCCCGATGCGATAAAACCTTATCCCTTTTCACCTTTTCGCATGAACCCTTATCATTCACAATTCATTTATTTCCGCTCTAAACCTTTATTGGTACCCACTTACCTTTTCGCATCGTCAACCTTTCCTCTCATCACAAATCGCACATCGCAAGTCACAGCTTTTAGCCTTCACTTCTCATAACATAAAATTTCCGACTGCGATTTGCGGGCGGTCCCACCTCCATCCTCCCATGTCACCCTTCGCTCATCGCACTTCGCACATCACCCTTCACAAGTTTTAACATTTACCATTGTTTCCCATAAAAAAGAACTTCCTACTGTGATTTACGAGTGGCCCCACCTCCTTGCCACGTCACCTTTCCACCCATCGCACATCGCACTTCGCAACTCATAACATTTACCCCCCAATTTCTCATAACAAAAAACTTCCCACTGCGATTTGCGGGCAGTCCCACCTCCATCCTGCCATGTCACCCTTTGCTCATCTCACTTCACACATCACCCTTCACAAGCTATAACATTGACCTCCCGCTTCTCATAAGTAAAACTTCCAATTGCGATTTGCGGGCACCCCCCACCTTTGTCACTCCACCATCACTTTTGCCATTCCATCAATTATCCATACATCCCTTCATCGCTAAACCTTTGCAATATTCCCCTCATCTCTACTCCCCATCACGCATCTGATGGCTCATGATATATTCCCCCCCGCCCCCCACCCCCCCCTCCCCACCTTCCGAAGGTTAACGACGAGGAGGGGGGGGGGGGGGTCCGAAATGGCCGGTTTTGGAAATATCCTCTGGTACTACGTGTCAGCCTATAGTGATTTCACACCCCCCCATCCAATACCACAAACCAGACAGGTCCCCCTCCGAAATATGGTCTCCGGTTTTGCAAATCAAATGCAGTATGGGTTTTTTGTGGGACAAATGCAACTATGGTATATTCAGTTTGTCCAAGAACTCCCCACTAAAGATCTAGGCATGCGCAACACGACTGGATGTTTCATAACGGTTAATGGGAATCATGAGAATGAGGGAGTGGAGGCTTTTGACAGTAGGTGAAATCATGTGATGGAAGCCAGACTGGCCACCCATTCACGGTTACTCCTCATCGACCCATTTTGAATATTCCAAGATTGGCCTCCGTGGACAACTATGTTTTTCTTTTACTGTTTGATTATGATGTTTTGCTGGTGAAATCTCGATTTCACCCGATTCTGTTTTTATTTTCTCATTACGGGAGTGATTGCTTGATGCACGCTCTGCGAGTTGGTTAGGATATTTTGATTTTCACATGTGTGGGTCGACCATGGAAGTTTATTTGATCATAAACCCTTAGGATAAATATATATGTAGAGAGTTCAAAGATGAAAGAAGGGTTCATAATTTTGGAGAATTGTTGCTGTAGTTTCTATGAATGTGCTCTTTGTGCTCTGAGATACATATTTGGGAGAGCTATTTTGAACATAATATGATATACAACACTGTTTATTTCGATTGCAGATGGAGCAATGAGTATTATGCATATGTGTTCTCTTGTTTATTAGTAATCTCTTATTTATGTATAATCATCTTTCAATGTTTTGCTACTTTGATGATTTGTGTAATGTAGCTGCCGGTGGTGTGCATTTTTATTCATGAATTCATGTATGAATAACGCTCATGTGTTAAAATTGATGTGCCCATTAATTCATGCTCCACAAATATCTCTTGTTGGTCACATTCCACTTACATCCACTTCCTTTGAGTTCACGAGAGACAGATTCTTAAGAATTTTAAGCATGTCTCTCGCGGGTTCCTCCTCCGTTCCTTCTCAACACCTCTACATATTTTGAAATCCTCTGCTCATTGTTTCATACTTGGCCCATTTGAAAAGCCACCAAGCCATACAACCTCCTGAGCTCTTTCGAAATATAGGGTAATTCGCATGAATCAAACTCCAAAGTCTTCACCATTCCTGAACCACCACAATCATTATTCTCCTTATCCATATTTTGTCCAAGGCACCCTTAAAATTGTCGACATCTAACCTCTGATTTCAAGATGTCCTAGGCACTGCTCTTTTGCAACTCAAGGCTATCTCTAGGAGCTACAACATCTTTTTGGCGCTGTTTCCAGGGATAGGAATGAAGAAATATTTTCCTTGGGAGACGACATAAATTCCACCCTTCAATCAGGTGAGCAGGAAGGGTTGGGAGTTGCGTATTCCTCACCTTGGCGACTCCACTATAAAATAGTCCTAATTAGAAGTAATTCTGGATCTCACCAGGCCTCATACCAGATTCAGATCCACTATCTACCCCCACCTCTAAATCAGATGGCTATGCTGAGTTTCCTTTTGAACAAGTGTGCCCCCTTGGCCCTCCCTCAACCTCTAAATGATATGGTACAAGATTATCTAAAGCTCCTGCCTCGGTTCACCGGGGAATATAATACTTCTGCATAGAGACATATTGAAAAATTCTGCGCCTTTGCTGAGAATGTGAATGTAGAGCACTTAGATGTGGTGTTAAGGCTTTTCATCCAATCCTTGGATGGAGAAGCCCAGAAATGGTTCAAGTCTCTAGCCGACAACATAGCCCACACTTAGGAAGAAATGGAAATTTTCTTCACATTAAAATGGGGAGAAAAGAGGGACCATGGATACGTTCTCACCGAGTTCAATGCTCTAAAGAAGAGACACAGTGAGGATGTAACAAAATTTATCAAGTGGTTCAATAAGCTCTATAATAATCTTCCTGCTGAAATAAAGCCTCCCCAAGCAGCTACTAAGGTGGTCTTCGTAGGAGCTGTCGAACCAAAGTTCGGGTTCACCCTAAGAGAAATAAAATCCACATCTCTCGATCAGATCTAGATTGATGCATTGTAGGTAGAAGAAAAATTTTCTTCGACTGCTAAATTCAAGGGGAAGATAGAACATGAAGCCGAAAGAAAGAATAGGGAAGAGGCTTCTACTTAAAATCAGGAGAGGGAATCGCAAGAGTATAGAATTGAAGAAATGAATAAGTTAATCAAGAACCTTTCTAATAAGCTGATTAAGCTTGAATTGGAGGCCAAAAATTCCCCTCCTCGTCTCAACCAAATGAGTCTTAACCAAGGGTTTAATCCTCAGTATCAGAAGCCCCTTCTGCAGTTGTTGTAGCGGGATAAGAAGGAACAACAAGACCACATTCAAACTCCTCTATACTTGGAGGGAGAAGTGGAGGGACAGGTTGAGGAAGTCACAAAAAGTCAAGAGAATCAATTCCTCTCTTACTCTGATGATGAGGAGGGTGAACTCATCCTGCAAGGGGAGCAAGAAGAGAAGGAAGTCCCTCCAGAAGATCAAGATATTGACAATTACTGCAGACAGTTCGTGGATTTCATGCAAGCTCAACTCCACAAGAAGTATAACCCTAGGTCCTCCAAAAAGAGACCTTGAGGGAAAGAACAAAATGAAGAGTCAATATCAAGAGAAAAAACCCTTCCTAGTCCTGCTAGTAAAGGGAAGAAGCCATTAGAAGAGTCAACCCCTCATAAGTCCACTTCATCCACTTCCACAAAGCAAGAAGCTACTCCTCCCAAAAATTAGAAGTCCACATCTATACCCTTGAAACTACCCGACCCTCCTAAAGATCAGTTCAAAGAAGCCATTACAGAAAAAAGGCCCACACCCTTTAATCTACAAGAAGAATGACCGATGGTGGTTTTTGGACTGCATGTAGAAACCAGTTCCTAGCCTATTCTGAAGAAGAGGGAGGTGAGCTTACCCTCCATGAAGAAGGGGAAGAGCTGGAGTGTTTCCCAGAGGACAACACTAAAAATCAACAGTAGTCTGGTGATCAGGAAACAAAGACATCAAATCTTAATTGTCTAGATCCACAAGAAAATCCTCAGCAAGCAACGTTTCCTTCAAAGATTAATGACCAGTCATATTTGCATGATAAAGACCATCTCTCAATTTCTCTTTCAATATTACAACATATTGTTATAAATCATGTTCCTTCACCCGAAATTGATGAGAGTTTGCAGCTCCCTTGAAAGCTTCTGTATGAAAAAGAGAAAGATAAAGAGCACTCAGATCACTTGACTACTGTGGATAGCGAGGAAAAACAACTGGTTCCCTTGCTATTTGAAGAGAATCACTTTCAACACACAAGAAAAGCAGAAATTTGGAATGAGGTTTATTCTCCTATTACAAATCTTCTAGAAGATATTATGTTGCATTTTTACCATGATCCTTTAGTAAGTGTATTACAGTCATCAGTAAAGGAAGAAGACGATGTATGTATCAGGATGTTTGTCCTACCATGGCAAGGTAAAGTTACAAATTGGTTTAAGAATCTTCCAGCTGCTAGCATGAGCAATTTTCATCAATTCATGCAAGTTTTCCTAGGTCGATGGGTAATCATGGGAAATTTATTTCTTATCATAGAAGAGTATGGACATTTAAAAAGAAAACTTGGGGAGATAGTATAATATTTTTCATCTAGGTTCAATAAGGTGTATCATTCAATTCCTGCTGATATAAGGCCACCCCCAGGAGTAGCTCTCTTACACTACCCAGATGGCTTTAATCCAGAGATGGCATTCCAAGTAAGAGAAAGGGACACTTCAACCCTTGAAGAAATGAGAAATATTGCAGTTGATGTGGAAGTGAACCTGCTGAACGGAGAGGCAAAGTTTAAAACAGAGGAATACTTGATCTAGTTTGATTCTCTACCTTTATGCTTTAATTCATCTCAGATTGTGAAAGAGAATCTTGGTCACATTTTGGTTGATAATCACAGGATAAATCATGAGATGTCAGCGGAACCAACGCTACATTCATCTAAAGCATTTCATGACCCAATAGATGATACATTGGATGGTTGGAGTTCTTAATGTCAGTTTTTATGCACACGTAATAATTTCAGAAGCTGCTATGATGTGGATATGATCATAAAATCTGCCCTATTGTTTGGTTCAGTAGGATTATCCACACAAAATCCATCAGATAAAATGAAAATATGTTCCGGGTTGTTTGAAGACATGGAGAACACATGTGTAGTACCAATTTATGAGGTTAGATCAATTGGGTCAGCATATTCAGAAATAAGTCAAGTGTATCTTGATCCAATGGCTATCTATATTGAGAAAATTTTCATCACAAATCCACCATACCTTTTCAGTACTTCTGTTGTGGTTCAGGTTTTCCAAGCTCCTTGCAATGAAGATTAGGCTAGGAATTTCTATCAAAAACCATTAACAGGTTTGTTCCTGAGTTTGGTGAAAAAAAGTAAAAGAACAAAGTTATTAGAGCAGTTTCTTGCCTGGTTACACTTGCATTATTATATCATTTAAAATAGCAGTAATTATAGCAGATTAGGGTAGGTAGGTGTGCGAATAAGCTCAGTAATATGAGCATCTTTCCAGTTTTAGTTTCAGATTGTTTTGCAGTTTTCAAGTTCAAGAGTGTTTCAGATTTCATTTTCAGCATGGTTCAGATTTCAACATTCAAGGTTTTGAGGGTGTGGCAGTGATTTCTGTTTTGATAGTTTGTAGTGCAAAACTCAATTATAGTTTCAATTCAAATTCATAGTATGCGTTTGCGACTCCATGCGCCCAATAAAGCACATGAATTCAGGTCTGTAGGTTCTCAATGCACTTAAAACAACACGTTGTCCCTAGATGGAGCCAATGTTGGCCTGTGACTGCACACAAGGTGGAGAAGTGGACCCTATAATCAAATCACAGGGATGAGGCATGAATGGTTCCATTGCACTCCTTCACCAAACCCTCGATGCTATAAAACCTTACCCTTTTCACCTTTCCGCATGAACCTTTATCATTCACAATTCATTTCTTTCCGCTCTAAACCTTTATTGGTACCCACTTACCTTTTTCCATCGCCGAACTTTACGCTCATCACAAATCACACATTGCAAGTCACAGCTTTTACCTTTCGCTTCTCATAACATAAAATTTTTGACTGAGATTTGCCGGCGGTCCCACCTCCGTCCTGCTACGTCACCCTCCGCTCATCACATTTTGCACATCGCCCTTCACAAGACTTAACATTTACCATCGTTTCTCATAACAAAGAACTTCTGACTATGATTTGCGGGCGGCCCCACGTCCTTGCCACGCCACCTTTCTGCCCATCGCACATAGCATTTCGCAACTCGTAACATTTACCACATGATTTCTCATAAGAAAAAACTCTTGACTGCGATTTATGGGCGGCCCCACCTCCATCCTGCCATGTCACACTCCACTCATCACACTTCCCACATCACCCTTCGCAAGTTATAACATTTACCTCCTGCTTCTCATAAGTAAAACTTCCGATTGCAATTTGCCAGAGACCCCCACCTCTGTCACTCCACCATCACTTCCACCTTTTCCATCCATTATCCATATATACCATCATCGCTAAACCTCTGCCATCTTCCCCTCATCTTTGCTCCCAATCATGCATCTGATAGCTCATGATCTATTTCAGGCCTCCCTCACCTTCCGAAGGTTAACGCCGAGGGGGGGGGGGGTCCGAAATTTTTGGTTTTGGAAACCTCCTCTAGTACTACCTGTCAGCCTGTACTGATTTTGCGCCCCCCCATCCAATACCACAAACCGGACAAGCCCCCCTCCAAAATCCGATCTCCGGTTTTCCAAGTCAAACACAGCATGGGTTTTTGGTGGGAAAAATGCAGCTATGGTATATTCAGTTTGTCCAAGAAATCCCCACTAAAGAGCTAGGAACGTGCAACACGACTGGCTAGTACATAATGGTTAATGGGAATCATGAGAATGAGGGAGTGGAGGCTTTCGACAGCAGGTGAAATCATGTGATGGAAGCAAGACTTCCCACTTGTTCACGGTTACTCCTCGCCAACCCATTTTGAATATTCTAGGATTTGGCCTACGTGGTCAACTATTTTTTTCTGTTACTGTTTGATTACGATGTTTTGCTGGTGAAACCTTGATTTCACCCGATTATGTTTTGATTTTCTGATTACAGGAGTGATTTATTAATGCACGTTGTGCGAGTTGGTTAGGATATTTTGATTTTCACATGTGTGGGTCAATCATGGAAGTTTATTCGATCATAAACCCTTAGGAGAACTCTATATGTAGAGAGTTTAGAGATGAATAAGGGTTCCAAATTTTGGAGAATTTTTGCTGTAGTTTTGTATGATTGTGCTCTTTGTGCTCTGAGATACATATTTGGGAGAGCTGTTTTAAACATAATATGATATAAAACACTGTTTATTTGGATTCTATATGGAGTAATGAGTAGTATGTATCTGTGTTCTCTTGTTTATTAGTAATCTCATGTTTATGTATAATCATCTTTCAATGTTCTGCTGCTTTGATGATTCGTATAATGTAGCTGCTGGTGGTGTGCATTTTTATTCATGAATTCATGTATGAATAAAACTCGTGTTAAACTTGTTGCACCCCTTTAATTTTCACTCCATGAATATCTCTTGTTGGTTACATTCCACTTACATCCACTTCCTCTGAGTTCACAGGAGACATATTCTTAAGAAGTTTAAGCCTGTCTCTTGCGGGTTCCTCCTCTGTTCCTTCTCAGCACCTATGCATATTTTGAAAGCCTCTGCTCATTGTTTCATACTTTTCCCATTTGAAAAGCCATCGAGCCATACAACCTCTTCAGCCCTCTCACAGTATAGGGTAATTCACATGAGTCAAACTCCAAAGTCTTCACCATTCCTGAAGCACCACAATCATTATTCTCCTTATCCATATTCTGTCAGAGGCACCCTTTAAATTGTCTACATCTAACCTCTGATTTCAAGATGTCGTAGGCACTGGTATTTTGCAAATCAAGGCTATCTGTAGGAGCTACAACAGTGCTACCTGGACACGGGGAGATTTTACTACCTTTTATCATAGATGCTTCTTTTTCCGCAAATAATCTTTCCATCGCAACATGCATATCACCATATGAGTCGTCTTTTGAATTTGCACCTTCTATTTTGTATGACATATCTCCTTCTGCAGATCAAGATGGTCTCCTCTTATCTTCTCGATTCTTAACTCTTAAAACATAACCTTATTTCCTTTCCAGTCCCATTGCTACTCATTATTCTATCGAAATTCGCAACACCTCTCCTGCTTGGTGCACATCATTCTTTTTCTTATTGATCTCCCGCATTGCCCTTTCCTACCATCTCTCTGCTATATGTGCTCTTCGATGCACCCTTATATCCCTAGATTTCTTGGATTCATCTGCGTCCATTTCGTCGATCCCTTCATATTTCTCCATTCCATAACATCCCTCCCTTTAGTTCCCCCCCCCCTAGTATTGGGTGTTTAGGCTTCCATGCTTGGAGTTTAGAACACAAAAAAACCTTCTTCAACCATCAGAACTTTAATCCACAGAGGGATTTCCTTTAAAAACTTCTCTCACAACCTTGATCTGAATATATCCTTGGATTTGGAAAAATATTGTTGGATTTTTGTAGAAAACTCAACAATATACCCTTCCATTGTAGTCTATACCCAAAAGTTTACATCTCAGTTTAAATCAGTGTCCAACCTATGCAGTGCCAATAGATCTAGTTGCACTAAGGTACACCGAGATCTGTTTTGCTCACCAGATTTTACTTTGATTTGTAGCCTCTACAACCAGTTAAAATTAATTTCAGGAAATTTGAACCAAAAGATCTTGTACTGATCACTAGCAAAATCTAAGTACAGGATCTGGTCCTTCAACTCCTTTTTCTTTTTCTTCTGGAGTTGGGATTTTTGAGATATGAATCGATCTACGTGGTCATCCCACCAACTTCGTAGTTATCTCTTATAAATCCTTGATACCATATTTCAACTCCCTTTTAGATTTCAAGTCCCGGCAACAGAACCATTTGTTGGTTGAAAATAATAACCAGGTAAAGACCCAAGTTCAGGCACATTGGAAAAAAAGGCTTCGTTGTAGTCTAGGACAACACTGAGGTTTTCACCTTACCCAAGACTGAGTAAGGAGTCTTTCCTGAGGCATGTCGCGACCTTAGTTAAATGAGAGAGTTTGGATTTGTATATCACAAGATAAAATATCAATCATTACTTCGTTAGAACACTGTTATCATAACCAAGCAATCATTTCGTAAGAGATAAACATATTACCAAGTAACAGGGATTGAAATATACATAATAATAAAAAGTTTTAACTATCGATTATTCAAATAACCATAGAAATCCAGAGCACACACATAATGTATGGACCACAAAGCATCTCTTTATATTAACTTCACAAAATACATCACAGTCAACACACGAGTGTCTTTCCCATAGAACATTTGAGACTAAACAACACAGAGTTACAGGATAACCACATTGCAGTGTGATTCTCCTCCTTCCGCGATTGAATTCCCCCCATTTCCTTCCTGGTTTTCCTTCCTTATCTCGCCTTTCCCAAATGAACTATTAGTCTCTCCTATTTCTCTACTCAACGGCCTTCACGGCTCGAATATTTCTATTTCTTCCTTCCGCAACTCAAAGTACTCTTTAATTCACTCCACATCTCTTCTGCAACTTGGAAACGACTTTCATGCAATGCATTATCACTCGATCTGTCCCAAAACTAACTTGTTCATTTCAAAAACAAAGGCCCCAAAAAAGTTAGGTATTAGAAAAATTTCATCTATTTGAACAAGATTTAGTAGCAAATATTCTATGGAGAATGGAAAATAATGAAGGTTTATGGGGAAAAGTGATTAAATAACATATATATTTCTGTTTTCAAAATAGGATTGGATTGGAAGTTGAGTGATAAATTTTGAAGGGGACTTGCTTATTCAAAAAGGATTTGTGAAATCTTGTCCGTTCCAATGAAAAAATTTATCCTAGAAGGTTATGTTGGATCCTTATTTTTCCATCTAATAGACACTCTTTCTGTCAAACTATAACTTATTACAACATATAAACCTAATCTTGAGACCACCTATCCTCATAATATTGAGCCTTAGTTTCCCTTAACAAGAGTTTGAGTTAAAGTTATTTATTTTAATATTTTTCCTAAGTTATTAATGAATTAGTGGGAGTTTTAAGTAACCTTTACTAATGGAGAATGTTAGCTTGATTTTGTACTACTGCAACCATTCCAACAATTGAGTTCCAAAGGTTTATGTCTAAGCACACAAAATTTGGGTTTGGTCACATGAAGGTTCAGATTTTACTGCTAGCTTGCATTAAAACCTACTGGTCTATGCCTATTCCTCTCTTCCACAACAAAAAGGATTCAAATAAATACTTGAAGAGTCATACCCATACAGTCTAAGATTTAGTACGCTATTCATGTGAGCTCCAATTAAATGAACAACAACAAGATCAAACCTTGATTCAACATTTACCAAAAATGTATTGATGGTTAAAATAATCAATCTTGGTTATATTTCATGAACGATGTAATTTTTTTTATCCTTTGATCCATGTGAACAAAGGGGTTGTTTCTATCTCTCTAGTTTAGGGATTTTTATATAGTGCATTTTTATACAGAATTTATGACTGTGGACACAAGTACCTTCCCTAGAATAGGTGGCTTAGCCTAGAACAAAAGAAATACAAAGGAGCTATTGTTTCCATTAAAGTAAATGGATGATGGGATGAATCCTACCTTTAATCCGTCGTATATAGGAAAATAAAGAAATATTTGCATTAATAGAAATGGAGTGAATTACAACAAAAAATAGGTGTTGATCTTGTAAGAGAGCTCCTCCAAGTTGACTTGTCCTCCTTTTTCACAAAGTGCACCTATAATCACCCTAATGCATGGAATTATAACTCTTCATAGTAGCAACATGAGGGTAGAATATATCTCCAAATCTAACCCCTAGCTTGTGGATGGCCACAAATATATAGGACAGGGAGGTAAGTTGGGAGTTCTTATCCATTTACCAATATAGGGCTTGAGATCCACTCTTGATGGGAGGATGGGATCAAAGGTTAAGGGATGGAAAATCCAAGGTAGGATAGGATAGGATATGAATGTTTTATTTGAGGTAAATAGTTGTAACAAATTTCGAAAGCTTCTGGAAAAAGAGGTTTCCAGAATCTATCTCTTTTTCCCGTATTTCTAGAACCACCGCAGGTGTAAAGGGGAGCAACATATAGGTAATCAACACAGGCCACAATGGAGCAACCTGTAGGTGAATGTTGTCCAGTAGAAGGCCAAAGAGTGTTGGTCCTAAAAATGACTGAAGCAAGGTGTTTTAGGCAGAAAATATGGTATACGAGAGTGCCATGCATATGGATTTGTGCCATGATGATTTCTACGGGTAAAAGGATGTTGATTGATCTAGTTTGTAGGATGAATAACCAAATGTGACAAAATAGCCTATAGCATATTTCCCCCTAAAGTGAAAAGTAAGGAATAGTGACTGATGACTTAAGTGCATTATCTCATGACAAGTCAGGATCAAGAACAACCAGCGAGATCATGTTATGTTATGTTACATTTACATCATGATATTTTTGATGAGGGATGCATTCCCATACTCAACACATAAGCTAACATTACAAGTATAATGATCAAAATACATGTATATTGATGAAAAATGGTGGACCCATGACTAGATGATTGTCTATATGACCATAGCCATCCTACATTGTGATTTTTTATTTATCCTAAAATCGTAACCCAGATGGATGAAACTAGATTTGGGGTCTTCTATCTCGTTCAAATGACCATCCAATGCACGGGTCTAGCCACATGAATCAATGATATGGAGTCGAACATGGTAGACACCATCTGATTAGTGACCAGTGATGTAAGTCATTAAAAAATACGAGAGAAACCACCAATGATGTTAATGGATCTCAAGGTAATGCAGTACAATCCATATGGCATGCATAAATGAGTCGAAGTCGAATACCACACATAATATTTTGGTTGAAGGCCAATGATGTAAACCTATTTTTGAGAGCGAGGAAACTTTCCATTGATGTATGCAAGCACCAAGGTACTGGGAGGTTGTCTTTAAGTCAACTTCCTAGATAATGTGCTGATGTCAACAGGAAGCGGCCCGTCGTAGGAGGGCCTTGATGTATCCCCCATCAATGATACGAAACAGGTATCATGATTTGAGACATAATGATGTCGATAAAGAACTGTATGAGGAATGAAATACAGGGAATGAATGCTTAAGAGTATTGTAGCAGATATTGGCTGAATGACTTCTCTTGAACACAATGGTGACACTGAATGGAGTTGGCAACATTGTGTTGAGCCCTAAAAGTGTCTTCTCCTTTGCCAAATTCCACTTTATCTTATCATTCCTTTTGTCATTTATATACCTAGAAGATCAATAAAAATGATTAAAATCACTTAAGGAATACATGCAATGACTAACTTGTTTTACTTTTGTGGTTTTGTTGTCTTAATGATTTCTGAGCAGTTTTAGCTACAGAATGCAGTCATTCTATAGCCAGTTACACATTCCATAGCCATTTTGGTGTTTGAACATATTACAGGTGTCATCTAAAGAAAAATAGTATATGGTTAGATTCTAAATCTTTCCTACATTGTTCCTTGTCATCCACGAAGGTTGAATCAAAATCTGGCGATGCTTGTGCACATGGTCAAACCAAAAGTCCAAGAAGCAGATTTCTATAAGGATAAGGACTCTTGATTTGCTTTCAGCAAATCACGAGTCCTAGAAAAGAGTTTTAGTTTGATTTTGACTTTAGAATACATCTGTGCCTACTTTCACTCAATAAAAATTATGTAATTTTCTATAAATTTAGCTCGGTGAGACCGAGAGAACAAGTTAACTCTTATTTTCCAATATTGTGATACTCTGTTTCGAAGTATTTTTGATAATAAGAAGAAGCATAAATTTGATGTTGTGTTGAAGACAAACTTGAGGAGTTAAAAGAATTTCATGCCAACTTGATAGCAAAGGGCCCCTGCTATCTAAGGAGGCTTCCACATGCTTTCTAGATAAGTAACTTTTAATTTTGTGTTGTTATATTTCCCATTTAAAACAGTTTTCTGGGTTTATATCTTTTAGTATCATGTCTTGCACTATTTGTTTAACTAACAGATCCTCATGATGTTATAATTAGTCTTTTATTAAAGATTTTCCAACATATCTCTATTCATTGAATGGATTTAATTGTGACATCTTGAGTTATTAGCACTTTAGTTTTTGTCATTTAGATTAAAATATTCTCATTATCCTACAAACACTCTTTTTCTTAAAATATTTTCCAACATATCAGTATTGAATGAATGAGATTTGGTTGTATGATGTTAAGTTAATTAGGTTGTATTTCCTGTTCTGCAATTAGATAGAAGATCCTCATATTGTTATAAACAGTCTTTTCTCAAAACTGTTCCAATAAATTTCTAAGTTACAAAAAATACCTAATTGTAATACTGTGGGTTACTTGTTGTTGTTTAGAAGATCCTTATTTCATTATAACTAGTCTCCTTCAATAAACTCTTCCAATAAATCTCTAGCTGATGAATGAGACCTAGCTATAATGTCATAAGTAGTTTAAATATTCATAGGAGATCCTTAGCATATTGTAGCAATTTTCTTCTCAAGATGTTCCAAAATATCTCTAACATATGAATAGGATTGCACTACAATATTCTAAGTTGTTGTATGTTTTTAGTAAGATCCTCATCACATTAGAGTTCAATCTCTTCTACAAACTATTCCAACAAACCTATAACTAAAAGGATTAGGTTGAATTATAATGTCTTGAGTTACATTTCATGTTCATTTGCAAGCTAGGACATCCATGGATTAGAATGCTCTGTTTTTCATAATTAGGAACATAATTTATAATTACACTCTGTTTTGAGTCTAAGGTTCTCTTTTATTTCCTTTCTATCATATATTTGATGTCATTATTTTGAACATATATTAGCATGCTAAAACCTAAACATAACAAAACTCAAAAACATCAACAAAATAATGAAAACAATGAAATAAAAATAAGGATATTCAGGCACATATAGTGCAACTATACCTCATCAGTTTACAAGCCCTGGTCGATAATTTATGATATCAATTCAGGACACTGAATTGACTAAAAATTTTGGCGTTGTTTCCGGGGAGGTATAACTAGGTAGCCTTATTCCCTATTTCCCAAAAACAATGATATGCGTAGAGAAAGAGATTCTAGGGGTAGATTTGTAAGAGGCAGAAGTTTAATTCCCACAACTCCACTCACTCCACCAAGACCAAGAAGTAGCACACCTCCAACCCAAACTCATATTCCATACTATACTGGTCATAGGCTTCCAGAAGTCTCAAGATCAGATATCCTATCAGGAGGATCCCCCACTTCATCCACTGAAGCAATTCTAGAGGAAGAATATCCAATGACTCCTACAGAAGGGGTAACCTTTTTTACTTCCACAGGGGAATATATTCCAGCAGAAGAATTACAAATCCCTAGTGAAGAGGAAGAAGAGGACTATTTCTTCAATATACCCTTAGTAGAAGAACCAGTAGAACAACTAGCTCTTCCAACTAAACCTTATATTAGTTCAGAAGAGTCTGTCATGGCAGAAGAAGGGGAAGGAGAAGTCTTTAATGGAGAACATGCACTATTTGGAGGAGGTAGAGGAAGAGGAGGAGACATAGGAAGAGGTAGAGGAAATTTAGAAGGAGGAAGAGGAAATGCAGAAGGAGGAAGAGGTAGAAGGAAAACTGGAAGTTCTTTTGGATTCCCTAAGTAGATGAAGAGACTAATGCAACTATGAAAAACATCTCACCTTCTATTCTTCCAAACTTTCATGGACTAAAAAGTGAGGATCCTGAAACCTTCTTATTTGAATTTTAAGTTCTATGTAGAACCTATGATTATCTACAAGATGCTTAGAAACTTAAACTATTCCCTTCAACATTGAAAGGAGCAACATTAAAATGGTTTATGAGTCTAATCAATAGGTCTATTAGGACATGGGATGATATAAAGAGAGAATTTCTACAGAGATACTTGGATTACTGTATACTAGTCAATCATAAGGAAGAAGTGTTCAAGATGATGCAAAAAGAGGATGAAAATCTAGAAGACTTGTTGGAAAGGTTCAATTATAACATCAAGAGGGCAAAAATGGAAACCTTAGATCAATAAACTTTGAAGGCTCTCTTGTTGAAAACAATTAGGGATGAATGGATAGATATCCTCAATATGATGGGAAAATCGGACATATCTTAGCTTCCATTACCTGATATAGCTGAGTTATGTATCAATCTTTCAAGAGGAAAATCTAAAACTCTAAAAGGACCAAGAGAACCTGCTCTTGCAAGGGCAAGTAAATCTGCAGTTGGAACGGTAAGTAGGGTAGAAATAGGTAATATGCTTGATGAATTTAAATCTGACATTCTAGGGAGTCTTAGTGAACAAATAAACACCCTTAAGTTACAAAACAAGAAAAAAGCTGAAATTGATGCCTTAGCAATATTTTGTCCCAAATGTAGGAAGAAGCATGCCTTGAGAGAATGTCCTTTAGATGAAAAAGTAATAGAGACTTGTGCAATTTGTTCAGAAAAACATGAGACCAAGAGTTGTCCTTCACTCCCTGGTCTTAAGGTAGTCTTTCAAGAAGAAACACCCACAAATTTCACAGAATCTCTTAACTTTGTCTCTAGAATACCTTGGCAGGGACCTCAAACACAAGGGTTTAATAATCAAATGTATAATCAACCCCCACCAAATTGGAACTCTTGGCAGCAACCTTGGCCCCAGTTTCAAAATCAATCTCAGCCTTGGGCACAAGGAGCATAAAATCCTTATGGAAGGTTGTCCCAGCACTATCAATATCCACCTTCTTATCCCTCATATCCAACATATTCAAACTTTCCCCCACAACAAAGTCCTCAACATAATCCACAACATCAAAACCAAAACCAAAATCAACCACTTCCATTTTCATTTCCTCAAAAAGAAAATCAATTGCCTGCCCAGCCTATACCAAACCCCAACAATAAAAACCCTCAGAATACATAAATGAGAGAAGGTCAACAATTACCAACCTATTTGATTACTCCTTTAGACCTTAATGATGTTCAACTTAGGTCTGGAAGAATACTTGAAAAGAAGAAACCTTCTGTAATCATACAAGAGCAAAACAATTCTGAGGAAGATTCTCTACAGGTAAATAAAATTCTTGAGGGAAGCACATCTTTTCAAGACCAAAACATTGAAAAATCAAAACAGAAAGAGCCAATAATTTCAACTCCTATATTAGAGCAGCCATCAACATCTACTTCTACACCTCCTTTTCCAGAAAGATTACAAATTGATAGGGGTGTAGAGAAACAAATTATGATGCCTAACTATGATTTCTTAGATGAGTTAAGAAATGTTTGTATTAAGATTCCATTATTATAAGCTATCAAGGAAATCCCAATCTTAGCAAAAACAATAAAGGAGTTGAGTATGAAAAAAACAGGAAAAAGAATAAAAGAGATAAAGAAAATACAACTGGTAGGAAAAATAGCAGATATAATGATGGGTAAGATTGCCATTCCTAAGTATCTAGACCCCGGAAATCCAGTTGTCAGAATACACATCAATGGAATTGAAATCCAGAACACACTTATTGATTTAGGAGCAGCAATCAATATCATGAGTAGAAAAATCAAGGAAAAACTAAAACTTCCTAATCTTCTTTTTACACCCACACTGCTACAATTAGCAGATAGATATGTGATCAAACCAGATGGGATAATAGAAGACATTCCATTGTCCTTAGATTCTTGGGAGTATCCTATGGATTTCATGATCCTAACTCCTAGAAATGATCTAGGATGACATCCTATTATATTAAGAAGACATTGGTTAGCTACAGCTGATGCTTTCATTAGCTGTAGATCTGGTGATATGTACATTTCTGATGGAAGTTCAACCAAGAAATTCACCTTGTATCCTCCAGCAAGAACAATCAAAGAATTAGATGATACTCAATGGATTGATGATGAAGAAGATATACAACCTCTCTTCACTATTTCAGAAATTAGTGAAGATAGTCAGATTCTGAATACTTTGGAAAATTATGAATCTTCTTCAGAATTTAAATATGAAAAATTTCAAGAAGAATCTAACATTGAGTTCTTATCATCAAGACAGATGTCTCTTTACTCCATGGAAGAATTTGGCAGCTCTACATTTGAAATATTCCTAGGAAAAACCTTAAACATAAACAAAAACCTAGATAAATTTCAACAGGAAAAAATAGTCAAAATATTACAGAGACACTCTGCTGCATATTATTGGGAGTACACTGACATGAAAGGGATCATTCCTAAGACTTGCACTCATCATATATATATAGAGGAAAATTGTAAAACAATCAGACAACCTCAGAGAAGGATGAATCCAAACCTTAGGAAAATTGTTAAAGAAGAATTGCAGAAATTGTTAAATGTCAATTTTATTTATCCCATTTCAGATAGTCAGTGGGTCTCTCCTTTGGTCATTGTACCCAAGAAGAATGGAAAATGGAGGGTATGTATTGATTACCGAGAACTAAAAAAAGCTACTCTTAAAGACCATTTTCCCTTACCTTTCATAGATCAGGTGTTAGATACATTAGTAGGCAAGAATTACTTTTCATTTTTGGATGGGTTCAGTGGTTATAATAAAATTCGAGTAGCACTTGAGGATCAAGACAAAACCACATTTACTTGTCCTTGGGGTACCTATGCCTACCGAGTATTTCCATTTGGATTATGCAATGCACTTGCAACATTCCAAAGGGCAATATTAGGAATATTTTCAGATCTAATACATGACTGTGTAGAGGTATACATAGATGACTTCACAGTCTATGGAAACACATTTGAAGAAGCCTTAGAAAACTTGGAAAAAGTTCTAAAGAGATGTAAAGAAGAAAATATTTCATTAAGTCATGAAAAGTGTTTTATGATGTTTACTGAAGGGATTGTTCTAGGACATCACATTTCAGGAGAGGGGATCAAAGTTGATAAGTCAAAAGTTGAAGTCATCTCCAGATTACTAGTTCCAAGTTGTCAAAAAGATGTTAGGATTTTTCTAGGATTTACAGGGTATTATAGGAGATTCATATAAAACTTCACCAAGATAGCATCTCCACTTTTCAAATTACTTACCAAGGACTGCGAATTTATTTGGACTTTTTACTGCCAGTTAGCCTTTAAAACCCTGAAAACAAAAATCTTTGAAGCACATATTTTAAGGGGACCTAACTGGAAATTACCTTTTCGTATTTCAACAGATGCCTTAGATACAACTTTAGGAGCTGTATTGGGACAAAAAGACCTGATTCCTTATGCCATCTACTACACAAGTAAAAATTTGACTCCTTCAGAGTTGAATTATACTGTAACTGAAAAAGAGTTTTTAGCTATTGTTCATGCCATAAATAAATTTAGACACTATATAACAGGCTATGAAACTTTTGTTCACACAGATCACTCTGCAATTAGGTACCTAATGAACAAATCAATTACTAATGGAAGAGTCACAAGATGATTATTTCTTTTACAAGAGGTTAACATCACTATTTTGGATAGGCCTGGAAAAAAAAATACAGTAGTTGATTTCCTATCTAGACTCCAAAACATTAAAGACAATACTCCAGTTGAAGATAACTTCCCTGATGAATATCTCTTTGCAATTACCACTCAAACTCCTTGGTTTTTTTATATTGCTAACTATGTATTTTAAGGAAAATTTCCTTCAAATATGAATACAAGAGATAAAAAAAAGATCATTTATGACAGTGAAAAATATTCATGGGTTGCTAATGAGTTATACAAAACAGGTCCAGATTTTATTATCTGGAGATGTGTTCGGGAAGATGAGATGCCTAAGATTCTCAAGGCATGTCATGATGAACCATGTGGTGGAAACTTTGTTGATAAGAGGACAACTTATAAGATACTTCATTTAGGATATTATTGGCCATCCCTATTTAAGGATGCTAAAGATTATGTTAAAAGGTGTGACAGTTTCCAAAGGGTAGGGAAACCTTCTCCTTCATGTGAGATGCCACTGCAACCTCATGTATACATTGAACCCTTTGAGAAATGGGCTTTGGATTTTGTAGGACCTATTAATCCTCTATCAAGACAAAAGAAATATATATTAGTTTGCATTGATTATGTTACCAAATGGGTAGAGGCCAAACCATTAATTTTTTCTACTGAAGCATCTGTAGTCAATTTTCTTTTTGAGGATATTTTTACTCGTTTTGGTGTCCCAAGAGAAATTGTTACAGATCAAGGAGCTCAATTCACATCAAAGCTAGTGGAGAAAATGGTAGAAAAGTACAAAATCAGACACAAAAAATCTACTCCCTACCATCCACAAGCAAATGGGAAAGTGGGATCTACCAATAAAGTCATTGAAGGGATCCTAACAAAGACTGTCCATTTACATAGGAGAGGTTGGGCAGAAAGGCTTCCTGAAGCCTTGTGGGCCTACAGAACTACATGGAGAAACACAACATGTCACACTCCTTATGAACTTGTTTATGGAAAACAAGTCTTGTTTCCCATAGAATTTCAGATCCAGACTTTTAAAATGGCAGTCCAGTTAGGACTTGATCTAACAAAAGCACAGAAGCACAAACTGGAGTAGATTAATGAATTGGATGAGATCAGACAAGATGAAATCCAGAGAACAAGCATAGTCCAACAATAGAGGAATAGATGGCATGATAAGTACATCAAGAAAAAGAAATTTAAAGAAGGTTACTGGGCTCTCTTATTTGATTCAAAGTTCAAGGATTTTCAGGTAAATTTCAGACTCATTGGCTTGGGCCATATGAGATTGTGAAAATCTTTGAAAATGGAGCAATAAAAATTAGGACAACAGATGAAGGAAAGGTAGCCTTTCTTGTAAATGGACACAGACTGAAATTGTATCATAAACCACTTTCAAGAGAGGAATTTTTCAAGAAATTTCAAGATAACATTGATATGAAGTTAGTGAAGAAGAATCCTTCTTCTTCACTAACTTAATTGTATTTTTCTTCATTCATATATATATATATATATATATATATATATATATATATATAAGGTATAAACATGAAAAAAAATCATTGATTGGCATGTTTATACAGAAAATCTAAGGTGAAAATCAAAGTCCTTCTAACACTTTAGATTTTCAAAAATTGTTCTTTTTTGCAATTAAGTATTATAAAATCATAAGTTGTAGATTCACTTTACATATTCATGATACATTCCATTCATTCCATCCATATATCACTTTATCCATGATCCATCTCATATCTCAATCCATCTACATTTTTCACTTCATTTCATTTCATACTTCATTCCATCCACATTTTCACTTCATTTCATTCCATGCTTCATTCCATCTACATTTCACTTCATTCCATTTCATATTTTAGAGTTCTTATAGGTACATTCTATAGCTACCTGTTCTGCAGCTAATTGATTCTGCAAAATCCACTTCAGTAAACAGAGGATGAGTCAAAGAAGATTATGGAGCCTAAAGGATCAATATTCTATGAAAGACAAAGCATATCAAAGCAGAAAAAATTCAAAAAGGGCTAAGGTAAAATTGTATGAAATTATTTTTGATAACAGATCATTAAAGGTATAATGTGGTTAGGTCATCAATAAAATGACTTCAGAAAATTCAATTAAGTTGATGAAGAAGAAATATTCTTCTTCATTAACTTCACATCACTGTTCTCCTGGAACTTTTTGACAAATTCTTCTCTTGAGAGTGGTTTGTGATACAGCTTCAATCTATGACCATTCACAAGAAAAGTGACCTCTTATTCATCTATTGTCCTAATTTTTATTGCTCCATTATAAAAAAATTTCACAATTTCATATGGCCCAAGCCAATGTGTTTGGAATTTACCTTGAAAATCTTTGAATTTTGAATCAAACAGGAGAGCCCAGTCACCTTCTTTGAACTTCTTTTCCTTGATGTACTTGTCATGCCATTTAGTCCTTTGCTGTTGGACTATACCTATTTTCTGAACTACATCTTTTCTGATCTCATCCAATTCATTAATCTGCTCCAATCTGTGCTTTTGTGCCTCCGTTAAATCAAGTCCTAGCTGAACTGCCATTTTGAAAGTTTGAATCTGGAACTCTATGGGAAACAAAACTTGCTTTCCATAAACAAGTTCATAAGGAGTATGACCTATTGTGTTTCTCCATGTAGTTCTATAGGCCCACAAGGCTTCAGGAAGCCTATCTACCCAGTCTCTTCTATGTAAATGAACAGTCTTTGTTAGGATTCCTTCAATGACCTTGTTAGTAGATTCCACTTGACCATTTGCTTGTGGATGATAAGGAGTATATTTTCTGTGTCTGATTCTGTACCTCTCCATCATTTTTTCCAGTAGCCTTGATGTGAATTGAGCTCCTTGATCTGTAACAATTTCCCTTGGGACACCAAAACGAGTAAAAATATCCTCAAAAAGAAAATTAACTACAGATGCTTCAGTAGCAAAAATTAATGGCTTTGCCTCTACCCATTTGGTAACATAATCAGTGCAAACTAATATATATTTAGTTTTTCTAGATGGAGGACTAATAGGTCCTACAAAATCCAAAGCCCATTTTTCAAAAGGTTCAATATGTACCTGAGGCTGCAATGGCATCTCACCTAAAGGAGAAGTTTTCCCAACCCTTTGGCAACTGTCACACCTTTTGACATACTCTTTAGCATCTTTGAAAAGGGATGGCCAATAATATCCTAAATGAAGGACCTTATAAGCTATCCTCTTATTAGCAAAGTGTACGCCACAAGGTTCATCATGACATGCTTTGAGAATCTCAGGCATCTCATCTTCCGAACACATCTTCTAATAATAAGATCTGGACCTGTCTTGTATAACTTATTAGCAACCCATGAATATTTTGCACTGTCATAAATGATTTTTCTCTTGTCTCTTGCATTCATTATTGAAGGAAATTTTCCTGAAACTAAATAATTAGCAATGTCAGCAAACCAAGGAGTTTGAGTAGAAATTGCAAAAAGATATTCATCAGGAAATTGATCTTCAACTGGAGTGTCATCTTTGATGTTTTGGAATCTAGATAGGAAATCAGCTACTGTGTTTTGTTTTCTAGGCCTATCTAGAATAGTAATGTTGAATTCTTGTAAAAGCAATAACCATCTTATGACTCTGCCATTAGTAATTGATTTTTTCATTAGATATGTAATTGCAGAATGATCAGTGTGAACAAAAGTTTCATAGCCTGTTATATAGTGTCTGAATTTGTTTATGGCGTGAACAACAGCAAAAAACTCTTTTTCAGTTACAGTATAGTTTAACTCTGAAGGAGTCAAATTTTTACTGGTATAATAGATGGCATAAGGAATCAAGTATTTTTGTCCCAATACTGCTCCTAGAGATGTATCAGAGGCATCTGTTGAAATATGAAAAGGTAACTTCCAGTTAGGTCTGCTTAAAATAGGTGCTTCAGAAATTTTTGTTTTCAGGGTCTCAAAGGCTAACTGGCAATCAGAATTCCATTTGAATTCACAGTCTTTGGTAAGCAATTTAAAGAGTGGATCTTGGTGAAGTTTTCTATAAACCTCCGATAATATCCTATAAATCCTAGAAAAATTCTAACATCTTTTTGACAACTTGGAATAGATAAGTTAGAGATGACTTCAAATTTTGACTCATCAACTCTAATCCCATCCCCTGAAATGTGATGCCCCAAAACAATACCTTCAATAAACATCATGGAAAATTTCTCATGACTAAGTGAAAAATTAGCTTCTTGACATCTCTTTAAAACTTTTTCCAAGTTTGCTAAGGCTTCCTCAAATGTGTTTCCATAAACTGTGAAATCATCCATATATACCTCTTCACAATCATGTATTAGATCTGAAAAGATTCCAGGTACTGCTCTTTGAAATGTTGCAGGTGCATTGCATAATCCAAATGGCAACACTCGGTAAGCATAGGTACCCCAAGGACAGGTAAATGTGGTTTTGTCTTGATCTTCAAGTGCTACTTGAATTTGATTGTACCCACTAAACCCATCTAGAAATGAGAAGTACTTTTTTCTTGCTAAGGTATCTAACACCTGATCTATGAAAGGTAAAGGAAAATGATCTTTAAGAGTAGATTTTTTTAATTCTCGGTAGTCAACACATACCCTCCATTTACCATTTTTATTTGGCACAATTACCAAAGGAGAAACCCACTGACTATCTGAAATGGGATAGATAAAGTTGACTTTTAACAATTTTTGCAATTCTTCTTTAACAATCTCCCTAAGATTTGGATTCATCCGTCTTTGAGGTTGTCTGATTGGTTTACAATTTTCCTCTATGTAGATGTGATGAGTGCAAGTCTTGGGGCTTATCCCTTTCATATCAGTGTACTCCCATGCATATATAGAGGAATGTCTCTATAATATTTTGACTAGCTCTTCTTGTTGAGATTTCTCTAGGTTCTTGTTTATGTTTAAAGTTTTGCCTGGAAATATGTCACTTGTAGAGCTGCCAAATTTATCCATAGATTGAAGAGACATATGTCTTGATGAAAAAAACTCAATGTTGGATCCTTCTTGAAATGGTTCATGTTTGTAATCTGAAGAGGATTCAAAGTTTTCTAGAGTATTCAGAATTTGACTATCTTCACTAATTTCTGAAATTGTGAAGAGAGGTTGTAAGTCTTCTTCATCCTCTATCCATTGAGTATCATCTAATTCTTTAATTTTTCTTGCAGGAGGATACAAAGTGAATTTCTTGGTTGAACTACCATCAGAGATGTACATATCACCGGATCTACAACTAATGAAATCATCAGCTGTAGCTAACCAAGGTCTCCCTAATATAATAGGATGTCCTCCTAGATTATTCTTAGGAGTTAGGATCATAAAATCCATAGGGTACTCCCAGAATCTGAGGACACTGGAATGTCTTCTATTACCCCATCGGGTTTGATCAAGATCGTACGCTAATTGTAATAATGTAGGTGTAAAGAAGATTAGGAAGTTCCGGTTATCCATGGTTACATCTACTCATGATATTGATTAACTGCTCTGAAATCGGTGTGTTTTAGTCCTAATTCCATTGATGTGAATTTTAGCTGTTGGATTTCACGGGTCTGGAGTACTTTGGAGCAGCAATCTTACCCATCATAATATACGCATACGGGGAAAATTTTAGGGCGAATTTTGGCCAAAAAAGCGAATTTTAAGGGATTTTTAAATTTTGGTCGGGGCATTTTTTATATAAAAACCCATTTTCTATAGTTTTATATAGTTCGCCCTATAATTATTTTAAAAATAATTAATTATTAAGTGTTAGCCTAACAAAATAAATACGCCTAAAACTTAAACGGTCGGTCGCACTCTGATTTTTTTGGTTTGAAAGCGATTTCAATGGAATTCGCTTTGCATTTGCGGGTCGGAAAAGGGATTAAGATGATTCGCCTAGCTCAAAGTTTGAACCGGGCCGTTCGAGTTCAACAAAAATTTAATGGCATTTGTAGGTACACGCATTTACCCAAATTTGCGGGTCGAGGAGACGTCGCGCCACCCCCATTTCCATTGTTGGGGTTTGGAAGGGCTGGAGAGTTATTTATTAGAGGTACGGTGCCGAATTATATGTGAAATTCAAGATGCAGTTACACTTGCACGCAACAGGGACATTAGGGCAATAGGAATCGAGTTCTAGTTCCCGGGGGTGCACGGTGCCGGATTCTATGCGGCGTACAAGATTTGGTTACACTTGCTGATTAGGGCATTAGGGCAACAAGAATCTTCAATCGAGTTCTACTTCCGGAGGTGCGCAAGAATCGAACATAAACAATCTTCTTTACTTGCTACGGGTGTTGGAGGATCAAGTCAGCTTGTGGAGCTGAAGGGCACGAAGTTAAAAAATTCTAAAAGCCAAAAGATGGTTATGAGTCCCTGCAGAACATTGTTGACAAGCCCATAAACAAATGTAGCGATTAGGGGTGTTTAGGCCAAGGTTGTCGCCACGGCCTTCCCCATGAAGCATCTGGCCGCTGAGCCGATATAGGTTTCCAAGCAAGATGATGGAAATTATTGGATTAAGTGCACTTAGAGATGCCTCAAGGCCATCAAAATTGATGGATTTTCTCACATCGGGAGAGCCAAGTTGTTGTCATGATGGCTGCGGGGTTGTCACTTTGTAATGCCAATAAATTGTAATGTCTGTTGCCATTGTGCCTCTGAGCGACTCTTGGATGGAGAAACTCTTTGCAAGGTATTGAGTGTATCTGTATTCTTTTGTCCCCAAAGATTTTCTGTGGGGTAGCAGCACTGCTAGTGAATCTGCATCTCAATATTTTAATTACCAGTCTTCTTATTCTTTACCATTAAAAGTGTTGTACCCATACACCAACGATTTTGTTTCACTCTGAAGTACAGAATTAGATCATATTGTTCATAAAAATTTTACTGGACTTTTTTTAAATATCCCTTTAATTGCATCCTATTTGGTGAGGCAAACACAAGATTTAGATGAATGTGATGCAGATTTAACTCTCCCCATTGACCTCCAACGATGAACAGGGTGGTTGCTTTGCTTTTAGTATACGGCTGCTATTGATAGCAGTACCAGACATAGAATATGATCTACCTGTAAGTACAGACCAACTTTCAAATTTCCAAAATAGATATTTATTGAATGAGCAGAAATTTTACAAAGTATTGCAGCAGACCTACAAATTGGAGTCTAGATGACATGTAAGAAGGTTGTCCCATTTTGTCAATTCATCGACTTCTGTACATGCTGGATTCGGCCAATCTTTGAATTTCATTCTCTCATGCTTTTTCATTAATTTTCATTTCCCTTTCCGGGGAAGGGTAGGTACTAATGAATTTATCAGTCTTTCCTGTCTGCTCGTGTAGTGAGCTAAGAACAAAACACAAACTATTTTTTAAATGTACTTTCAAATGATCATGTTAGATTCGATTTCGAGATCGAGGTCTTTGAGTTGTTGTTGAAAATATCCCTGGTAAAGACTAGAAACCACAGGTTAGACACCTTGGATTAATCAAAGATATATCTTGAAGCATACGGCCGGTATCATTGAGAATTAGTAGGTCGAGTATATCAATAACCTTACTAGAGGTGGCCTTATCCTCTTTAATTTCTGAGTTATGGTATTAGCACTTAACGGGCCATTTGTTGCCCGGAAGGTTGGGACTTGTATTGGCTACCATCTCCGGTCTTTCTTATGCAGCAACTTGTATTTATAACGGCTACGAGAATCTTATATTTATAATTTTATGTCCCCCAAGTATCATCATCAAGAGCTTCAAGCGCTAGAGGAATAAACCGGTCGACGAACGGTAGATTAATTAAAATGCAAATCAACTACGGTATCCTCAATGTATCAACTTCGATGTTCAAATTTATTAGTAACGGTTGTCTTATAAATATCATTGAATTACAAAACCTACAAATTGACATGAGTAAAGGAGAGCCTCTTTATTTTAAAGCCATCATCTTTGTAGAAACAATAAACAAAGATAAACATTTAGGTCATCTTGTCTTGCTTTTGTTTTCCAAAATCTACGACAAAGAAAATTTGATATGCATCTACGACATGGCAAGTGAGTAGAAATTAATTTCAAGAGAGAGAAATGATCAAGGAAACAATTGTGATTGCATTGTAGGAATTGGATTTTGGCGTTGTTAGTACATTGTCTGGAAGAAGCCAAATGAATCTGGCTTCTTGCCGTTAAGACACACCCTTCCCGCTGACGTAGTATGGTACATATGCCTTCATATATCTCATGTGTGCAAAAGTGAAAATGATGGAATCTAAGATGTTTACGATTCTTTGATTCACTAATTTACTTAGATCTACGTACGGAATAGAATGTTTTATATATATCCTTAGGTTTAGAATCTTTTTCTTTGTGAAGAGATCTCCAATGTTGTTTTGAATTCATTCTACAAAAGGTGTTCATAAAGTATGTTCTAGTGAAAGATGATACCCTTACTAATATTTTTGAACTACGGTGTGGAGACCATCACTATTGGGGACAAAAGGATAGGCATCTAAACAAGTGTGGATAAGGTTGCATGTAACATGCTTTTTTATTCTGTTGATGAAGCTGAAAGAAGGATTCTATCCATGGATTGGGAAGGTATTTGATGAATTAATCATTGTTAGTAAATGTAGGTATTTTTTCTTTATTAAATTATGTAACCAATTTTGGTTTGATGACGAGTTGTGCCAATTCTTGTTCCATTATTGAAGTTCTATTTTCACGAGGAAGTTAGGATGATTTTGATTTCGGAGTGTTTTATATGTTGTCTCTAATGGAGGACTATACGAATAATTTTGGAGTCAAGGTATCCGGCTTATCACCGGTTGTTGTTTAAAAACATGCATGCGAGAACTATAAATTTTGGAAAATTGGCCATGGATAAAGAACAAGCATAGGGATGTAATAGGTCATATATTAAGCAACTCTTGGACTATATTATTTCATCCCTTGTTGAGAAGCATTACATAAGGTGAGAAAACAAAGCTTTTTTAAAATTTTCAAACTTTTCATTATGTATAGTTCATTAGCTTAAGATACTATGATTTCAATGCCTCTTGATAATGTCTATTTGCACTCGATTGGAGTGACACGATTTATGTGGCTTACCGGGGAACCGTGAACGAGAGGTCCTTACAAATATGTTAAGCTCATTAAATAGATGCATTCGGTGACAACACAATTTTAATGCAACAATAAGTATTATATGGGATATTCACTTTATTTACTTCCTTTTCTATGTTAGTTACTGACATTGGTACTTTATCTTGCATACTCTATTTTCTTTAAGGAACTTGTCTACGGTCTTTATCTTCTTTTAGCTTGCGTAGTGATTCATATCAAGAGTGCTGTCTTTGTGTCGAAATGTATTATTTCCCTTTTAACTTTAGGTGCAAACTTGTGGAAGCTTGCTCTATTGTGAATATGCTAATGAAGGCTTTGCTTTATTGTGACTATGCTAGTGAAGGCTTTTAGTTTTTTGTTAAGATTATTGCTATTGTTCCTTTTGGTCACAATGGTAGGCCTCTAATTTATTAGCCTTCTAAAGGGATTAAAATATTCATGGTGTGGAGAAATTTCCGGAAGGACTTAAGAAGATTCAAAGTGGGCATAATGCTTTTTGCTAGTAATTCTAGGGAATTTGGCAACAAAAACTTGGTTTACGCGGATGCAAATGAATTTTGTTTGGATTTAGGATTTGAGTTAACTTCCTTATCTAGTTATAACTTAGATTGCATCCCATTGCACATTAAACCTTTATTTTAGAAGCTTGTTACGGAGGATGGTACTTTCCTTTGTCTTATTCTAACTTTCTTTCGCCCATTTTGTGGATTTTATTAAGATAGTCCAAATGTATAAGATCTAAGATGCATATGCATGCATCTACTTTCTATCATGGGATGCGGACAAAGTACATAATTTTATGCAAGAAGGAAATAATAAAATTTGAGGATAATAATCTGAAGTATCCAAAAATGGCTAGGTCACACGGGAAAGACGCTAAAGAGGAGTATCTACTTGTGTCTTTTTGTTTTAGAATGGGCTCTATTCACTCGCGTCAAGAGTCGGCAACATTATATTTGTTTGAAGGGAGCCTATGCTTTGTTATTCTTTAAGAGTGACCATGAATTCTACTCCATGTTGCATTGTGAAAATAACATTTTCTCCTTGGCGATAGGACTGAGAAGTTTTTCTTCAACATTAACATTTTTGAAGAATATTATACATATTTTCACTTAATTGTAAGGTTTTGGTTCCTGTGTTTTGCTAGGTTCTCTCATGACCTCATGCTCATATTAGTCCCTTACTTTGGAAGGGGGATCTTCCTTGGGTGGAGTCTATATTTATCCGAATCACATTTCATGGACAAAGATAAGCTTTGATTATTATCTTCTTTTGAGAGTTTATTTGTCCTTTTAAATTTTTCCCTAGGATGGAACTCGAGTTGGAACCTCGAAATAATTAAATTTATGCTAGGGACTTAAACATCACAGCCATGAACACGGTCTTGTGCGAAATTCTTATAACTCCTAACGTTTTCCGGGAAAAATGAAATCTAGAATAGTGCCGAGTTTTAAATAGTCGTCTAGCTAGTTTATAGGAAAGATAGTCGAATTGAAACTCTTTGTAATTCTTCATACTTTTGCATGATTTGGCTCATTCGAATTTATTGAGCGAGAGGATTTTGTTTTGGGATGAAATTAGTGAGACTCAAAATCCTTGTTTCCTTTTCTGATTTGAAGTGGTTTTCATCTTCTTTTTTGTTCTTAATTTTCATATAGATTGCTCAAACATTAATTTTCTTACATAGATTTCTTTCAATTCGATGGCACCATTTTCATTGCCTCAAGCTTTGGTTTACACCCAATGAATTGAAGAACTTGTTGCTTATTACTTGAAGGAAAGTACATAGCCATAAGATTGAGCTTGACATTATTCTGAGGGTGGACCTTTACAAGATTGGAGTAGGTTGCACGGTAGGTTATATTTTGTTTCTATTTATTTTTGTTTTTACGTAATGTTTTAGGCCTTTTATCTTCATGTTAGTTTAAGATTTTTATATACTTTATCCTTAAGGTAAGTGCCTTAAATTAAGTTTGAGCGGTCTAGTGATTTTGTTTTTTTAAGCTCCGTGTGTGCATGCATCACATATTGGTAGACAATTAAAACAAGTGTACGTTTCTTCGACGCTTATTTATTCAATAATTGAACTTTATCTTCTCTGTTCGGGTTTCTAGTTGCTAAGTAACTTGTATTTTAGTTGATTGTCCTGCTATTTTGGATAACTATGTACGTAGTCAACGGAACCTGTTGATCTTTGGTTGCGGGGTGACTTAAATATCATTCTTTGGCGAGATAAAATTTGCCTCCAAGCAAAGATCTATAATGGCATTTCTTGCAGTCCATGCGATAGGAAGTATCCAAATGACTCACGTACTAATAGGGCCTTGTAAAACCTTTGGAAAGGGCTTAGGAAGATTACATCTACGTGGATACAATTGGATAAAAAAAGACACTAGTATTCTATAGGGGTACACGTGCTCCATTTGGAGAAAATTGAGATTGGGTTATGCATAGTGAGTATCGGCTTGATGAGAAGCGATGCCAAACGGCGAGGTTCTTTTATGTCTGTCTCTTCTTCTTTGGATGTTGATATTTTTCATTTGTAGCCATTAGCTTTATGGGAAGTATATGATAATGTTGAGTCTCTACGCACCATTAAAGTTGTTGGTATTACAAGATATTGTCTCTTGGGGAGTTTCTTTAGTTATAACAACTTATTTCAGATCTCTTTAAATGTCATTAGGCTTGTTTCAATAGGAAGTATTGATGGAATTACTTTTGCGAGTTTCTTTTGTCTTATGTCGCGTCGTCAAGAAAAATGGATTAGTAACAAAACGTGGTGACCGGTATATTCTTACAGGCGAGAAAAATGATTCGGATGGTGCAAATAAGCACCTTACACAGCAATGCGGCTCAAACATTCTTTAGTGAGCATCAATGCTGGAGAGTTTTGCAAGAAGGTATGAAAATAGCAAACTTAAAGCGCCATCGAAACATCATGCGAGAATTTTAATGAAATATTTGAAGACAATATTGAGAGATGGTTAGATATGTACGGATGATCCGGATCAAGGTGCCGACATTGCATCTCCGGTTGAGTTGACAAATAACGCAAAGTTATGTGGCTTACTTCTTTTGTACAATAATATTGCAAAGCTCTCAATTCTGGTAGATGTCACAACTTCTTTCATATAATATGTAATTAGAAAAGCTAACTCTTGTGAAATAATATATTTTATTGCAATTCATGAAATTTTTATTGCGTGTTTATGTGCATTTAAGTCTACACTTACGGAAAGGTTTAACATTCTAGAATATTGCTTTTATCTTTCTACTATAACATATATCTGAGACATTATTTCATAATAACATACATGATACTTTAATTCCATCCATGAGTATTGCGGGTCTCTTTTTCCGACCCTTCGTGGAAGAGACATTATTTGAAAAAAGATGGTGGAGTGATGTTAAATTATGATAGAAGAAACTAACTTATGTGCCTTTGTAGGATGGTTGCCAAAAAAATGAACCTCGATGGACAAAATGCGCATCTGTGACACTAAAGTTACCGGTGTATTTCAAGCTGGGTTACTCAGTGGCATTAGAAAGCAACCTTAGTTGAGCCATATTTTTTTCCTCCATAAATTTAAATAGGCTTAACTATTTTATTATTTAGTATAATGGACAATTCAAATATAATGGAATTCTACATCTTAAGTAGTAATTTCACATTTGGTAAAATGTTCCTTATGAGATCCAAAGATGAGTGTGTCAATTTTAGTGAGTGCTTTGACCTCTTTTCTTGGTTCTTCAAAAGGATTCATATCCGCCACTTGGATAAGAACATGGAGTTGTTATCCATTTCTCAAAGAATTTATAACATTTATTGCGGGTTCACGGTATTTCCTTGATATTCGTTTGTGTTTTTTTAGTACTCTCATATTTCGTTTGTAATGATAGAACGATACATAAAGTAGTATGTATCATTGGACGAAAACTGTGGTTATAGTCTACCTCTCCCTACATATGCAAGGAATGCGAGTATATATTCTTTGGCCCATGTTCTGAAGAAGTTCTACCTCTTTTTAAAATTCCAATTACGGCTGAAATCTACAACTGCTAACATTGATTTAGCATTTGCAATCTCACATGGAGGGGGGAGGCATTCTCGTTAATTGCTTCTTGTCTATTTTCGCTCAAAAGAGATGCTTAGGTGTTCTATATACCTGTTGCTAGACACGATCATCCATCCATCACCAAAGTAGCGCCCTCCCAAAGAAGATGGCTGACAAAGAGATTTTTTAATACACTCGGCGGTAGCACTTCATTCACAAATGCTCTAGCAACTACGACATTCCCACAACACATGTTACTTTGTGAAACCAAAAAGCAACCATTTTAGGCTTGAGGGGTGGAGCATATCTTTGACATTTCGGGATCACAATTGGAGCCAACTATCCAAGTAGTCTAGTTGTAAGGTCATTCCTTAAGCATTATTTTGAAGATTTCCTCTTTGTTTTGCTGCTTGTTGCTATGCTTGTTTGTTGTACGATTTTTCTTTGAGAAACTTCTTGACTCTTTAATCCGTTCTCTTTGTTTTAGTTATCCTAATCAAACTAATACTATCATCTTTTCTTTAGTTGTTCGGTCTTATGCGGATTCTGTGGTTAGTTCTTACCTATTTTCCATGAATTATTCTGCCATTGTGGAATGGTTATCGAGAAATTAAGAAGAAATAATATCCCTCCATCCTAAGTAATAAACTCAAGGCTTCAACATCAAGATAGCTACTTGTTAATTATTAGGTTTTGAACGTAGCAGAACCAAATCAACTCGCCTTTTGTATTCTCAAGAATATATAAAAGTTCAATGAGTACTCAACTACGCATGGAGTCTGAATGCCATTTGGGGATGATTTTGTGCCTATTTTTTGAGATTACTCTCCTTTATAGAGAAGTAATTTGGAATTTGGATACATGTTTTTAGGATGGGCAGATCAAGCACATAAAAATGCTAGTTGCCTCCATTTGTTTTCTATTTATTTTAAATTGTAAATAGTTTTTCTATTAACCTAACATGTAGGTAAAAATTGTAACAAGCTTCGTGAGGTAGAGAAATTCAAATCTCCTTAGCTGAATTAGGTAAGTGGTCTAGGTTAGGGATAAAACCTTAATAAGAAAGAGTAGATGAGATCATTTGACGATTAAGACTCTCTAAAAACATCCAAACCTTGGCTTGTGTCTAGCATTATTATGCAATTGTTAATTTCATTATTTTGAACTCAAATTAAAATGTGTCACTTTTGCTAGTCTACTTCCTGATTATGTCACTAAACTGCTTTCTTTTCCACCTTTATTTGTATAAAATTGTATATGATATGGATGCTACATGACACAACCTGGATGTAACTTTGAATATGGGTTAAGCATAATCTATCTCATATCCGGTAAAAAGTTTAAAATAAGAAGAAAAACCTAATAATAAAAATGACACTAGCCTTTCAAGTATAATTAAGAAAAGCACAGTAAAGGTATTGAGATCTTTCTGTGTGTTTGTTTATGTTAGTTTTCTTGACAATATCTACACAAATCCTGAATAGTTAATGGTTTAATAACATAAAGAGAACACCAACTCACTCAATGGTTAAATACAGTACGTGATTTGTTTCAATACACTTTCATATCGGTGTAAAGATGTTTGTAGGCTTACAATTGAAATGCTTATGTTCTTATATAGGTTTTTTTTGAAAGTGCTTCCTTTAAACTTAATAGAAGCATTATAGTTGGCCCAAAGAGGTGAGGCACCATAATTGGTTCACTTTTGCATGTGAAAGTTGAAACAACCCCAAGGGAGCTTAACACAAGCACATTCATGTGGCTAAGTTGTTATGACAAGGGGTTATTATTTGTCCAAAGTCAACTAGGGTTTGTATTTGGTCCCATCTACACATCTCATGTAATGGGGGAATTGTAGTTTTTTGGAGTTTGCATGACATGCCACTGAATTAGTACGGGCGAGATCCACGATTGTTCTTATGTATTTTTAGTAAAAGTATTGTGCTGAAACAATGTTATGGATTTTGTAGTTATCTCTCTCACTGGGGGCTTAGTAATTGAATGTGTCCCCCAGAAAAACATAAAAATAACTTGCAAAAAAAACTATAGAAACAATAAAATTGATAACTAACCACGAGGCAAGCTGTTTCTTAGGTATAGAAAGACAAACAACCATGTTGTTTGACCTCAATTGCATTCATGACTTTTGAATTGATGCAAAACAAGTTTATGCTTATATGAGATGACATTTGCCTTTTCAAATGCAACTAGGAGTAAACATGTTAAAATGTGAAACCTCCAAGAAGTAGTAAAGATCCCAAATAAATTGAAACTGGGTTATAATTGTTATAACAATCTTGGATATATTATATTTCATGGTATTATTTGGTAACATATATATTTATATAAGCCACACACGGAAATGTATTGTATCTGATATATGTGTCTGTTTCATATAAATATTCATATCCATCTTTGGATCACTTGGTACTTCAATTGCCTCCCAAAATGGTTGGGATGAGACCATAGCTACCAAAAAATCAATATTAACGAAATAATGGGAATGAAAGAGATGTCGTTGAAAAAACATGGGCTTGATTTCTCATTAAATTTTTCATTTAAAGACAATCTTGCCTTATAATAAAATCGAAGGATAAGTTGGAACTTTGCACACAAAAGCTGTATGCAAAAAACCCCTTTGTTATGAGTTTATATTATAACAAGACCTCCATGTACAACTTGCGCTTGTAGCTGCCAGCCATTGAATAAAAGCAATATTAGATTACAAAGAAAGATACTTGAGAACCCTAATTTTCTTTATCACATAGATGGCATGAGAAAATCAAATTACACTTTTTTCACCCAGTTTGAAGAAGAGGTGAAATTAGATGCTACTCTAGGTTGGAAAGGAGTAAGTCAATCTTTTTTTAATGAAACTCTTCCCTTAATAGGGTAAAATTTTTATTGGAAGTTATGGTTCACTTAATTGATGAAATTTTGGCTTGGAAATTTTCTTTTTAAAGGTTTTGACCTATTTTAAGACTATCCATCATCCAAATTTTGAAAATGAATATACCAAAAGTGCTTTATTTGAGATAAATATTTGGAAAAATAAACTTTTGAAATGCGAATTTGTCCACTTATTGACTTACTCTATTAAGAAAAACACCTATTAATTCCCTCGATATCTCAATGAATTCCCATTGATCTTTAACTACAGGGTGTACATGCAAAATGTACAAAGGCTATTGGTTCATAAGCGTAGTCCAACTACCTCTAAATAGGTTCTTGAAGCATCCTTAAAGAAGGACGTGTTGTGGATATCAATGTCAACCTTGTAGGTATAGACATTTTGCACGTTATCGTGTTCCTTATCTCTAAATACCGGACCTAATGGTTAAGAACATGTGGTTCCTCGTAAGACGTCGGAAGTTTAAATGAAAAGGGGACAATGTCACAAGTTCAAATCCAAAAGGGGAGTAGAGAGTATGCACACTTTTGTAGACTTTAGCGGTGAAATTGCTATGCGGGGGCAAGTCCCTTGTCCCACAAACAAACAACTCTTATACACCAATTGGCGTATGGTTGGCTATGACCTTAAAATTAGTTGTTATTAACATTGTTAAGAATTTAGTAAAATTTATCAACTTATGGGTAGAAATTTTATGTGAAAGTCTTAAACAACTATCTTCTCTTGCAAAGATGTATATATCATTTTTTTGTGTTCGAGACTCTTTATCATTTTTAGGGTTAGCAGGACTCTTTATCATTTTTATTTAAGTACTCTCAATCAAGGAAAATAAGTTCTTGAAGGAAGTCTAGATGACGAAAAGAAGGAAGTAGGTGTGTATGGATATGTTTGATAAGTTAGGTCATGTCATCATATAGTTGAATATTGGGATAGATACTCTACCTCATGTGAATTTTATCAAAGGAAAGGGTTCTCTTTTGTTGGAAAGATGCATGAAGGTGGGTTACATATTGACTAGAAAGAAATCAGCATAATATGTCCTCATGTGAAATATGAGGTGGTTGAAAAAGATGGAGGAAATATGATTAAGAAGTTCCTAGGAAGTGATATGTGAATAGAGAAAAGAAGAGATCATGATGCAGCCTATGAGTACATGGAAAAGGAAATCAACATTTGATGACTAGTAGAATTGAGCCATGATATCTCCATAGGAAAGATATGTAAACCTTAGGAAAATCTGAAAAAGAAGACCCTTAACAATTGAATATCTTGAGATGTGTCAATATGTATGAAAAAAGTTGATATTACAATAAACAAATGTGTGATGAAGGACCATCACAAAAGGTATTTGTTTGATGTTATTTTCATTTGAACATGTTTGGATGAAGCTAATACGGGGCTACTAAAAGGGAGTTGTGGATGTCACCTACGGCTAGTACTCATGCTTGTGGATGAAGATCCCGAAGGACGCATGATGTGGAAAAGGTAGATGTATGAAGGAAAGCCATATATGGACTAGCATATCACTTTCTAATGAAGGAAGGATGACATGACTAACATGGTTCGTGAATAAAAGTGATGGATGGTAAATGCCTATAGAAGAAGCCCCAAAAGATGAAAGTTGCATAATGTTAAAGATGAAATTCATGACATGGAATGTAGGATCTCTTCAAGCGGTGAAAGTACCATAATGCAAAGAGCTACTATTGGAAATCAAGTCCCTAGTTTTGGATGGAGCTTGGGTACATTCTTTATATAGATAGGTACATTGCTTCATGAAATCTGAGTATACCCTCCCTAGTTAAGGGAGAGATAGACACATCATTCTTGTCTTCACTTTGGAAGAAAGAATGGAGGATTGGGTAACAAGCATGGCATCCGATACTCTTCGAGGATGTGGTAGGGAAACCACAACAAGAGTAGTGGTAAAGGGCGAAAGTATTCTTTGAGAATCGGGAATCAGGGATAAGAATAGTCACGGGAGGACATACCACAACGAACACCCGGAGGTGGGGTATGTGCCTTGAGAGACAATGATGATGGTGTCTATAAATCATTGGTCTTTCCAACATTGTGCTCTATTCTTGTGGAGAGATAGAGCTATTAGTCAAAGCCTTGTTATGTGACAATGATGGTTGATATGATGCTAAACGGATGGGTTACCAATTCAACTCTTCTTACGAGAATTCTTGATTGAGGAATGTACGAGTACCTTGTAAGGATTATGAATGCCTCCCTAGTTAAGAGGGAGTGTTGAAATATGTATTAGGTTTGGTCTTCATAATGACGTATGTAATCATGATTTTATGTATTTGATGTAATGAGAAAATAAATTTATTATTGTTGTTGGAGGCATGGGTTTCATGCTCTTAAAGATTATTTTTTGTCTAGCTCCCATTGTGAGCTCCTGGGGCTTGTTAGCTGTTTTCTACAAGTCAAGAGAATCATTTTCATGTATGAATGACCCATTTGGGAATATTATGTTGTAAAAGAGTTTATTTGAGTCATAGTTGAGTCAAAAGGCCCTCGAGACCCTCATCGAATGTGCCAAGCTACAAGTTGGCCTTCCCAAAGACAAGTTGGCCTAGAGACGATTACAAGTCGACTTGCTTTCATGGACAAGAAAGCCTATAAAGGAAGACTTCGACCACATGGCAAGAGACACACTTCACTCATTCCTAGTTCGATCATAAGGAAAAGGTGTGAAAAGAAAGAGAACGAAGGAAGAAAAGAAGGACGTGATTTTGAATTCTTTTGGGCTACTTCTCTCGACATGTGCGAAAATTAGAGGCTGGTTGTTGTAAGGAAGCCGAGGTTATGATCCAACGGGGAAGTGTTAAGGATTAGAACCTGATAAGCATTATTTTAAGGACCAAGTTCTCTAAGAACAAGAAGGATGCCTAGCGAAGGAAAAAGAGGAAAAAAATCTCCATTTTCCTCTCACACGTGCGGCCTAGGGTTTACGGAAATAAGGGCCGAAAAGTGCGGGGGGGGGGGCAGGAAAGGCGAAATTGCGAGAGGATGAAGTTGCAATCAAGGTGATTATCAGCCAAAACTGAAGACAAGGAAGAAGTAACTCGTTTGATTTGGAAAAGATGCAAAGTTGACTTGGTCTTGGAGAGTTTTTGAGTCGAGGGTCTGGGTCTTGGAATTCATCAATTGAAGATTCTCTAAGAAGAGGAATTCGTGTGGGTTTTCCTCTCCGTTGGAGAGGTTTTGGCCCTGAATGATTGCCTATATCTTGTGTTCTTTACTTATTGTTATTTATGGTTTGGTAGCTATTTATTTGATGGAAAAACACTAATAATAATAACTAGGGAAAAACTAACTAAAAGTAAAAATACACATCTACAAACAATTATCAAGAGAAGAAATCATTTATTGGTATGTATATGTTGCTTGTGTTTGGGGAATTTTGCTGAGTTTCGAGTTTTTATATTTTCTTGGAAAATAATTATTGATATTTGGAAAATGTGTGATTTTATATTGGTATTGGAAACGAAGCTAGTTTGATCTTTGATTGGAAATGAAATCGGTTGATGAAGTTGGGACCTATTTCTTTTCACATAGATAGTGTCATAGTATTAAATGATAAAGAATAAATAAATATTTTTTTTCTTTATTAGAGTACATGAAATTGTGTTAATGTCTAGCCTTGATATCTTTAAAGGAAATTTTAGTGGTTTGTTTGTTGCTTGTTTAGAGGATTTTGTTGAGTTTGAGGTATTAGTCTGGATACTTAGGTTCTCATATCATGCATATATCGATAGATCGATAGATATAGTTCTATTATTATAATCATTATTGTTTTCTTTATATATTTGGTGGTTTGAGGAAAGATATTTTATTTCCTTTCACTTTGTAGCATGGACCCGACATCTTCACCTTTTAGAATATAGTAAAATATTTTTCTTATTATAGATTTTATTGGAAAAGAATTATTGAGAGTTGGGTACCAGTACTGCAATGGTAGTAACATTAGTGTGATAAATATGGGATAGTGCAAATCATAGTTTTGAAGATTAGTCTAAGTTGAGCTCGTACCTAATCAACTCGAGTCAAGTTGATTGTTGATTGAATGGCTAATTGTTGGTTCAATGAATGAGAAGGTCTTACTTGTTCATGCAAAGGGAAAATGGAGCCCATCATGGGGTACCTCTGCAACATTCTCCACCAACTGCTTCTTTCTCCTCCAAACTCCTCTCCAACCTCAGCCTCAGTGCCCCTAGTAGTGGCAGCAAACAACACTACGCTTAAGCGAACTAGAAGAACGCGTTTTCCAAACTACACGAGAACTAATTCCCTCACGAGTCACCATGTGCCATGCTTGGTCTCGGTGGTTCTCTTCCTTCTACTCCTGGTTCAGTGCACCATATCTTCACGTTCAACACTGCGAACTCCACTAGACAACGATTCACCATTTTGTAGTAGTGATTAGCCATTTGTCTTGGTGATTAGCACTTGGTTACAGGGATAATATAATCTCATGAGAGATTAAGCAAAAAATTATATATACATATTATATTATTAATAAAATCGCCTTCCATTTTTCCTATGTATCATGGGGTTCGCCTATTTTTTATATATATAAATTTAGGGGGTTCTTAAAATTATCCTTTGTCTGCTATCTTTCACGATTGAATTTTTCTTTGTATCTCTTCCTTCTTTTTTCTTGTTTTCTTCATGCTCAACTCCTTTATTGTCTTTGCTAAGATTGGAATTTCCTTGATAGCTTGCAGTAATGGAATCTTAATGCAAATATTTCTCAGCTCATCTAGGAAATCATAATTAGGCACCATAATTTGTTTTTCTACACCCCTATCAATTTGTAATCTTTCTGGAAAGGGAGGGGTAGTGGTGGATGTTGATGGCTGCTCTAATACAGGAGTTGAAATTATTGGTTCTTTTTGTTTTTATTTTTCCGTGCTTGGGTCCTGAAAAGATGTGTCTTCTTCAAGAATTTTATTTTCCTGTAGAGAATCTTCCTCAGGGTTGTCTTGTTCTTGTATGATCACAGAAGGTTTCCTCTTTTCAAGTATTCTTCCAGACCTGAGTTGAACATCACTAAGGTCTAGAGGAGTAATTAAATAAGTTGGAAACTGTTGGCCTTCTATCATGTATGTGTTTTGAGGATTTTTATTGTTGGGGTTTGGCATGGGTTGGGCAGGTAACTGATTTGTTTTCTGAGGAAATAGTAATGGAAGTGGCTGATTTGATGTTGTGGGTTTTGATAATTCTATTGAGGATTTTGTTGAGAATTTTGTTGAGGAGAGAAATGTGGATATGGTGGATAGGATGGTGGGTATGGATAGAACTGATGATATCTTCCATAAGGATTTTGTGCGCCTTGTGCCCATGTTTGTGATTGATTTTGAAATTGGGGCCAAGGTTGCTGCCAAGAATTCCAATTTGGTGGAGGTTGATTGTACATCTGATCATGGAATCCTTGTGTTTGAGGTTCTTGCCAAGGCCTTCTAGAAACAAAATTGAGAGATTCTGGAGAATTTGTAGGAGTTTCTTCTTGAAAGACAGCTTTAAGACCAGGGAGTGAAGGACAACTCTTGGTCTCATGTTTTTCTGAACAAATTACACAGGTCTCTACAACTTTTGCATCCAAAGGACATTCTCTCAAGGCATGCTTCTTTCTACAGCTGGGACAAAAGATTGCTAAGGCAGATGATTAAGCTTTTTGCTTGTTTTGTAGTTTAAGGGTGTCTATTTGTTCACTAAGACTCCCTAAAATGTCAGATTTGAATTCATCAAGCATATTTCCTATTTCTGCCCTACTTACTGTCCCAGAAGCAGACTTACTTGCCCTTGGAAGAGCAGGGTCTCTTGGTCCTTTTATAGTTTTTTATTTTCCTCTTGAAAGATTGATACACAATTCAGCTATCTCAGGTAATGTAAGCTGAGATATATCCCCTTTTCCCATCATGTTAAGGATATCCAACCATTCATCTCTAATTGTTTTCAACAAGAGAGCTTTCAAGGTGTCTTGGTCTAGGTTTTCCATTTTTTCTCTTTTGATGTTGTAATGAAATCTCTCCAAAAAATCTTCCAAATTTTCATCTTATTTTTGTAACATCTTAAACACTTCCTCCTTATGATTGACTAGCATACAGTAATCCAAATACCTCTCTAGAAATGCTTGTTTCATGTCTTCCCATGTCCTAATAGAACTGTTGATCAAACTCATAAACCACTTCAATGCTGCTCCTTTCAAGGTTGAAGGGAATAATTTCAATTTTTGAGCATCTTTTAAGTAGTCATAAGTTCTACATAGGACTTCAAATTCAAATAGGAAGGTTTCAGGATCTTCTGTTTTAAGTCCATAAAAGTTTGGAAGGACAGAGGGTGAAATGTTTTTCATAATTGTATTGGTATCTTCATCCACTATAGGAAACCCAAAAGAGCTTCCTATTCCTCCTCTACCTCTACCTCTGCCTCCTTCTGCACCTATACCTCCTTCTCCTCTTCCTCTTCCTCCTTCTGCACCTCTACCTCTACCTCTACCTCTGCCTCCTCCAAATAGTGTAGGTTCATCATTAAGGACCCCTCCTCCTTCTTCTGCCATAGTTGATTCTCCAATGGAAGTGGGAGAGTTTGTGTTTTTAGCAGGGATTCTTGAATCTTCTTCTAAGACAGGTTCAGTAGATGAAGTATAAGGTGGTTCTGATGGAAGGTTTGTTCTTAGGTCTTCTGGGAGTCTAGGAATGTGGATTTGAGTTGGAGATGTGCTGGTTCTTGATCTTGGTGAAACGGATGGTGTTTTTGGAATTGAGCTTCTGCCTCTTATGAATCTACCCCTTGAGTCTCTTTCTCTATGCATGTCATGTTGTTTTTGGGAAATAAGAAACAAAGGTTACCTAGTTTTCACTTCCCCGGCAACGACGCCAAAATGTTTGTGCTCAACCTAGTCTCCTAAATTGAGTTCATTAATTGTCAACCAGGGTTGGTAAACTGCTGAAGTGAAGTGCACTATATGTGCCTAGGCATTTGTCTCTTACTACGTTGAGTTTTAGTGTTTTATAATGTTTTTGGTTTTATGGTTTTATGTTGAAAAGGGAAAAGTGCTGATGAAAAGAAGCTATTGGTCAAAATAGAGTGAAGCCTAAACTATGGATGGTAAAAAACAAATGCAAAGCTTGATAATGACTCTATTGCAAAGAAACAAATCACAACATGAACTTGAACTTATCCAATTCATTCATTAAGATGTTTTGGAAGAGCTTAAGAAATGGACAAGCTAAGTGTAAATGAAATTTTTTTCTAAATAAACATTCAAACAATCAACTTACAATGTTACAACAACTCATCCATGAATAAAGGTTTATTGGAACATATTTGGAAAAGAACATTTGTAGCATAGTAAGATTTCTATTCTAAACTGGCTTCTAATTCTGTTCTGCAACTCAGTTTTAACACCACTAGGCCTCACTCAAAAGTTATAGATTTCCTTTTAGATTAGTCTCTGAGAAAAGGCTTGTTTGTGAAATGGTAAAAAGGTTGTAAAATACTCCAGGCCTTAGACTAATACTACCTTATGTCCGGATAATTATGTATTAGTATGAGTTTGGAACAAAAGAAGTTTTGTAAATAATTAAGCCTGTGGTATTAAATTTAACAACTAATATAATTCAAAATGCAATGGATGGTAACTAATCTTGGAATGTTAATACAGTGAGCTAAACTAAAACTAAACTAGGGTGCTACTAGTCTACAGTGAACATTGTTAAACTAAAAAGCCATTATCAAACTTGAAATGAGATGACAGAGCTGAACTAAATGCAATCTACCTCCAGAGTGCTCTAACTAAACTGTCATGCACTAATCTATGGGATTCTACAGCCCATCTTGTTCATTATGAATGGTATTTTGGAAGATTTTGTAGAACAATTCTGGCTATATAATTCAGTGCAATTGAATACAAAAATAAAATTGAAAGCAAATACAACTAGAATATAAGACATCACAGCTATTTCCTACTCGTTGTTATGATGTTTTGGAAGAGCTTGTAAGAGTAAGACTAGCTATGCCACTTAGTGTAAACAAGCAACTAAAACCTATATTACCACAGTTATGCCTTATTCATCGTGATGATATTTTGGAGGAGTTTATTAGAGTAAGTCTAACTGTGATAATTAACAAAAGGAATTGCAACTAAAATCTACAACACCACAGCTATGCCTTATTCATCGTAATGATGTTTTGGAAGAGTTTATTAGAGTAAGTATAGCTATAATGATTAATGAAATCAACTATGAACATAAGCTTCAGAAACTTGTCTAGGCTAAGAATGAAAACAAAATTAAAATACTTATCTAAACTGTAAAAACAAAGCTGCTCAGAGGGACAGGGGCCCTCTACCACCAGAGTAGCACGAAATCTAGTTCAAGATCGACTCAACGTGTTCAAGGAAATGTTGCTTATTTCATTAAATAGAAATCACTTAAAACAAAGTATTCTCGAACTTCAGAAATCTAGTAGTCAACCACAAAATCTAACCAAAATCTAACCTGTCTCGCGGTTTCCCGAGCTACATTTATTGAAAATTTACATAACAGAACTTGAGATAATACAGGGATTACTGTCTTTCCATACTGAAATCAAACTAGAACTCTAAAGATGGCATCGTAATATGATAAAGGACATCTGGACTGTCCTTGTCCTATTAGGAGTCTATCTCCTAGTTTTCACTTCCCACGTACAGAATTCCGTTCAATCTTCATGGTGAGCAAAAAATGTTGAGGGCATGATGTGGAATACGACCATGTGTGGTTTTCTCTGAGAGGACACCTGGAACCTACTTAAACGTGAAGACAACTGCAGAATTGGCAACTAGCTACGGAATGTCTGCATTCTGTAGCTAGTTTCAGTTCAAAAAGTATTACAATGACAAAATCATAAAAACATAGCAAGTTAGCCATGATATTCATTCTTAAAGAAATTTTAACTAATTTCATTGATCATTTGAGCCTGGGATTAATAATGGACAAAAGAAAATGGAGTGGAATGTGGTGGAAGAAAGAACATTATTGGAGCTCAACACCCACTATGAGGGATTTTATCCTTATTTCTGAAATGTATGGCCTTCCTTACCCATTTATTCATCTCCTAAGTGACATTAGCAAAGTTCAATATTCCAATTTTCTGCATGCAAATTTTGGAATATTACATCATGCCAAAGGTAGTAATGGAAAGAATATGCCTTGAGATATCTATACCATACAAATATTTATACTCTTTTGATTCCATTAGAGTTAAATGTTTATCCCTAATCAAAGATCTATGTGTTAATTTTATACAAATACCAACCAAGAGACTAGTAATGGATACTGTAGTGGCTGATATTCCTCCTAAATATGGCATGCTCTTTTCAAGATCATGGGGAGGTAAACTTCAAGGCACCCTCCAAATGGAAATGACCTATGCTACCATACCTGTCTTTACTCAACCAAGAATATTGTATAGGGAAAATCACATGAAATACATGGTCATCAGTCAAGACAAGCCCAATAATTCCCCTCTCTATTCTGTCCACACAGACCTTGATTATTTTTTCCTTTACAATGATCAAAACATTAATGAACAAGTAGCAAAAAATGAAACATTAGAAACTAGAGAGGAAGAAGAATAAAAATCAAACCCAATAGAAAATAACCAACATGATGGAGACCATAATGAACAACATAATGCTGAACATAATGGCAAACCTGAGACTGAACCTCTTTGGAGTATGAGCTTTGAGGGTTCTTGTGGTAAAACTGGTTCAGGAGCAGGTGTATGGGTACACAACACAGAGAACAATCATGCAGAGGGCCATTCCTATAGGTTAAAATTTGAATGCGCAAATAACATAGCAGAATATGAGGCACTCCTTTTAGGGCTACAATTAATCAATAAATGAGGAGCCAAAAGGATAGTAGTTCATGGGGATTCTGAGCTAGTCATTAGGCAGATCAAGGGAGAATATTCAACTAAACATCCTAGATTAAGGGCATATAGGGATGATGCCCTTGACCTCTTAAAAACATTCAAAGAATATGATCTTGCCTTTGTTCCCAGAAATTAGAACATCATGGCTAATGGACTAGCATTTGCAGCTAGTACTTAACAAACACCTTATCATAACAAAAAATACACAGTGCAAGTCAAATATAGACCAGAAGTCCCTAATAATATAAAATATTGGAAATTTTTTGAAGGAGATAAATAGATTGAAGATTTCTTGCAGTCCAAAAATGAGTTTGAAATTCCAAATCCAGACTCAGATCATGAAGAAGACTTCTCTGCTAAGGAACAAACTTACAAAGAAGAGCCTCCTGATAATGCTGATATAAATCTATTAATAAAAGATGACCCCCATGAGATAGAACTTTTTGTATACTAAGAAAAAGAAGACTTGGAAGTACTGCGGTTTAGAGATAATGTATTGCCAAAAGGACTAGTCCCCTTAGAAAAGTTGTTTGATTTTAAAGATGTTGTTAAGAAGCCAAAGATGGAATCCACTGAGGCAAACATAGAGGAATGCAATATAGGCAGTGAACAAGAACCCAAAATGATAAAACTGTCAAAGTCATTGCCAGCTCTTACAAAATAGAAATATATTGAGCTATTTAAATAATTTATTGATGTATTTTCTTGGAGCTATGAAGATATAAAGTCATATGATACTGAGATAATTCAACACAAGATTGCTCTCAAAGAAAACCATAAACCCTTTAAGAAAAAATTATGTACAATAAACCCTGTGCAACTGCCACTAGTTGAGAAAGAAATAAGAAAATTGTATGATGCTAGAATAATAGTCCCAGTTAGATACTCAAAAGGGGTTTCAAATATTGTATCAGTGAGGAATAAAACAAGATAAATTAGGTTATACATAGACTTTATAAATTTAAACAAAGCCTCCCTAAAAGACAACTACGCTCTACCCAAAATGGATCATATACTGCAAATGGTAGTAGGCTCAAAAATAATAACTTTGTTTGACGGCTTCTGAAGGTACAATCAGGTACTGGTACACCCAGATGATCTACATAAGACAACTTTCACTAAACCTTGGGTTACCTTCATGTATGTGAAAATGCCTTTTGGGTTAATGAATGTTGGTGCCAATTTTCAAAGAGCCATGGATATTTCTTCCTTAGAAGAAATAGGTTACTTCATTGTGATATATCTTGATGACATAATAATCTATTCCAAAATTGATGAAGAACACCTACCTAGCTTAAGAAAAGTCTTTGAAAAGTGTATAAAATATGGTCTGTCTTTAAATCCCAAGAAAACTTTGTTTGGCCTTCAAGAAGGGAAACTTTTAGGCCACATCATATCTGAATAAGGGTTCAAGATTGACCCAAAAAGGATTGAGGGAATATTGAAAATTAGTCACCCAAGAAACATCAAATAGTTGCAATATTTCATTGGAAAGATACATTTCTTAAGAAGGTTCACACCAAACCTTGCAGAACTCCTAAGAAACATTACTAACATGATAAAAAGAGAAACATGAGTCAAATGAACCATAGAATCAAAGAAATCCTTTAACTTGGTGAAGCAAGCACTTACAGAAACACCAGTTCTAATCAGCCCTGATTTCATGAAAGATTTCTTCATTTCCTCATTTGCATCAAAACACACAGTTGCTGATGTCTTACTACAAAAAAACACAAAAGGAAAAGAGCATCCCATAGCTTTCTTCATCCAAGCATTAAGAGATGCACCTCTGAAATACAACATCATGGAAAAATAGGCCTTTTCCTTAGTCAAAGCAATAAAATATTTCAGAGTCTACATTTTTCATTCACACATCATTGCATTTGTGCCTCACACAGTAGTAAAAGGCATATTGACACAAGATCTTGATGGAAAAAGAGGTAAGTGGCTTGTTGTTATCTCTGAATATGATATGGAAATAAGCTCCACCAAGCTAATAAAAGGGCAAGGACTGCATAAACTCATGGCTGAAACAAATTTTCAAGCACTGGACATAAATATGGTTCATGCACTGGATGAACAAGAGGAACTGGCAATTCCACCTACTCAAGAAACATTTCTGAACTCATCTTGGTATGCTGATATATTATATGTGCTTTTTAATCTAAATGTTCGTCCTATTTTTTCCAAAACAAAAGCAAGATTTTTGAAGTTAAAAGCTATACATTTCTGCATTTTAGATAAAGTTTTATATTGGAAAAATGCTAGTGGTGTATTGCTTAAATGTTTGCCAGAAGAAGATGGAGATAAAATTAAGCATGCATTTCATGAAGGAGAATGTGGAGGCCACCGCTATTGGAAAACCACTGTCAATAAAATCCTTAGTGCTGGTTACTATTGGCCCACCCACTTCCAAGACATCCATAAAATGGTGATTGTCTATCATAAGTGTGAAATATTTGAAGGAAAAAGAAAACTGCTTCCATTGCCTTTACATCCAATTTATGTTGAAACTCCTTTTCAACAATGGGGCCTTGATATCATTGGAGAAATCCATCCTTATTATTCTTCCCAAGACAAATGGATTCTCACTGCAGCTAACTACTTTACAAAATGAATAGAGGCCATCCCTTCTAGAACTGCCATAGACTCATTAATTATCAAATTCCTTGAAAACCACATTTTGTCTAGATTTGGCTGTCCTAGAAAAATCATTACTAACAATGTTGTTGCCTTTAGATCAAAGAAAATGGTGGAATTTTGCCACAAATATCAGATTACATTGGGACATTGTACAACTTATTACACTTAAGGTAATGGGTTGGTTGAATCCTCAAACAAAAGTTTGGTGAACATCATTAAAATAATGCTAGAAGAAAACAAGAAGTCATGGCACAACAAACTAGTACATGCAGTATGGGCTCGTCAATTGGTATGTCAGCCTATCAGCTAGTGTATGGAGAAGATGCAGTTTTCCCAACAAGATTGGGACTACCAATAATGAGTCTCATTCAAGAGGTGCAGTTTGAAGAAAATGACTTGTAAAGGAAAATAAACTAAACTGTCCAGCTACAACAAATCAGAGAAGAAGTGTACAACGGGACACATCAACTACAAGAAAAAATCAAGAAGTTGTTTGACAAAAGGACTGAGGAAAAGGATTTCAAAATTGGAGACAAAGTGTTGAAGTGGGATTCAAGAAGAGAGGATAAGGGCAAGCATGGAAAATTTGACAATCTATGGAAAAGTCCATAGATCATCCATTCAGCAAGGGGTAACAATGCATTCTTCCTACAAGAAATGGATGGAACATAATTGTTTGGAGGTCCTGTCAATGGTAGGATGCTCAAGCATTATTTCATCTAAAAATATCAGTTCAAAGTTTCCTTTATTGTATATAACATTGATGAAACAAAGCTTGGAAAAATTGACACAAAAAGAAAGAAAGAAAAGAAGAAAAGAGGGAAAAAAAATAAAAGGTAAAGCCCCATACCAAAAAAGAATGTTTCTGAAAGTGTGCAAGTCCAAATGTCACTGCTTTATGACAAAAAGTATTGTTCAATCATATAGCCCAGTCATGATTGAGAAAATTTTTAATTTTTTGTTGATAAGATAGAAATGAAGATTTGCCAAATTGAATAAAATTGGCTTATCAGAAGGTAGAGAATAAAATATCTCATCAATCTAATCTGAGCCTTTGGATGATATAACAGTAGAAATAGATAATTTTTTTTCTTTCAAAAGAAAAAAAAAATGATGCCAAGTGTTCTCCAGTCTAATTGCACCTCCCAGATGAAGAAAAATGCTAGGAAAGAAGAATGGGTAGGTAGAATTGAGTTGCAGCAAGCATAATTTTCAAGGTTTGAAAGTCACAGTTACAAAGAACATCAGTAGATCAACAATTGCAGAAGGAAAAATATGCCAAGTTCAAACAAGGCATTGATCTACAAATTCTAGAGATCTGAACTCTGAGGTTCTTGACACCTCCTAAAAGGAGCTGACCTCCCCAGCTGAAGCCACTATTAGTCTCCTGAATTCACACTATCACTAGGTGACTATGGATTTTCTACAGTCTGCTGAAAATAACATTCCTTGACTATCAGCTATTTTCATAAATCTCACTGCCTTCATTATCTTCATTAAACCTTTTTCACTATATCTCATTCTTCTTTCTCTAAATTTCCCTCCTGTTGTGAAAAACTCATGTTTGGGCTCAATCCTCTCCTGTTCACCCTTTCTCCCTACCTGAAGCCCCATTTTCCCTATTAAACCTCCTCACCTTCATCGTTCTCTCTTATTCCATTAAAATAATGTAGAAAGTCCTTTTTTATATTGTTCTTAGACAAAAAATTATGTTATTTAGGCCCCATCATTTTATATAAAACTATGTTTTATTTAAATACACTCAAACCCCTTGTACTAAACTACCCAACCCCTTTTTTATTAAACCCCACCTCTTTTATACTTTAAACCCTCTCATAAATAGCCAATGCTTTAAAGTTTTAAACCCTCCCACACTTCGTTAAACCCTCTCATATAACCCTACCCTCCACCTTATAATAATCCCTTCCACTTATTTATTAACCCCTAGAACCACTTTATAAAATACATCCCCCCATGTAATAAAACCCTGTCACGTAACCCTTGGGCTCCACCATTCGACTTGCCCATCGATTCACCTGTCCCTGACCATCATTGATCTCTCTTCCCGATACAACGATCCCCAACACATATTCCGCCTTCAACTGATCGGCACTTAGCACCTCCAAAACATGTGAAATGGGTGGTATTCGCCCTTGTACCCTCTGCCACACATCACCCTTTCTATGGCATCGCATCCCTCCGGTGAAAACCATTCACTGCCCTCACTCTGTGCGAAAACCACCTTACTGCCTCCCACCAAAACTCGAAACCACTTCTCCATTCAAACATTCCAAAGGCCTCTGCCTTCATCATAAGCCTTGCATCCACCATGAACCCCTGCAACATGTCCAAAAATCCTGAAAGCCATAAAACAATGCAGAAAGCCACAACACAGGATTTTGACTAACCATTTTGTTGTGTTGTGCAGGTAAGCATGGCGAAAATGCTTGAATTGCGTTATGAGGTCCCAAAACCGTTCGAACAAAATCTCTAGGTGACGATCAAACAATTTTTGTTCATCTAAAGGGACCAAGAGCGTAATATTAAGCATAATCATCAATGGATCATGACCATTGATGGTTATTCAAAACATTCCAAAGGAAAAGGAAGAACAAAGTAAAAAATATTGTGACACTGAGAGGTTAAAGGATTAAAGATCAAAGATCAAAGGTAGGAAAGCAGGATTAAAGATCAAAGATCAAAGGGAGGAAAGCAGGATTAAAGACAGAAATCAAAGATAAAAGGAAGATTAAAGGAATTAAAGGAGAAGAATCATGTTAAAGAAATAAGATAGACAACAAGAGATAAATCTAAAAGTTTAAAAGCCAAATCAAGGTTTAAGGATAAATCAAAGGCAGGTTAACACAAAAGGTAGATCTGAATGCTAAAGAAAAAAAAAGCATTTACTTCCTCATCAAAGAAATTTCCACCTACAGCCTTATTTTACTCAAATAAAGGAAACCACAGTTCTAAAATAGTCAGAGATATTTCCCAACTACTCTACAGTTATTGTAAAAGTTAATGAAAAAAACTTAAAGTCAGAAATATCCTAAAAACTAGCTCAGCAGTTAAGTTAGAAGTTATTATTGCAGTGAGTTAGTCATAGATATTTTGCCTTGGGCCTTGCATGGTCTCAAAGGTTAAGATAAAATCTACTCTGTAATAACTACAATCTAAAACCCTAGCTTAGGATCACCTCCTCATTTTACAGATAAATACTGCATGTATTGTTCATTGTTATTTTCAATTGGTTACTTGATGATTACTGAGCTAGTTGATGAGATGGTAGGCTGGATTTGATAAAACTTTGAGCTGCAAAGATCATTGCTTTGGAGTATTGTAACTGTTTTGGACATCAATAATACAATCACGTTCACAGGATTGATGAACTATGTTAATGGTGATGTTATCCTTCTTTGTCAATGTTTCCCTTCTGTTTTCCATATTGTCCATCATTTCTCTGATAAAAGAACAAAAAATTTAGATTAAGATATGCTATCTTGGTACCTTAATTCTATCTGCTTTTTTTCATCTTAATGTTTTCTTCTGCAAGGTCTGATTAGAGAATTCTTAATTGCTCTCTAGTTCCACCTAGCCTGTTGTCTTGAAAATGATTCAGTAGAGTCCAACAAAAGAAGTCTATGGTATGACCTATCCTTTGGTTTTGCTTGAAATGTTATTTTCTAGGTCTTTCTTTGAAGTTTACTTATTAGAGTCTAGCCAAGGAAGTCTATGGTTTTCCTTGTCCTTTGGTTTTGCTTAAATTGTTGCTTTAGATATCTTTGAAGTTTGAGTAAAGAATTCTTAATTCCTCTTTAGTTTCGTTGACTGTTATCTTAAATTTTTTCTTTGTCTGAAATTAATCTTAGGATTTATGGATTGTTGTCTTAAGGTTTGCTTAGTAGAGTCTAGCCAAAGAAGTCTATGGTTTTCTATGTCCTTTGGTTCATCTTAAACAGTTAACTAAAAGGCTTTTCTTGTTGAAGTAGGGTTAAAGGATTATTAATTTCCCTTTAGTTTTACTAATTTCACAACTTACTGTCATTTCATATTCCATCTAATCTAAAGGGATCCACTTGATATAGTTAGTTTTCCCTATGAAAACCTTTGCAGAGTTGATGAAAAATTAAATCCTTTTATGACTCCATAGCCCAATGGATTAATTCTGCCTGCAGTCTATCTATTCAACTGAAACACTCAATGAATTAATCAACCCAACCATTCTATCAATCAACCAAAAAAAAACAAATTGTCCTAGAACTTCATAACTAGCCTAAAATTAGAAAACATAAGCTTAAAGATAAATCATTTGCAAACACAAACATAGAGAGAGCCCTCTTTGAGTCCAGGAATGCTAGGTCCTTGGACTCCAAAGTGGTTTGATGCAGTTCCCTGCAGAGTTGTTCTTGCCAATATTGAAAATCATGGGGATCCAACACAACAGAGAGGGAAGATACAAGAATATATTCATTTTTCTTATTATCAACAAAATTAGACTCACCATACTTGGAATTTCTTGACCTCTTAAAGGTTTCCCATTTCCACAATGATCAGAGGAGCCTTCCTTTTTCCTTTGAACTTGTTGTTCCTTTGATTTCCATTCCCCCTGAAGTTATTGTTGTCATCATCCCTGGGAGAGTCCCTTCTATTGGAGCACTCTATTGCATAGTGACCAGACTCGTTACAAGTGTAATATCTTCCCTTCCTTCCTTTGGGCCATGCTTTACCATCGTTTTGATTCCTTGGGCCACCATGGTTCTTCTTCTTTGCATGAGCGGTGAAGGTAGTAGGTTCACCTCTATTTCCATTAGAGGGGTGATCTCTCGCCATCATTCTTGTCTCCTCTTGAGTGCATCTAGTCTAAAATTCATCAAAATCAAGAATCATATTATTATTAAGAATCGTAGTATTAAATACATACCAGTATTGGGAAAGTCCTCCAAGAGAAATGAGGATGAGCTCTCGATCAACTACTTCTCCTATGGCAAGGAGATCATTCCTGATTTCTGTGAGCCTCATAAAATATGGAGGCTCTTGAATCTTCCCCTGCACATAGTCCATGAAATCTTGATCTTCTAATGCCAAATCCAAGGAAATATTCCATGCATGATAATTAGACTTGTCAGTCAACTTATCATCAGACCATTGGTTCTTGACAAGAATTCTTCTTCGGTGATTTATTTTCACACTATCTTGGGCTTTGTCTTCACCTCAGCTCTGATACCATGTTAATTTTAGATAAACAAGGTATGTTCTATATGCTTAATGCAATTTTACTTTAATCTTTCTTATAGGCCCAATTCAATTCATAAACATGAAAATAAAATGTTTATAGAACATAATAATAGATCAACAAAAGACAAGACAAATAATGTAGATTAGGTTTTACAATTCTTCTTGTCCAACAACAATAGAGAGTGTTGTGTGTTACGATGGTCAATAGGATGCATCATCCAACAAAGTATTTAACATAAGATCAACCAACCTTCCAAGTGTCACACACACCCCTCAAAGATAGCTCCAAAAGTCAATGCAAGTCAACAAAAGAATTCTTGATCGAGATTTCCAACATCATCCATATTTTGGGCATCCATTTCGTACATCATTTTTGGCATCCATATTTCCGTCATCATCCATATTTTTGGCATCCATTTCCGACATCATTTCCGACATCCAGATTTCCAGCATCATCCATATTTCCGGCATCCAAATTTCTGGCATCCATTTTCGACATTATCCATATTTCCATCATCATCCATATTTCCGGCATCCATATTCACACGTGGGAGGGAAAGAAGTCTCTTCTAGGCTATACGAACCAATCATATCATGAGGAATGTGTGTGATGAGATGATGATGAAATTGACATCATCTCTCTCCAATTTATATTAGTTAGTGAGGGTTTGTGACATATCTATTAGGCTTGTGAGCCTACATTACAAATCTGGCTGACCTAGCACATGTGTGGAAAAACAAATCAAAATATATGTTCAGCTCATCCAAACAAGATGATCTTTAGATCAATCTTGCACCTCTCCAAAAAAGGAATCCAAAAAAAATATAATCATCATCATATGAGCAGTGCAGCCTAGATTTTGGACCTTGTTTCCCAAAATTAACAGTGTTGCTACTCTGACAACAGAGCGTGATGGTTAAATAAGAAAGGCCGCTCTAAAAAAATTGGCAAATGCTTACAAGATTCTCAGTACTTTGTTTTGGATACAAGATTTTTTTTTAATGATCTAAAACTATTTAATTAGAATATATCTCAACATAGATTTATTAGTTATATTCTACATAAGCCACATATTATTGAAAAAGTAATCTACATGGTTGAAATTGTCAGCATAAATTTCAAGTTATGATTCAATATATTCCTTTCAATTTATAATTGTGCACTGCTAATTTGGTGTCTGTTTGTTGCTTTTGTACTTATTCTCATTTTATCTTTTGTGGATTTGAGAAACAGTGAAGGTGTTATACTTGATTTCATATCATTGAAAGTCATAGTAATTTAGTCTAGAAAGGAAAGATTTGCAAATCTCAAACTTAGACATTAGAATATGTTTATCACCTTTTTAAATAAATCAAAAATAAGATCAACATGACATAGTCTTATTCTATCATATTTTCATAGTGGAACAATGGCCCTTTGTATTTGATGTGTTCCTTACCTCCGACTAATTTAGCTCCAATTTCTTTTCATCCACCATATAAATGTTTTAATCTTACAATTATTTGTCAAATTTATTGAAGACTTGCATGTTGCTTCATATTTCATAAATTGTATTTGCACATCTTGCTCCTTGTGTAAATATTTTAAAAACTCGATTTGTTACTTGACTCTGGTGTGGGCAGGTTACAAGAAATATGATTGGAAAAAGGATGGGGAGACAATGCAAATCATGTCCCGGATATGATTTGTATGTTGTTGGAGATCCTTTAGGCACCTAAGCCATCAACTTTGGAAATGTTTCTAGGAGGTATTTCCATGCTTTTTTATGTTGTGATTCTTTCACCTCATGGTTATTTTGGGCAAGCAAATGTTTTTATGAATGCTAGAAAAGACATCTATGGAAAGCTGTTTTTTTTTAATAATTGCAATGTCCATTCCATGATATTCTCTCTTTTTTGTTTGATTATATTTTGAACATTTCTTTTGATTTTGTTTTGTTTTTTAACTATGAAATTGAAAATACTTGGTATCATGCCCATTTAAACAACCAAATCTTGAAGATGAAATTAGTATTACACGATATTGATTGAAATCTTTTTAGTTGTTTTGTGTTAAAAGATTTTCATGACTATTAGAAAAAATTACTTTCATGTTGTTATTTAAACACATGTTTTTTATATACTTGACCATGTGTATGTGTTAGAGAATGAAATTTTGTTGTGAATAAAAATACAATTATTAGACATCACATCTCATATTACTTGTTTTCACAAGTTATGTACAACTTGAGTTTTTTAGCATGTAACTTATTTCACATGACCGTGCCTAAGCTTTCCCTGAATGTTGAATACTGAGTTAGTAAAGTGTTTTCTTTATAGTGACATTTTATTTTCTTTGTTTATATAGGTCATCTAGCTACATAGTGGCCACTATTGCCCAACTGAAGAAAACTTGTTTGAGTTTCTGCTTTTATCGGGAAAAAATGACTTTGACATTCCTGATGTTGAGCTATATGTTGTATAAATCATTTACAGTCTACTTCAGTTTATATTCTATTGTTCATCATCTTTCATGTCTTACACTCTGCATTGTATCTTCTTTTGTTTTTATAAAAGGAACTCATTATTGATGGTAAGAAGTACAAATTGAAGTGACAAATGCAAAAAGAGTGAGAGAAGAGACCGTTCTAGTCATACCCTTTGAGCCAATATCCTGCATAAGATACACACATAAAGACTGATGGTAAAGTCTTCAAAGTTGGTGAATTCACCTGCAATATGGGGAGACAATGCATAACATGTCTTGGATATGATTCATTTGTTGTTAGATATCCTTTAGGCACATGCACCATCAACTTTGGAAATGTTTCTAGTAGGAATTCATATGGCTTGTAATGTTCTAATTATTTCACCTCAGCATTATTTTAGGCAAGAAAATGTTTTAGGAATGCCAAACACGACATCAGTGGACATGTAAACAATTTTTTTATAATTGCAATTTCCATTCCATGATATCCTCTCTTTATTGTTTGATTGTATTTTGGACGTTTCTTTTGATTTTGTTTTGTCGTTTAACTATGAAATTGAAAATACTTGGTATCTTGTCCATTTAAAAAACAACCAAAGCTTGAAGATGAAATTAGTATTACACGATATTTATTGGAATGCTTATAGCTATTTTGTGGTAAAAAAATTTCATGAATATCATAAAAGTTTACTTTCATGTTGTTATTTGAGCACATGTTGTTTATATACTTGACCAAATTCATGCATTAGAAAATGAAATGTTTCTACGAATAAAATGACAAGGACTAAACATGACACCTCATATTATTTTTTTTCACGAGTTATCTACAACTTGAGTTTTTTAGCATATAACTTAGTTGACATGATTGTTCCTAAGCTTTCCGTGAAGGTTGAATACTAAGTTACTAAGGTGTTCCTTTCTATATATGGTGACATTTTATTTTCCTTGTTTATACAGGTCATCTAGCCACATTATAGTGGCCAATATCGCCCAACTAAAGAATTTTTTTTCGAGTTTCTCACTTGTATGGTGGAAAATGGCTTTGACATTACTGATGTTGAGGTATATTTCGTATAAACTATTTATAGTCAAATTTGCTTCATATTCTAGTGTTCATTATCATTCATGTCTTATAGTCTACATTGTATCTTATTTTGCTTTTAGAAAATGAACTCAGTATTGATGGTAAGAAGCATAAATTGAAGAAAGAGTAGAGAAATAACATTGGAGTGAAAAATGAAAAAAGAGAGAGAGAAGAGAATTGGTCTAATGATAGCCTTAGAGCCAAAATCCCACATAATACATGCATAGATATTGATGGTTAGGTCTTCAGAGTTGGTGAATTTACGTGCAATGCCTTGGCAACACAACGATAATGATTTGAAGTGATGAAACACCATTTCATGTCTAAATTGTAATCCAACCAACATTAAGTTGGAAACTCATTGTAAGACTTTAATATCTCATATAATATAATTTATGTGGTTGAAATTATTTATAATTGCACTTGATATTGTTTAGTATTATAATTAACATATGCAACTTTATGTTTTCATATTAGATGAACATGCACATTGTATGATATTTTTTAAAGCATAAAAATTAATTTATGTTGATTAATAATGAACACATAAAATCAATTTATAATTACTAATTTAGTAGTTTAATTGATTAATGATCAACACAAATAAAATAAATATATGACTAAATTAGTCGTTTATATTGATTATTAATGAAAATAAATGAAATGAATATAAACTACTAAATTATTCGTTTATATAATGAATATGAAACTACCAAAAAAAGATAAATAACCACTACAAATGATAAAGTTGTGATTACAAATAATGACTAAATTTTTCATATATATGACTATTAGTAGATAATTTATAGTATCTTGTAACACGACCAAAAATTTAGTCATATTTCCTTGGTCATTAATTAGTTTCAAATGATGAATACAATTTGCATATATATGACTATTAGTAGCTAATTTACATTATCTTATAACACGACCAAAATTTTGGTCATATTTCTTTGTTCATTAATTGGTTTTATCGTGTGATTATATAGTAATATATTTTGTTGTATACTTGGTCATTAATTGTGACAATTAATGACTAAATATACTACTAGACAATAAAATTGAGATAACTAATTAATGACTAGGCTAAAAACGACTAAAATTTGGTCATGTTATAAGATACTGTAAATTACCTACTATTGGTTACCGATCGAAAAATAGTCATTTATATGAAAATTTTAGTCATTTTTTTAGTAACTAACTAGCTATTTTGTACTAGTGGAGCTTTGGTGCACTTGATCTCTCACTTCCTTGGTTGCCTTTGATTTCGAGTTGTTGGAGGGAAAATCGAGGATCCCTTGGCTTCCTTTGGGAGTTAAGGAGGTGGACAATCCCCCTAGAATCTCTCCTTTGTGTCGACTCTGAGCTTTAATTGTAAAATCTTCACCCAAAGTGAAATATATTTCATGATTATCCTGCATTTAACCCATATTAGGCATTTGAAGTATGATAAGCCTTAATCCCCATCTACAGTAGCAACATAAGACCATAATATAATTTAAATGTGAGAAAGAGAGTCTTAATTAGGCTAAAAAGGTGACAATTAACCCGTCCAATTATACCTAACGATGTAGCTCATCAATATGCATGCCACAACGCCTTATATATGTAAGTTTCCTTACAAGTCGAGTCTAATCACCCAAATTTTGTTGCAAAGGCACGTACGACCCAAGATATGGGCCCCACCCAAACACTGAAGGTTCAGAAGTGTCTCTAGTAGAAACGATCGAGTGATGGAAATAAGTACTTCGTTACTACTGTGATGATAAGTACTCCGTATAACATAAATAAAAGGAACCAAAATTCTTCCAAATTGATGCTACTGAAAACATTTCAATAGATGAAGTCCCCATTCCTAAAGTGATTGAGGAAGAAGCGGGCGAAACTCAGGTAGATCTACATCATGATCTCGCAACTACTCTAAATGAGCCAGTTATATCACTACATGCTTTGTTTGGAATTTATTTTCCCCAAACTCTCAAAATATGCGGCTTCATTAAACGTCGACCAGTAGTCGTGATGATTGATAGCGAAAGCACTCATAACTTTTTCCATAAGTGCATAGTTGAAGCAATCACGGCATTGTTTTATAAGGGCGGTTTTATAATGGGGGTTATCACCTTAAAGCCAACATGTTTTCCATTGAAATGATTCATCACAACATTCTCATTGGCGCATAATGAATTCACACACTAGGCCCTATCACAATTGATTTCCAGGAGTTACATATGAGATTTATGTAAGAAGACCACACTCATACACTACGAGGACTCAAAGCAAGTGCTCTTACTCTCATGATCTAACATCAAATGGATAATATTTTAAAAAAGGGCCATCATCAGGTAGTAGCCCAATTTAATTCCATCCAAGCCATTTAATCCACTTGACCCCCTATTCATCTAGATATGCAATAGGTCTTATATCGCCACCAATGTGGCTTTGACAAACCCAAGGAACTACCACTTTTTCAGGGTGATCATGATCATATCATCCCTCTAGTCACGAGGCTCAGTCGTGAAATTTACACCCATATCACTATCCTTTTTCCCAAAAGAATGATATTGAACAAATCATCAAGGAGCTCCTCGAATCTGGGGCTATTCTTCTTAGCATTAGCCCTTATTCATATCTTGTGGTTATGGTTTTAAAGAAGGATGGAGAATGGTGCATGTATCCTGCATTTCGAGCCCTTAACAAGGTCAATATCAAGGACACATTCCCTATTCCAGTAGTTGATTATTTGCTTGATGAACTACATGGTGCTAAATTTTTTACCAAGCTCGACCTTCGCTCAGGCTATCATGAAATCCGCATGAAGGAAGTTGACATCCCCAAAATGGATTTCAGAACTCATGAAGGCCATTATGAATTCTTGTTCATGCAATTTTTTATTTTTAATGCTCCCTCCACTTTTCAGATCCTCTTGAACCGCCTTCTGGAACCTTATCTCGGAAAATTTGTCCTGGTCTTTTTCGATGACATTCTCATCTACAACATCACATGCGACAATCACCTTAACCAGGTTGACCGAATACTACAATTTATAAAATATCATAAATTATTTGTCAAAATATATAAGTGCTTCTTTGGCATGGAAGAAGTTGAGTATTTGGGATACACTGTGGGACATGACGGAAAAAACAATGATTCGAAGAATATTCGAGCAATCTAGGATTGGCCCCAACCAAAAACCTTGAATATTTTGAGGGGATTCTTAGGTCCCATGGGCTACTATCACAAATTTGTTAGCAGTTATGGATGCATTACATGTCCCCTCACTAATATTATGAAGAAAAATTCATTCCTATGGACTGACACAACACAATAGGATTTCTTGACTCTCAAACAGGCCATGTGCTCCACTCTAATATTGGCATTACTTGACTTCACAAAATCATTTGTGACTAAATGTGATGCTTCAGGTATGAGAATTGGTGTCGTATTAATGCAGGAAGGTAGACCATTGGCCTTCACCAGTAAAAAACTTAGTGGAAAACATCTAGGACAATACACATATGAGAAAGAAATGATGGCTAGTTTACATGCAATAGACACTTAGCACCCATAATTATTGGGGAGACAATTCCAAATCTGCACTAACCATCATAGTCAAAAATATTTTCTCGAGCAACAACTATCCTCTCCACATCAAAATACATGGCTAAAAAAAAGTTTGGGTATGATTATGAAATAATTTATAGAAAAGGGTGTGACAATGTACTAGTTGATGCTTTATCATGCCAATTTGAGGATGAGGGAACCCTTTTGTCACTCTCTCTACCCAAATCAGATTGGATTGAGGAAGCCTTCAATGAATGGTTCTCCCACCCCTCCATTTCCCAACTCGTTAATAACTTGAGAGCAGATCCCAATGGCTCCACAAACTACTCTTGCTAGGATGAGGTTCTTTGTTACAATAATCATATAGTGCTCTCCCCAAACTTATCTCTCAAAAGCCACATCTTGGCTTAATTGCATTCATGTCCAACTAATGGACATTTAGGATTTTAGAAGACTTATGCACATGCACACTTCTCCTTCTTTTGGACTGACGGGAAAAATAACATTCTTATTTTGTTATTGAATGTGATGTATGCCAATACAACAAAGGGAAAAAAATCAAGCAATCAGGAACCTTGCAACCTTTACCACTCCCTTCTTCCATGTGGATAGATATTTCCATGGATTTCATTACAAGTCTCCCAAAGATCGAAAACAAATCCGTTATCATGGTGGTGGTTGACAGGCTTTAAAAATATGCCCATTTTTGTGCTCTACCCCATCCATTTACGCCAACATTGTGGGCACAAATTTTCATGGACAAAATATTCAAAGTGCATGGCATGTCGAATTCCATTTTGTCGGATCCCAACCCCACTTGCACCAGAAAATTTTTGCAGGAAGTTTTTAAGTTCCAGGGCATAAAACTCCAACTAAGTACATCTTGTCATCCCAAAACCGATGGTAAAACATAAGTAGTCAACAAATTCTTGGAGACCTATATGCGGTGTTTCACCTTCGACAAGCAACATCAATGGGTACAATGGATGCTTTTAGCTAAAGGGTTGTATAACACTAAATATCATGAAGCCACCAAGATGATGCCATATCAGGTCGTGTATGGAAAACTCCCACCATCACTAGCTTCTAACATCCCCAATTGTTCTAAAGTGCAGGAAAATTATCATCTCCTACAAAATTATGCAGCCATGATCACTCATCCCAAAGCTAACCTACATCAGGCTCAGAATAAAATGAATCAACAGGTCGATCATCATCGATCTGAACATTAATTTCAGGTAGGTGATCGGTGTTCCTCCGACTCCAACCATATTTTGAGATCACTCTCAAAGAAATTTTTTGTCAGAAACTAGCACAAAATTCTATGGACCTTATCAGGTACTTCAACGTATAGGAGTCGTCACCTACAAAGTGGCTTTACCGACTACTTCAAGGATCCACCCAGTATTTCATGTCTCATGCCTTAAGAAAGTTGTGGGGAATAATTGCAGAGTTAAAACAAGTCTGCCATAATTTTATGAGGAAGGCTCACTTTGGCTCCAACCAAAATTGGTCCTCGATACTTGTGAACGAAATCTTTGTGGCCGAACAATCAAGGATGTAATAATCAAGTGGAAAGACACCTCTCCAGAAGATACGACATGGTAACATACCGCTATTCTTTAGCAATTTCCATAGCTTTATGCTTGAGGATGAGGCTAATTTTGATGGGGGAGGGCATGTTATGATCCAAACCTAACCCCTTTATCTATGTAATAAGCCCGGGAAGGCCTAGTTTGAGTCATATTTAGCTAGTTGAGTCAATAAAGCCCGTAAGTGGTTATCCGCATTAATAATAATTGTAAGTGGTTGACCCAAATTATAGAAAACGAACCACAATTAGTTATAAATGGGTCATAGTTAATCAATAAAGTGGTTAACCCATGCTATGTCACTAGTAGTTAGGGTTTTGGATGTCATTAGGCTATAAATAGTCCTAGATAGAAGGAGTAAGCATTGTGTTGTATTGTTATTGAGCTCTGCTCTACTTGAGGTTTCCCCCTCGAAGAGGCAAGTGAACATTGTATTCTAATTTTGAACAATAAAATATCTTTGTTGCTTGTCTCTTTCCATGTGATATCAATCGGTTTCGCCTATATTGTTTCATATTTCTAGTATTCAGGATTTTCTTGCAGGTCAAGTGCATAACATTTATTAATGTGTTGATTTGTAATTTCACTTTCAAAAAAACCTTAACCTTTTTCTTCAAACCACAGATTTATCTCCTCCTTAGTGAGATTCCACTTTCCCTTCATTAAGAGATCCCAGTCTCAGCAATGGAACCATTTTTTGGTGTTGGGGAAGGTATGAGTCACGTTAGAGCACATAATTTGGCCAAAATGGCCCCACTAGACACCGACACTTTTGGCATCACTTGCAATATAGATGAAGTCTCACTCGAGGCACTTACGAGGAATGAAGGAAGCTGAATTCTACAGTGGTGAAGAGAATTGAAATCTGTGTGAAAACCATCCTCTTTAATATTCTATAGTATTGAATTCATAGACATAGACTAGACCCAGTCTCAAGCTTTCGTATCGAAATTCTAAGAAATTTGAAAGGGTATTTCATTTTGATATATGGCGCTATAACATACATAAAAAAATTCAACGTATTATATCCCACTTAGAAATTTACTTCAATATACTGAAAATAAGCATAACCTAATGTGTCATGCAACCTCCACATCAGACACATGAATTGGGACTGTCTAGCTATCAACCATTTTCTATTCATATTTAGAAGGGAACTAGAAACATCATTACAACATTACCACTTTTACCCCATATCAGCTCACCAACCTATTAAAATAGCATTACAATATTACAATAGATAATGTGTACAAATTTTTCTTTAATGAATACCCCTAATTAACCCCAAAATTTAACCAAACCATTTGGTTTCACCTATTTATAGATGATTATTTGGACTCAAGCCGAACCGTGACCATGGAAGATATTTACCAAGAGATAGTGGACTGACTCGTAAAAACAACTATATAATTTTATCCAAAATTGTGTTTTTTTAAAAACACCAACCCACCTAGCAGAGCAATATTAAACCAAATTTATAAATAATAGAAATTAATTAAATATAATTTTTATTATAATATTAATATAAATATCATTTCATGTTATGAATGGAGGAATTATTATATTAATATAAATATCATGTTAGTAATGGAGAACTTAATAGATTCTCTTAATATTAATAAAGAAGATTTTATGTAAGGACATAACGAACTTCTATTCTCTTCGTCTTGAAATTTGGCGAGCACGGGTGTTGTCCAACAACTGTGTACATTATATATTTGGATTTCACGTTTGGACCATTATATGTATATATGAAGTTTTGGCAGATAAAATATGCACAGAATTGAAAAGAAGGATTTGTAGCTCTCAGGTGAGTACTGCACCTAGAGACTACACTCAAAACTGAGAGATCACTCTCGTACACTCTACATTCATGAATCAGAAATTACATCATTAAATACATCACTAGTAATCAGGAAGTTGCAAACAAACTCCTAAAATCTAGGAACAAATCCTAAACTAAGGAGATACGTTACAACTTGTGTAACCTTTTCTCCATTAATACAAAATAATATAATTATTTTCAACTCCCCCCCTTAATGGAGAAAGGATTATCCTGAACTCCTAGCATCCTTCTAAACAATTCAAACTTCACACGTGAAAGAGGCTTTGTAAAAATATTAGCCACAATGTCACAAGTTTTACAATATTCAACAAGAATTTCTTTTGACTGTAGTTTCTCTCTGACAAAATGGAACTGAGTGTCTATATGTTTGGTGTTTTTATGAAACACTGGATTGCATGCTAATTTAATAGTGCTCTGGTTATCGCTTTTGATGGAAGTAGAGTTCTTCTGTTCTTCTCCTGCATCATTGAGAAGCCTTCTCAACCAGATCGCTTCACACATTGCTGCACACAATGCTTGGTACTCATCTTCACATGAAGACAGTGCTATAGTGCTTTTCTTTTTGCTGCTCCATGCTCTGACCCCGGATCCTATCCTGAATGCGTAACCTGTGATAGACCTTCGATCATCTAGGTTACCTGCCCAGTCTAAATCTGAAAAACCTGCTAGAATAACATCAGATGTGTCAGTGTATAAAATGCCATAATTAACAGTACCACAAAGATACCTCAACACGCTTTTTGCTGCTACCTAGTGACTTTCAAGCGGTTTTGACATGAATTGGCTCAACACACTAACAAAGTATGCCAAGTCCGGTCTGGTTGTTGTGAGATATATCAAACTCCCAACCAGCTATCTGTACATTGTGGCATCCACCTCCTTAGTGCCATCATCACTGCACAACTTCAAATTCTGCTGCAAAGGTGTCGCTGCTGACCTACACTAATCCATGCCAAACTTTTCCAACAGATTTCTAGCATACTTTCCTTGGGGAAGAAAATTTTGCCCAGTATCTCTCCATACTTCCAATCCCAGACAGTAGTGGAGACTTCCGAGATCTGTCATTTCAAAAAATTGTGCCATAAGCCTTTTGATTTCTTTGATTAAATTATCTGCATTTCCTATTATAATCATATCATCTACATACAAAGAAATCAAAATAATCTGCCCCTGCGTATTGTACTTGGTATACAAATTTGGGTCATTCAAAATCCTATGAAAACCATGCTCTAAAAAGAAAGAATCAATATTTTCATACCAAGACCTATGTGCTTGCTTTAATCCATATAGTGCCTTTTTTAATTTGCAAACAAGATGTTCCTGCCCCTGCTTTACAAACCCTTCTGGCTACACTAAGTAAATTTCTTCTTTTAATTCACCATTTAAAAATGCAGATTTGACATCAAGCTAGTGTAGCTCCCAATTATGTTTATTTGCTAGAGAGATAAGCATTCTGATAGTGTTTTACTTTGCTATAGGTGAAAAGGTATCATCAAAATATATACCTTCTTGCTGTGAGTACCCCTTTGCAATCAGCCTAGCTTTTAGTTTTTCAATGCTTCCATCTGCATTCATTTTTGGTTTAAACATCCATTTACATCCTATGGGTTTTTTATTCTTAGGCAGTTCAACTAAATCCCAAGTGTTATTTCTAAGAATGGATTCTATCTCTTCATTCATTGCAGCCCTCCATTCCTCAGATTAACTAGCTTCTTTGTAATTAGTGGGCTCTACAATGTTCAAAATATTTGACATCAAAGCATAGTCTTTCAATCTTAATGGTTTTTGAGTGTTCCTACCTGATCTCCTTGGTAGGGGACTTACCTCAAATTTGTTTTCTTCAGATCTAGTTGGGCTTGCATTATCACCTTGTTCCTGTTCTTCTTTCTGCTCCTGTTTCTGCTCCTGCTCTCTTTCATCCTCGCTGCTTTCATCCATCAACAATGGAATGTGTCAATCATCACCAATGTCATCTTTCCCTTCTTGAACCTATTCATGAAACACTACATCCCTGCTTGCAAATATCTTATGATACTTAGGATTGAACAACTTATATGCCTTAAATTCTGTGCCATAACCAACAAATATGCATTTAACAGCTTTAGGGTCTAATTTATTTCTATCAGATTTGGGTATATGGGCAAATGCTTTCGACCCAAATACTCTTAGATGATTTACTACTGGTTCGAGTCCATATAGAGCTTCAAAAGCGGTTTTGAAGCCAAGATACCTAGTAAGACTTCTGTTCTTTAAATATACAACAGTATTAATAGCCTCTGCCCAAAAACTATTAGATAGACCCTTACCTTGTAACATGCTCCTTGCGCACTCCACTAAGGTTCTGTTCTTGCGCTCTGCCACTCCATTCTGCTATGGTGTGTGTGGAACTGTAAATTACTAAACAATCCCGTGAGATTTGCAGAATTTCATGAATTCCCCTAACTTGTATTCCCCCCCTTGATCAAAGCGGAGAATTTTTATACTTTTTCCAAATTGTTTTTCCGCCAAGGTTTTAAATTCTATAAAATACTGGAAAGTCTGACTCTTTTTACTCAGAATATAAACCCATGAATATCTAGTGCAGTCATCAGTAAATAACAGAAAGTAATATGCTCCACCTAGTGACCTTGTCTGCATAGGTCCGCATATATCAGTGTGCACTAGTTCTAGAATGTTTATTTCCTTCCTTCTATCATGCACAGGAAACTATTCTCTATGCATTTTACCTAAGGCACATCCATCACAATTTAACTGAGTATTATGAAAGATAGGGAGTCCCTCAGCCATACCTTTTCTCTTCAATAACATGAGGTCCTGCAAATTCAGATGACCAAATCTCTGATGCCAGAGTTGTTCGGCTGTCGATTCACCTGCAACCATGGCTTGCTGTGGTATACTCTTTACATCCAGTTTGTATAAGCTTCCTACGTGCACGCCTGTTGCAACAATTTCTTTCCTGCAATCATTTATGACACAATGAGTCTTGAAGAATTCGACTTGCATATCTTGATTAGTTATCATGGATACAGATATCAGATTTTTCTTAATTCCAGGTACATATAAAACATTTTTAAGATGACTGATTTTACCATTTGGTAGCTTTACTGGAATATCCCCATAGCCTCTAATCTCGTATCCACTATCATCTCCTAGATAAATTTTTGATCCATATGTCCTTTCTTCAAGATTTTCAAAAAATTCCATTTTACCTGCCATGTGAGAGGATGCCCCAGAATCGACATACCAGATGTCATCCTCATTGGATGCTAAAAGGGCACAGTTAGCTATGAACAATCGAAATTCGTGACTGTAATCTTCATCTTCTTCAACAAAATATCCTCTATGCTTTTCTATCGCCAACTTTTTCTTTGCATCATCTGCCTGCTTCTTAAAGCATTCATTCTGTATATGACCCTTCTTTCCACAATAATAACATTTTTTACAGGGTTATTTACAATCATACCTTTATATAGACTCTTCTGCGATGCACCTCCTCTTCTCTGCTGCTGTTGAAACTGTGATTGCTGCTGTGGCTGCTTTCCTCTGAATCGTTGTTTTGCCATCAGAGCAAGATCATCGCTCTGGGGTTTCAAATTTTTCCGCCGCTCCTATTCTTGCAGCAAGATCCCTGTCATATCTTCAAATGTAGGCGCTTTCTCCCTTGCCGCCAATCCAGTGATGAACATTTGAAATTCATCTGTCATCCCATTCAGAGTGATTGTGATGAGATCGAAATCATTCACCTTCTCTCCGATGTCTCCCAATCCATCTTTCACATCTTTAATTCGTGCTATAAACGCAGCAGCAGTTTCACTTTCGTCCATCTTCATTGAAAACAACTTGCTTTTGAGTGCCATAATTTGACTTTTATTCTGGGTCTGATACAAACTTTTGATGGTCGTCCAAATCTCTGCGGATGTTTTACAGTCTCTGATGTGAGGGATAATGTTGTCCTTGACGGACATATTCAGCAAAACTTTTGCCTTGTTTTCTCGCTTATCCCACTCTTGCTCCTGCGTATTTGCCCCGTTGTGTGAATTCGGCCTCTGCTCATCTCCTGTAACTATCGACCATGCATTCGCACCCTCAAGCAAGGTTTGAATCTTAAACTTCCAATTTTTGAAGTTAGATCCATCGAGTTTTCCAAACTCGTGGAGATAAGATTCCATAGTATTACTCACTCTGAACTGATCTAAAAGTAAATGAATCTACCCAACTGATTCAGGAAAAAAAAAATACCTGTCAGATCTTGACACCTAATCTGCCATTGCTCTGCTGGTTCTCCTGATCCACTCACTGTATCTTCGATTCAAATCCAGCAATATCTAACAAATATGCAAAATGATCTCACTTTAATGAGCAAATCCGCTGTTTCCCAATACAGCCACAAAATTGATCCAATCTGCCTCTCCTGGATAGATTCGCAACTTCTCCGATCTACAACTCCCACAGATTGTCCAGGAAAGGTGAGGCTTCCCGCGGATCTCCTTGAAGGTGAGGTGGTGCCTTCCCGAGCGAAAAATCCACGCCCAAATGAAATCGATGCAAGGTAAATCTCTTGGCATGATTTTTCCGTGCGTTTCCACGCCAATCCCGTGATTCGACGTGGTGGCGCGGTTATAGGCCGAACAGATGCGCCAATTGTGCTTCTTGGTGTGACTGTCAGTGCGAAAAGCACGCCAACCCCCTTCTGCTCAGAAAATTAAAAAATCATCTGAGTCCGTGAGCTAGGTGTTACTGCAGTCCACCTGCTCGGTCGAGCACAAAGCTCTATGAGCACACAACTCTCGTGTACACACGGCCACAAAGGCATTTTTAGCCACGAAGGCGATTCTGCCACAAAGGCAAGCTGGCCACAAAGTCGATTCAGCCACAAAGGCAATAAAAGATCAGGCTCACCCAATCTGAGCTCTGATACCAAGATAAAATATGCACAGAATTGAAAATAAGGAGTTGTAGCTCTCAGGTGAGTACTGCACCTGGAGACTACACTCAAAACTGAGAGATCACTCTCGTACACTCTACATTCATGAATCAGAAATTACATCATTAAATACATCACTAGTAATCAGGAAGTTGCAAACAGACTCCTAAACTCTAGGAAAAAATCCTAAACTAAGGAGATACGTTACAACTTATGTAACCTTTTCTCCATTAATACAAAATAATATAATTATTTTCAACTTTGGATCTGTAAAAGCTCACGACCAGCTTTTTTAGTTAGTCATCACATGGTGGTCTTTGAAATTAATTCTCTTCTAAAAAGAATAGTTATGTCTTGGAAAATAATAGTTTATATTCCAAAGTTTTTTGGAGCATTGAACTGCAAATACTTGTGTGGAGCATATAGTGATTTCCCATAAAAGCTAAATGAGAGAAAGCAAAATGGAAGCATGGAATATTTTGTCTTTGTAGAAGTCAACTTTTGAGAGTTTGGTACAAATAACTAGCGGCTTTAAGAGGCTATGTACGCTAAAAATTGTGGAGATGGTATTAAATAATATCCGTATTACAACAACATTCAAAGAAACTATGATCCTTCAGTTCTTATGAAAGACTAAGAGAGATAGATGCTTATTTTTCCTTTTTATTTTATTTAACATCAGCTTGATATCATAAATAGAAGGAAATATAGTTTCTTCAACTACATGGATTTTAGAGGAACAATTTCTTATGAACTTAGAAATATGGATGGATTTTTCTAGAACATGGTAGTGACCTCTGTGAGCATGTGATTGTGTTTTATATAAAGCATACACTTTAGTAAATTTATGGGTACAATTATACTATTTTCCTGAATAATTGGTGAGAATAACTAATGGCCATGTATTTCTTTATATGGAATTATTTCAATATAATAGCTACTAGTTAGTGATTGCAAATAAAAATTTGATTTAGCAGTGTGAAGCAACTGGAAGTATAGCTTAGTATGGATGGTTTTGATGAATCCCAATCTATGAAATTTCAAAATGGATAAAGACGTTAGTGAATAATCAACTAGATAAAAGATTTAGACAAGTACTCATTAAGGTAGAGTGTAAACTAAGCCAAAAAAACTGAATAGAGTAATTTCATTCACCGTCCAAAATCTCTTCCAACACTATATAACCCTTTATAAATATATAACCTTTTTTTAACAAAAAGTCTATTAAAGTGTTTAGTAGACATGAGAAAATTGTTTAAACTTAAATTCTAAAATAATGTCTTCCATGATGGACATGTATAGATTCCATAGTTGATATTTTACATTTATCTAATTCATTTTCGTTTTCAAATTTTCAAATATATAGATATTGAATATTTATATGTCCAAGATACATTTTACTAACAAATTTTAAAAAATAGACTTATCTAAATTTTTAGTTGTGACACCTAAACCCTCTTTAAATTTTACATAATACTCATACAAAACCTAAAAGAGTCTTCTAACACAATTGAAATTTTGAAAATTTTCAAATCTTATAAAATAAATCTCATGTAATAAATCTATATATTTGAACATTACTCTTTATCTTAAATGATACCCTTTTCATAAAAAATAAAAAATAAAAACATTTAAAAAAATTAAAATGTAAGAACATATCCTAAAATATAAAATATATTGAATAAGATGGAAAACCAAATATTTCATAATTCTAATCATGAAACAACTCTAAAATTTTAGAATTATATTTTTTTAGTCGAATCAAGATCACAAACACTCATCATTTGAAATTCCTTACAACATGTTTTTCTACACCTCAAATTTTTTCAACCTTGTTCCATAAAATATTAGAATATGAACCTCCTAAAAGACCATTCTTACAAAACATGTAGATACATAGAGAATATGTATTTATTTTCTTCCATATTACCAAGCCAAAACAATTTTCATAAAGCAATCAAACAAAATATTTTGGTTTCCTTAGGAGTCTTAATGTTTTAAAGTTGTTTCCACGAAAAAACTATTTTGGTTTCCTTGGGAGTCTTAATATTTTAGAGTTGTTTCCACCACCAATAAGTTGAATTTGAATTGTTATTACAACTAAAATAAAATAAATTTATAATCAAATCTTAATTACGCCGAAAGGCGTTCCCTTTGTTGGGTTTTGCTGAATGCACTTTCGCTGGAGCCAATCGGAGGACTTTGCCATCGTCCTTCGAGCCAGTAAGAATTTGCCATTTGCCGGATGCTGGTTCGACTTCGCTGTCAGCTCACATTCCAGCTCGCAGCTCGCTCTTACCTCCACCTCGGACGATTTGCCTGAATGGAGTTCTCAGAGTAATTGCTGGCTCGCTGTACTGGCTCGTTGTTTCAGTTTTTACAGCTCGCAGTTGTCCTCACACGATTTACCAGCTACGTCTCGTTAATGCTCAAGCGTGGCAGCAACGCCTCTCAGCCTACTTCCAAAATCCAAGAAATCGCCCAGATCTGGAATGAATGTTTGGTTGTTGCAGCGTTAAATATGGAGATACGCTTGCTTTGTGGTGACCGCTGCTTCATTAATGCTGAAACCTGCCATATACGGGTCTGCTTAAATGCATTCATCCTCCGTCTTCGTATGTTCGCCCGCAAACAAATGCCTGCTCTCAAATTTGCATATTTCCTGAATCAGGTTGGGTAGCGTCTTCATCTTGTTGCAGCAGATTGACTATTTGGTAACAGCTTAATAGTTCTTCTGTGTTCATTGCAAATGACCTTCGTGAGACACTGTATAAAAACTCGGGAACTTTGAATTAGTCAACATGTTTGCTGCAGTTTAGTCTATGTATTGGCATTATGCTTCAGATTTATGCTAGTTCTTGAAAACAGTTGGAATTGACTGCAGGGCTGACTTACAGATTAGGAAGCAATACTGGGAGGCTTAAATTCATATAAGAGAAGAGCGCAGAAAGGAGAGAAGAACGCAGAACAGATTGTAGCACCGTGCCCTTGAAGGAGAAGAGTGCGCAGTCCCGATTATTTCATTTTCTACATTCACTTCATTCGACATCAGCCGGTAATTTTCCTGCACGACTTCTTACATATTGCGATAGGGATAGCTCAATTGTGGCCGTCCGGTATTGTTTCAAAGATGCCTGTTTGAATTTATTTTTTATGTCTGATTCAGCTGTTAGGTTTTCCATTCCCATTTCATTTAACAAATACACAGATGAAATGGTTTTATATCTGATGCGCTTGAAGGGGAAGAGTCCACAATCCTCAGTATTTCATTTCATTTTCTGTGTTCACTTTCCTGGTATTGTTTCAAAGATGCCTGCTTGAATTTCTTTTTCTATGTCTGATTCAGCTGTTAGGTTTTCCATTCCCATTTCATTTAACAAATACACAGATCAAATGGTTTTATATCTGATGCGCTTGAAGGGGAAGAGTCCAAAATCCTCAGTATCTCATTTCATTTTCTGTATTCGCTTTCACTTCGTTAGACATCAGTGGGTAGATGACTTCTTAGATATTGAGATAGATAACTTCCTTGTTGGTTTGTCCGGTCTTTTTCAAGGATGGTTGATTGAATTTTCTTTTATACCTGGCTCCCTTTTCATTTAATTTGACAAATATGTGGCATGCATTCTGCGTGTTTGGAAGACTACAATTACTGTTCCTTTCCAGTGTTCAAATGATGAATATGGATAAGAATAATTAGATGGAGAGGTGATTGTCATAGTCATTATCACAAATACGAATAAGTATAATTAGATGGAGAGGTGATCGTCATAGTCATTATCGCACTTTTTCAGCTAACCAGCAATGAAAAGGTAATAATAACAGAGTTGTATGAAGTTTTTGTTTATTTTGTGATTCTGGGCAATTTCATGCCCACTGTCATATATCCATAAATACTACTTTGAATCATGATAAAATCATTTAGTAAGATTGCACATTCAAGGTATTGTAGAGGTTTAAGCACTTTTTATATTGGTATGATTTCACGTAGCTTTAACAAAATTTAGTAGGCAAATTTCCAGTAATGCCTTGGAAAAATGAACAGCTCAGAAACCATAACCAGTAATCCCACTTCAATAATGACTTTGTTTGCTCATCAAGATAACTATCAAATTACCATTCATAAAGTTTACTTGATTCGTTCCATTATTTACCGTTGGATTACCTCGTTATGCTGTGATGAAGATAAAAGATATTTCAGTTTCTTTTAATAATAATAGTATGTCATTATAAAAGGACATCACACATCAATTTTCACAAGAAAATTGCAGCTTAAAGAATAGTATTCAAATTTTGTTAATGACTTCTATAACAGCTTCCCTAGATTCCCTCGCAGTTGCCTTCAATTCGTTTGTGATGGAAATATTTTATATGAAAATATAATTAAGCCGAATCTTTAAGAATACTTAGTCATATATTGACCGAATCTCTATATTTCATTTAAGAAATACAGAGATGGAATGGTTTTTCTCTTATGCATTTTGTCGGTTGTTCATCATTTGAGGTCTTTCTGTTTTAATCTGATATCATAACAGGATTTGTGCCTCTTTTTATCATCTCATGATGTGTCTTGTTGCAATGATTAGTTTCAGATTTGTTCACCACAGCAGTTGCAGAATTTCAAGGAAAATCTACATGGTAGAGTCCCTTCCTGTTGTGATACTGCTTCTTTAGATTGTGATACTGCTTCTTTAGATAATATATCCACTTTCTCATTGAATTATCCATAAATATGAGAGAGATATCCAAAAGCTTCATTCTTGTCACAGATACCCTGCTCATAGCCGTCCTAAGAACCAGATTCTCCACATGGCTTCTGCAATTGGCCCAATCCATATGCAATTTAGAGTCCCCGATCGCTTGGATCCTTTGAATACCTTCAGCAGATGCACCTTTCAAAATTAATTGCAAGGCATGGAATTCATCTCTATTATTTGTCCCTAGCCTGCTGCATACTTGAGAAAAACATCATGATTTTCGTTTATAAACCAGTTTCAACCAGCACCACATTTATCTGGAGTTCCTTAAATATATTTATCATTTTTTTCAGTTCCCTTTGCAGTATTTTGTGGCATGTCTAACTCTTTTTATCATCTAATGAAAAAAAAACATTTATGTTATTCCAAAATCATGGGTGGCAAATTGTATTAGTAACAGTTCTATTTTCAATCAATGTATTCCATTTGCTTGTGCACTTATGTTTCAAATTGTCATGTGCATCTTGATTTTCAAAAAGTTGAGAAAAACCACTTAGAATATTCAAGATATGCAGTTACAAGTAGCATACTTCATAGGCTTATTTACAAATATGGTTACTTTGGTAGTTCAGTTACATGGCTGTTGCATGTTAGAGCCATGCCAACAGTTTCCTCCTCTCTTTATCCTGCTTTGGTTGTAAATATATATATCATTTCTTGCAATGTCATTTGCTGTCTTCTGTAGGATGTCTGCCTCTTCTTTATCATCTAATGAAAAAAAAACAATTGTGTTTTTCCAAAATTATGAGTGCCAACATATAGTAGTAACAGTTCTATTTTCGATCAATGTATTCCATTTCCTTGTGCGCTTATGTTTCAACCTGTTATGTGTATCTGTCGTATCAAACATGATTTTCAATAAGTTGAACAAACCACTTACAATATTCAAGACATACATTTGCAAGTACCGTACTTCACAAGCTCATTTACAAATAGGCCTATTTCGCATTACTATTTCCTTTCTTTTTATACCTATTGTGCAGCTTGCAATATTTGCACATTTGCATTGTAAGGAACATATTTGCACAACTTCCACTTGTGCAACCTGCAATAGCATATTCCATATACCAAATTTGTCACTATTAATTGAAAAGTGGAAATCATCCAAATTAGCAATTCTACATTTCATCTCTCACAAATTAGCAAGGTAATCGTCATAGTCATTATCACACTTTTTCAGCTACCCAGCAATTAAAAGGTAATAATAACAAAGTTGTATGAAGTTTTTGTTTATTTTGTGATTTTGGGCAATTTCATGCCCACTGTCATATATCCATAAATACTACTTTGAATCATGATACAATCATTTAGTAAGATTGCAAATTGAAGGTATTGTAGAGGTTTAAACACTTTTTATATTGGTATGATTTCACGTAGCTTTAACAAAATTTACTAGGCAAATTTCTAGTAATGCCTTGGAAAAATGAACAGCTCAGAAACCATAACCAGTAATCCCACTTCAATAATGACTTTGTTTACTCATCAAGATAACAAGCAAATTACCATTCGTAAAGTTTACTTGATTCGTTCCATTATTTACCGTTGGATTACCTAGTTATGCTGTGATAAAGATAAAATATATTTCAGTTTCTTTTAATAATAATAGTATGTCATTATACAAGGACATCACGCATAACTTTTCGCAAGAAAATTGCAGCTTAAAGAATAATATTCAAATTTTGTTAATGACTTCTATAGCAGCTTCCCTAGATTCCCTTGCACCTGGCTTCAATTCGTTTGTGATGGCAATACTTTATATGTAAATATAGTTAAGCCGAATCTTTAAAAATACTTAGTAATATATTGACCAGATCTCTGTATTTCATTTAAGAAATGCAGAGCTAGAATGCTTTTTCTCTTATGCATTTTGTTGGTTGTTCAACATTTGAGGTCTTTCTGTTTTAATATGATCTCATAACAGGATTTGTGCCTCTTTTTATCATCTCATGATGTGTCTTGTTGCAATGATTAGTTTCAAATTTGTTCACCACAACAGTTGCATTATTTCAAGGAAAATCTACATGGTAGAGTCCCTTCCTGCTGTAATAGTGCTTCTTTAGATAATATATCCACTTTCTCATTAAATTATCCATAAATATGAGAGAGATCTCCAAAAGCTTCATTCTTGTCACAGATACCCTGTTCATAACTGTGCTAAGAGCCAGATTCTTCACATGGCTTCTGCAATTGCCCCAATCCATATGCAATTTAGAGTCCCCCATCACTTGGATCCTTTGAATACCTTCAGCAGATGCACCTTTCAAAATTAATTGCAAGGCATGGAATTCATCTCTATTATTTGTCCCTGACCTGCTGCATACTTGAGAGAAACATACTGATTTTCGTTTATAAACCAGTTTCAACCAGCACCACATTTATCTGGAGTTCCTTAAATATATTTTTCGTTTTTTCCAATTCCCTTTCTAGTATTTTGTAGCATGTCTTACTCTTTTTTTCATCTAATGAAACAAAAAAAACAATTATGTTAGTCCAAAATCATGGGTGGCAAATTGTATTAGTAACAGTTCTATTTTCAATCAATGTATTCCATTTCCTTGTGCGCTTATGTTTCAAATTGTCATGTGCATCTTGATTTACAACAAGTTGAAAAAAAACCACTTAGAATATTCAAGATATACATTTACAAGGACCATACTTCACAAGCTCATTTACAAATATGGTTGCTTTGGTAGTTCAGTTACATGGCTGTTGCCTGTTAGAACCATGCGAACTGTTTCCTCCTCTCTTTATCCTTCTTTGGTTGTAAATATATATATCATTTCTTGCAATGACCTTTGCTGTCTTTTCTAGGATGTCTGCCTCTTCTTTATCATCTAATGAAAAAAAACAAATGTGTTATTCCAAAATTGTGGGTGCCAAAATATAGTAGTGACAGTTCTATTTTCAATCAATGTATTCCATTTTCTTGTGTGCTTATGTTTCAAACTGTCATGTGTATCTGTTGTATCAAACATATTTTTCAAAAAGTTCAACAAACCACTTACAATATTCAAGATATACATTTGCAAGTACCGTACTACATAAGCTCATTTACAAATAGGCCTATTTCACATTACTATTTCCTTTCCTTTTATACCTATTGTGCAACTTGCAATATTTGCACATTTGCATTGTAAGGAACATATTTGCACAACTTCCACTTGTGCAACTTGCAATAGCTTCTTCCATATACGAAATTTGTCACTATTAATTGAAGAGTGGAAATCATCCAAATTAGCAATTCTACATTTCATCTCTCGCAAATTAGCAATATCGAAGTTTCCCTTCGTTTATCTAGCCATGTTCTTCTTCACTATCTTGAACTTACTATCTCCATTCGCTTGCAGCTTATTGTTTTCTACAAGCCACCCGCTCTACCATGGAGACGTCATTATCTTGCAATTGTCTTCCTTCTCTGCTAGCTGGTGCTACCGACCAGCAACCAACCCTCCAAATTGTTGAACTTGTGCAGATCAACTCTGCCCGGACTTCAACGGCTCGATACCGCGTTTCACTTTCCGATGGTGTTCACAAGCATTCTGCCCTTCTCCCTTCTTCGCACACTTCCCTCGCGCAGGATGGCCACTTGGCTGTAGGTTCCATTGTTCTCTTAAAGAGATGCTCATGCACGTATTCGCAGCAGACAATGTACGTTTACTACATAACGCCTCACACCTTCCTCCCCTATACATGTTTTTCCCTTGTATCCCTCTATTTCGATTATTGTTTTCTAAATTTCTACATTTCCACTTCATTGATACATTGCTCGTTATTGCAGGTCACTCTCTATTCTCGAGCTTGAAGTAGTCCAACGCGTTGCCCCATTGGTTGGTGACCCATGCCCTCTTACTCTCTCTGCTAAAAAAATGGTCCAAACCACATCATCCTCATCTTCTGCCTCTCCCTTTTCATCACCACCGTCCCTTGACATTCACTCATTTTCCTCCCAAGACCCCGCCGCATCATCTTCAACAACTCTCCCTTTTAAAGCACTCTCCCCTACAAGGAAAATTTGGTCCATCCAAGGCCACGTCCTTTCAAAAACACCCCTTCGGCATTTTACCAATGCACGTGGCTCTGGGAAGTCACTAGGCTTTGACCTTGTCGACCACGAAAACGATCAAATCCACGTGTCTGCCTTCAATGAATTGGCTGAATCCCTTCATGCTCTCATTCAAGTTGGCCAAATCTACAATGTTTCAAATGGCACCATAAAGGTCCCCAACCCTTCCTATAACCATCTAAGACGCCCATTTGAAATTCTCCTCTTCTCTTCATCGACAGTTTCTCAAGTCTTGAATGATGACCTCACAATTCCTTCCCACACCTTCCACTTTGTACCTATCAATTCCCTTCAACTCTCACCTGCTAACTCAATCGTTGATGTCATAGGTATTGTTAGCTCACTCTCTCCCACCTTTATTGTCCGCAAGCGTGATGGCTCTGAAACTCCAAGAAAGACAATTTCGCTTCGCGACATGTCCGGAAACAGCATCGATTTGACCTTGTGGGGAGAACACTGCCATGCTGAAGGGCGTGAACTCTCTGAACTTCGCATGGCTCGTGCAGTTACAGTCCTTGCAATTCGAGGTGGCAGGGTCGTCGAGTTCAACGGCCAAACTATCAGCACAATCCCTACCACCTCCCTTTTTATCGATCCAAAGATCGCTGAAACGGTGGAACTTAAGCAATGGTTCGAAAAAGAAGGCATTCAATCTTCGTCGCCCTCGCTTAGCCGCAAATACTCAAGCACCAGCAAGAGGCCACTTGCTACAAAAACAATTTCTGACAACCTCTCAATTCCATCTGGAGAAAATGTCCCATGGATGTCGCTCCGTGCTACTGCTACCTCAATTGACTTGCATGATTTCTACTTCCTTGCATGCCCACTTACCATTGATGGTATGCAATGCATGAAGAAGGCTATACAACAAGATGATGCCACGTGGCGTTGCTCAAAGTGTGAAGGGTCTTTTACCAAGTGTGACTACCGCTACATTCTCCGCCTCCAACTGCACGATCACACTGGCCACCTCGAAAATGTTGTCGCTTTTGACGATGTCGCAAATGCCCTCCTAGGCATCTCTGCAGAGGACCTTTTCCTCCTGTCGTCAGATCCTCAAGCTATCATTGACATATATAGCAAAGTCAAAGGGCGACAATTCCTCTTCACACTATCTTTAAAGAGAGACACCTTCAACGGCATTGAACGACTGCGACCAATTGTTATGCACGCAGAAGATCTGCCTTTTGCTGATGCGTCGAAAATCCTCCTTCAACTCTTGCAACCTCCAACTTCCCCTGCGAACAAAGCACGGCGCCGCCTTTAGGCATACATTTCTTGCCGCTTCCCATTGTTCAACTTCCAACGCTCTTTTCCCTCGCTTGACATGCATCGTCGATTTTGCATCTATGTTTTGTAATTGTTACTATATGTTTACAACCCCTTTCCCTTTCTAATAGTCCTCCTAAATGTATAGGTATCAACTCGTTTCTTCATTGCATCTTGTTTATATGTTATTCCGCTATGTTGTAATGGCCCTTCTTAATATATGAACATTTACAGATGTCGTTTTCCCTTTCCTCCTTCATGCCTTCATCTTGTTTGCAAAATACACATTTTATAAATGCAAATGTCAACATGCTATGATTAGTATGGAATATAATACAAAATTTGCTTCTTCTTCTTTGCAAAAAATACAGTATCTACCTTTCATTTCCTCTAGCCACCAAATGCAACATGTTCTTGCTTTCAAAAGACATATTCTCTAATTTCAAATATGCAACACTCATTTTTATGCAAACCATATTCAATACATTTCCACTTCAAAATTCACTCACACCATCTCCATATGACTATTTCTATGATGAAATACATAACACAACAAAAATTCTCGCCAAAAATAATAGATAATAGAACATAAAAATATGAAATAGAGTGTTGCATCTCCATGCTTCCCTCTTCTTTCATTATACTTCATGCATTTGACATGCCTTTCCTTTTTTGCAACAGCTATGCCAACCACACCAGACAACAGTTTGCAAAGGGAACAACGTCGCCGCCACTACGCATTTAACAAAGAAATAATTACTGCACGTCGTCGTCTCCTCTTTGCAACTCGCCAGGCCAACCTTCTCTCTCAATCCACCACACACCAAACTCCCATTCCTTCACAAAGTACCCTCCTTCCACTACATCCCGCCCAAAATTTCCCATTCACCCTTACAACTCCCCTCCCTAGCCAGCCCTTTCCATACCCTGCAATTCCTTTGCCTCTTACCCACCCTTTCCATGCCCCACAGCATCTTCCTCCTACTCCACCTATGCAACAATTCCTCCCTATCCAACTCCAACATGCACATCTTCGCTTCCGTGAAAGAATTGATGCACTTAGTCCCATCCAAGTTTGCTCAATTTGTTATGAAGCTTACCCATCCATGAAAACAAAAACAAATAATGGAAACATTTGTTGTGCCCGTTGTCTTGGTGAACGAACAACCCACCGTTTTTCCTTCACAAACAACATGGACCCAGGTATCCAACCCCATGTCCTCTCTTGCCTCACTCAAGTTGAAGAGATGTTGATTGCTCGTGTTAACCCCATTATTCAAGTCACCCATGCACGTGGTGTCCAACTAAAATATTCCAGCCACACTATTAGCTTTCCTCAAGATATCACTAATATTGTGACCTCTCTTCCTCGCATGCTATCAGAACTAGACATCCTTGTTGTAAACAAAACTAGTTCTGACGCAAATTCGTACGACTTTTTTGTCAGTAGATCACGTGTTCATGCAGCATTGCAATTCAAACTGCAAAATGATCTGTATTACAAATATGTCCACACTAACCAAACTTCCCTGAATGCTTTGCCTATTGTGCCCACCAACATTTCCAACATGCTACGCCATGCCAACACATCTTCCATCCCACTCCAACAAGCCATTCTTGAAAATTGTGATTCTGGACTTCCCCAACCATGCCCATCTGACCTCCACCCATCCTCCTTCATTGCAAATCTGCCAAACTCTCATTCAGAAATAGATGAAATACTTGCCTACATAGAATCCCCCAATCACTCGCCCATCCATTCACTTCAATGGCCCATCATTGACCTCTCCCCAACCAATGAATACAACACAGAAAACCTCTTCTCCATGGCCTTCCCCACCCTCTTCCCCACCGGCTCTGCAATGATTAATCAACCAAGAATTGCAAAAGTAGATATGCAATAATACGCTTTGCATCTAATACGCTACCATGATAGCCGTTTTGCACAACATCCTCGTTTCCGCTACTATTTGTACAACCTCATCATGCGCCATCGCAGCCAAGCAACTGCCTCTGTCTTCATGAAAAGAGACCTTTCAAACACCCTTCCAACAACAATCGCTGACCTTCGCCACCACCTTCAGCAAATTCCCCCTTCCACCATCCCAGACCAGATTATGCGCTTTGGATCGTCCTTGCATGACAGTCGCTCATTCTGGACTAGAGCTAGACATGAGCTTCACGACATGATCATTCAACAAGGTACCCCTACCATATTCTTCACACTCAGTGCAGCTGATACAAAATGGCCTGACTTGCATAGAACCATGCCTTCCAACCCTCCATCCAATTCACATGAACAAACTCGATGGAGAATCCAGAATTTTGTTGCAAACCCTCACCGTGCATCTCAATACATCCATTGCAGATTCACAATATTCCTCGAAGAAGTGCTACTTAAAGGACTCCTTGTAAAGGATTACTGGTGCAGGTATGCATACTATTCCTTCCATCTCTTACCTTTCATTAACTTCACCTCCACGCATCCATCTTATTTATTTTCCCCTTCTTCTTTTTAAGGTATGAATGGCAACATCGCGGCTCCGCACATATCCATGGTTTCTTATGGCTTCCAAATGCACCTACTATGGACACTTTGGATTGGACCAATGCTTCTGCTGTCCGTGAAGCTACAGATTTCTTCGATGCATACATCACTGCTTGGAACCCTCGTCCCATTCAAAACCGGGCGGTTGGGCTAAATTATTCATCTCTCCAAGACCCATGCCTCCTCCAGACACATGAAATTCTTTCAGGCAATCAGTTGCAAGACTATGAGCAACTTGTCAATTCTGTTCAAAGACACACAACTTGCCACTCTAGTACATGTTTGCGCAAAAGAAATAACAAAACAAGTTGCCGCTATGGAACCCCATGGGAAGTTCGCGACGCATCGTCTCTTCACATTGATAATACTGGACGTAAATTGTACGCCCCTGCTAGAAATGATGACAAGCTAAATGTGCACAACGCTCATCTTCTTGCAATTTGGAGGGCAAACATGGACTTCCAACCAATTCTATCACGCCATGTTGTATTTAACTACATTTCAAAGTATGCAGAAAAAGCAGAGGCAAAGTCTGAAAGCTACTACCAAATGCTTTCCCGTCTCTCCCAATGTTCCCCAGCTGATGCTCCTACTATTACTGTCGTCCGCAAAGTTCTGACTGAAATTGTCGGTGATCGGGACATTGGTGCACAAGAAACATGCCACATGCTGCAAAAACTCCCACTAGTAAAATGCAGTCGTTCTTTTGTATCCCTCAATGTGAAAAAACAAATATTCAAACGTGTTTCACAACAATTGGATGGTGATCCTCCATCGACACCTTTCATCGTCTCATACATGAATAGACCACCTGCACTAGAGGATTTGCCTCTTATTGAAGTTGCACGCTCTTGGACATTCTCCTCCCGCCGCAAAAAAACACCTTGGAAACAGATCTTCCCTCCTATGGTTGTACGTGTCCTTCCTCGTTTCACCTCCATCCGATTGAAAGACTCATCATCCTATGTAGACTTCTGTTGGAGTGAACTCCTTCTATACTTCCCTTTCCGTACACTCCCTGATGACATCGGCACATCCGACGCGGCCATTGTCGCACATTGGGAACAAACTAGACATACATATCAAGCTTGGCATGTCCACCGCACCCCAATCGGCCCTGCTGATGCCGACTCTTGCTGTTCATCTCCTGATGCCCCTCCCCATGCCCCCACGCTCGACATGCCTGAATGGCAATTTCTCTCTCAACTCCACCCAAGCAACAACATCCTTCTCGATGAACTTGAAATGCTTGGCCATCGTGACTTTGATGCAAATTATAATTGGGCCAACTCCATTATCCCTTCACAATTGCAAGAAACAGCCATTCGCTTCATCAACTTCAACCGCTCCTCCACAACAATCCACCAAACCCAAACTCCATTCCCACATTCGCTTTCCTCCTTGTCCCCAAGCCAAACCATTGCATTCAATATCATTTTTTCCCACTTCCACACACACGCTCCAGGATCAATTTTAAAAATGATAATCCAAGGCACTGCTGGTATTGGAAAGTCATTCCTAATTGAATGCCTAAAAAATGCCTTCCTTGAAAACTCCACCAATGGACCAAGCCCCCTCCTCTTGCTTGCTCCAACCGGTGTTGCAGCATTCCACATCAATGCATTGACAATCCACTCTGCTCTTCGCATCCCTATATCCTCTATGCAACCTTTAGAGGGTCAAGCCCTCCTAAACCTTCAAGAACAACTCCGAGATGTGAAATACATTCTAATTGATGAAATGAGCTTCATTGGTCCTAAATTGCTTTCTCAAATCGATGATCGCTTGCGGGAGGCATTCCCATCAAATAAAAGCAACCCTTTTGGTGGACGCTCTATATTCCTCGTCGGGGACCTTGCCCAGCGTCCACCTGTCAAAGACACACCAATGTATGTAGGCACTTCTCGTGGCACTGCACTATGGCAAAGCTTTGATACTGTGGTTACACTTTCAACAGTTTTTCGTCAACAAGGAACTAGCCCTGCTCAGATTTCTTTCCGCGAACTCCTCTCCAACCTTCGCAATGCAACACCCACTATTGATGATTGGAAGCTTCTTATGACACGTTCAAAAACAAACCTTCCTGCAGCTGAGGTCCAGTCATTTTCAAATTCTATGCATCTATACGCCACAAATGAGGCCGTTGACATGCACAATAAAACCATGTTGAAAACACTCAACCAACCAATCGCACGTTGCTACGCTACCCAAAGGAAGGAATTTAGAGGCAAAAACGTGGAAGATGAACAACTAGCTGCAAAAATTCTCCTTTGCATTGGACAACGAGTTATTCTAACAAGAAACTTGTGGATTGAGGCTGGCCTTGTCAATGGTGCCCTCGGCACCGTCCACGAACTGGTATATGCACCAACAACTAAACCGCCCGAACTACCATTATTTGTCATAGTCGACTTTCTTCACTACAAAGGTCCACCATGGGATCCTTCAAATCCTAAATTTGTGCCGATACCCCCCATAACAAGGGGCTCACGCACACAAATTCTGCTTCGCATGGCATGGGCTTTGACAATCCACAAATCGCAAGGCATGACGCTGGATAAGGCAACAATCGACATCGGAAACATTGATCGACAGGGTCTCACTTTCACAACAGTATCAAGAGTTCGGTCATTAACTGACCTGTGCATCTCCCCTGCTTTCTCCTTCTCTCGCTATTCCCGGATGAAGGAGAACCCTTTCGTCATACGAAGGAAAAAAGAAGAAGCTCTGCTCACCTCAAAATCTATTACTCAAGCTCCTTCAAACCCCTCTACTATTGGTGCCTTGCCATCCCACTAGCTATTTACTATTCTGCTTTCCCATTTCACTATATCTTCTATACATCAGTCACTAACATGCTTTCATTTCTTGTGCAGGAACATAATGGACCATAAATATATCTCGCAACTCCAACAATTTTGCATAGAAATCAAGGAACAAGAAGCTGCGCTTCTAAATGTGCAGGAGCGCTTCCTACGTCCACCCAGGCTGCCTCTTTACCGGTTGCGCCCCACAATACAACTACTTCAATGGATCAGAAATTGGATGAATCTCCTCATCCATATTCATGAAAGGGATGCACACAGAGCACTCCGAGCACACTATCTTGACCGTGTACCTTCTCTTGACGTGAAATGGTGCTGTCGCTGCCGAGCAACACCTTGTCTATACGACTAGTTTTCCCTCTACTGCAAAACCATCTAACCATTATGCTACACATGATGCAATCTTTTCAATACATCTTATTTTGTCTTTGAAAAATAGACAGCACATCTTACTTTCCAAACTCTTCCTACTCAGAAATTTCTGTATATACGAAAAAAAATTTTGAAGGTTCCTATGGGTTTTCTTGATTAAAGTTTGTCTTATAGCCATGGGATCTACTGCTATTATGGGTTACTGATCACAACAAATTCTGATTAGTACTCATGAGTTTGATGCCATATGACAACTATCAAACAGTAGTTCTATGTTTACTGATCAGCACTTTTTAATCAATATTCATACTTATGTTGTAGCATGCATTATGTTATATAAAGCTGCTATTGGTACTTGTTGATTTTAAATTTTCTCTCCGTAAACAATTGTCTATGGGTAATCAAAAGTTCAATATGCAGACAAGTGTGCATCATAGTGCAAAGAGCTGTGTGAATGGATTGTTTCCTTTTTAGAAATTTCCATTTAGCATTCATTCGTTTGATTTCTGTGTATTATGTAATCAATTCAATTTTACACCTAACTTGAGCCCTTATGTTACTATGGATTATGGGTTATAATGGATTCCCATTGTCATGCTTAGTGGAAGGCAGTTGCACATACGAGCTCAATTCTTGCTGTGTTGGGATTCTCCTTGATTTTAATCTGATGTTTAGTGGAAGGTCATATTAAGTCAGTTGAGATAAGTTCAATCCCTGAGCTATGTTAGTCAGTAGTTTTCAATTTGAGTTCATTGCAAATTGCACATGTATCGTAGTGCTTTCAGGGGATGGCTTAATGGAGTCATATTCAGCACAGCACCTTAATGATGAGCTCAGTTCCTGTACGCTCAGAACAATGGTGCACATACACATGGGCTGTAATTTTGCCTACCTACCTAATGGTTTTTAGTCTCATGTTCAATGGAAGGAGAATAATCAGCATTACGAGTTCTTCTGTCAGTATGATGGTTAGTCAATAACAAATATTTATATGCTTACATGAGTTTATTTCATATAGAAGGGTGATGTTAATTTAACAAATATCATCAGTTTTAATGCCTGCAGCATGTTTCTGAGTCTCAGCAACATTAGATTGTTGCTTCACGTGAAAGGTATTTATTGATCATGTCAGGAATTCGATTTGTTGCCAACTATTAATTAGTAGCGATGCATTTATTGCCTTTCATATATCATTTCTAAACTAAAATAGTTATCTTTGTTCAACTGAATTCAAATAGCTAATAAGAAATTTAGGCCTAAATTTTTTATCTGCTCTAATTGCATTACTTTTACTTTTCATTCCTGTGATCTCAGATTGACCCTGTGAAATACAAGAACACATTTACTAGCATGAACATGGTCATAAAAGAGCAAGCAATTAAGGGGTTATTCAAGGGTTGGGCTCCAACTATGGTGGAATACACTGCACAAGGTGCGTTCAAATATGGGTTCTATGAGTTCTTCAAAAAGTACTATTCGGACATTGCAGGAGCCAAATATGCTGCCAAGTACAAGACATTCATCTACCTTGCAGCTTCGGCCTTTGCAAAGGTCATTCCTCATCTTGCCCTCTGTCCCATGGAGGCCATTAAAATGAGGATGCAAACACAACCTGGATTTGCCAGATGGCCTGCAATGATGAATATGCTCCCTCCTGCTTTTTTTCTAACCCAACTGTATTTCTTTCTGTGTGGATTGCAGTTTGTAAAAGGGCATTCGTCCGCTATGGGGACGCGAAATTCCTTGTAAGTTTATCTTCCATTCTTTGCAATCTGCAGCCGCATGAATCTACCAAGCCCATGTCTCTGTCTACCAAGTTTTACATACCATATTTAGATTTGGAATTTTTAAAACTGTATTCTGTTCTTTTTCTGTTGAGGGGTTGTGTCTAGGGAAGCAAGGTGTGCTAAAACATATGTGATATTTATAGGTATACTGTCCTGTAGCTGCCAAATTGGTCACTACAACTTCTAGAATTATGTAATAGCAACCAACGAACAAAGTTAAACAGAAATTTATAAACTGTTGAGGATAAAGAAAAAGATGAAAACCCTTCTCACTAGAAAATGTTAATCCAATTGTAAAGATTGAGATTCGCTTCTTTTTTGGTATTTAAGGCAAACAGAGTCACACGTCTGTATGTTCTCTTCATCTTCTTGGTTGGCAGCAAAACCTATTATATGGGTTTTAGAACTCGGACAATTGATTTCTGTCTCTGTAATCTGTCTGGTTTGTGCTTATAATTTTATTGGGCTCGAACTGCAACTTGGCTTGTACTATAAAAGAAAGGTTAAAAGAAGATTGGCCAGCTTGAGATTTCTCTGATTTAGCTTGATTACCTTCTTACAGGACAAGGACTAGTTACAGAGAAAGCAAATAAGTAACTTTTTCTTCCATTGTATAGCCTGAAGATTAAAACAGAAGAATATTTATCCAATGCCTGGAAGCATTCGAGTATCAGGTAAGCATCTGATCTGAAAAGTCTGAACAAATCTTAGCATGCAAAAATTGCCATCAGTGTAATTGAACTTTCCTGTCTAATGAATGATTGTTTTATTTTACTCTTTTCTCTGTGCTATACGATCTCTTTAGTTTCCGTTGTCAAGAGGTTTATAGACTAAATTATAGTATTTGCGCTTTCATTTTATGCAGTTCTCGAGTCTGTAAATCTGCCTTCCGAGGCAACAGGTGAGAACAGTAAATTCTTAATTCCGGCTTCATGTTCTGTCGATGCATATTTTGATGTTTCAAGTTTCAAGACTACTTTTATTCAGAAATGACAACACGAGGTCTAATTTTTACTATCCGAAATAAATACTCTAAACTCTATTGAGTAATTTTACTCTGTTTTTTTGTTAAACGATCTTAAGTTGAATGATTTGGTGACCAATTTGTTTATCTACCTAGCTGAGTGAGTTCAAGTCTCAAAAGATATGTTGTAATTGACCTCTATGTTTGGCTAGCAATTTGTATCAACGTTTTATGGATACAGGAAATTCGATCTACTGGCATTCAGTACACATTTGCTCCATGTGTTGCTGTAAGACTCTGGCACGGATGTGCTTGATGGAAGTTTATTCAAAATGAGAGAAGTTTTCACTGCTGAGAATGTCTCCTTTGTTGTGAGCAGGTTTGCAGAGATCCTCGATGGGGGCGCTGCTATGAGAGCTACAGCGAGGATCCAACAATAGTCAAGTCCATGACAGAGATTATCTTTGGCCTGCAGGGGCAGCCTCCTGCTAATTTTACAAAGCGGGTGCCGTTTGTAGCTGGACAGTAAGTTTCAAACCTTTTGTTTTATGAATACTTAAAACATGAATTTCTTTGATAAGTCAATTATGCCACAGTTTTCTATATAGCTGGACAGCAAGCTTCAGACCTTTTTGTTTTATCCCTACTTAGAACACAAATTTCTTTGATCAATCAATTGTGTCACAGTTTTCTCTATAGCTGGACATTAAGTTTCAAACCTTCTGTTTTGTCTATTCTTAGAATATGAATTTCTTCGATCAATCAATTATACCACAGTTTCTTGAAATAATTTTCTAACTATGTGATTTATGGATGTTTGCCAGGTCAAATGTTGTACCATGTGCTAAGCACTTTGTGGGCGATGGCGGAACAACGCAGGGTGTCGATGAGAGTAACACTGTCAGCAGTTATAAACAATTAGTCAACATCCACATGACCCCCTATTTTGATGCCATTGCCAAAGGAGTCTCCACCATTATGGTTTCCTATTCCAGTTGGAATGGACAGAAGATGCACGCCAACCGTTTTCTCATTTCTCATGTTTTAAAGAAGCAACTTCGCTTCCAGGTATTATTACTATTTGTTTATAGAATTTTGATTGGTTTTGGTTTTTTTCTTTTTCAAAAATTTACATTCTGTAAAAAATTCAATCAGTTTTTTTCTTTTAATTTTACAATGATGCCTTCTTGTATTGGTTACAGGGCTTTGTTATTTCAGATTGGCAAGGTATTGACAAGATAACTAGCCCACCGAATGCTAATTATTCTTTGTCAGTCCTTGAAAGTGTGGGTGCAGGGATTGACATGGTAGTGTTCTTGTCTTCCATACTAGATAGCATTGCTCAATTTTCAGTATTCACAATTAAATACTGCATATACTTGTGACAGTTTATTAAGTATGATACCTGTGAGAGTCACGCCTGACTTTTTCTATTGGAAATTTGCTTCGTAGGTGATGGTTCCCGACAATTTTGCTGACTTTATTAACGACCTCACTATGCAAGTTAAGGGCGGTTTCATACCTATGAGTAGAATAAATGATGCAGTTCAAAGAATTTTGACAGTTAAATTCACCATGGGACTCTTTGAACATCCCATGGGCGATCCAAGCTTAGCCAACCAACTTGGCAGCAAGGTAAGTGTGCTATTTGTTATTCATGGACAGTTTTTTATGATGAATGGTTAAGACCTATGCTGTTATGTATTTGACTATGTTTGTTTTTTCATATTTTCATTGCTTCAGCCAAGAGAAGAATCTTTATTATACCATTCTATGTGCAATGTTGCCGGACTATTACATGAGTATGCTTTATGTGCAATGTTGCCGGGCTTTTACATGAGTATGCTCTCCATTTTGGGTTATTTCACAAACGTCTGAGAATGAAAATGGCTTTCTGGTACTGGCCAGATTCCATTTTTTCCTGTTAATAAAAACGGTTCATGTCTAGTGCCATCTGATCTAGGTGGGGCATTTCTAATTTGCACAATTCGATTGTCAGCACTCTATAGAGAGTACATAAGAACTTTCAGTGTTTGGATACTTATGATGCATAGTAAAATACTACACATGCTATTAAAAAAAATGGGTTCCTTTTCCTTACATTTAGGTATGAATGTTTGAATTGGAGTGTTTCAAGATAGTTATTATAGCTTAGCATGAGTTGGAACAAGTAATGCTAAATTCTAATTATCAAGAATGGACGCTGGAATGACGTAGAAATTACTTTGCAAAAATGCCATATGCATTGACTGTACGGGGACTAAATTTTCAATGAAGAATATCATCATAATGTTCAGGCTTTATCTGGTTATTTTTCCTTCTTCTGTGCTGTCTCTACACACAGCATTTTTTTTAACCATAGCAGAATTACACTGATCTGCTGTCTCTACACATTGCATTTTTTCTCACATAACAGAATTACATTGATCTCAATTCATGACTGAGGTTTTGTGACTGCAGAAACTGGAGAGAGTTACATTTCCAGTGTGAATATCTTATGAGAACACTGGCACATGTTTCATAAAGCCTCTTAGGAGAGATTTTCCTTTATAAAGATCATTTATTTCAGCATCACAATAAATAGTCAATTTTTTGGAAGAGTTTTTGTGCTTTTAAGCTATTTGTTTTGAGAAACTTCCCATTAGTTTTTTTTTTTCACATTCATAAGCATGTTTTCTTGCAGCTCCGTCTATCATTAGAGCTTCACATCTCTAACAAAATTTATGTTATGAGCTTTAGCATAGTTGCAAAAAATGAAAAGAATGATGCTTTTGATCCTCAATGCAAGTTTGGTTAAAAATTAAAATGTTAAATTTATGTTACTGCAATATTGATAACTCAGTAAATTTTGTATAGGGGATAAATCTCTTTGATTGCTTCCTACTATTGTGTATCTTGTTTGATCAGAGCTAGGTTAGTTCTAATTTACTTGAACTTCCTTGTGTATTTTATGCTTCACAACATTTCAATCCTTCACAAAACATTTCACATGTAATGCTTGGAATGAGGTTCATTGTTACTACAACTACTATTGTTGACAGTATCCTCCTGTTTATCGATTTGCTGGAGTGGCTAAACTTGACTCTCAATTCTTAATTTTGCAGAATGGGAATTACAGGATGGCCTTAAGAAAATACAGGAAGGCTATGCACTATCTTGATCATTGTTGGGGCAATGAACAACTTGATGAGGGTATTATTTATAATTCCACTATTTTTGTTTTGTTATTAGTTGTTGAGCATGTAGCAAAATTGATCTTAATGTGCCTGTGAAACAATTGAGTCAAACATCCTTATCTAAGTGTGCATATATCTCAAGTACTCATCTAGATGATACTTCAGGCTATGAGTGTTTTTGAGGGCCGATATTGTTATGTGGAATTATTTCACATTATTTCATATCAATGACTTGCCATTATTTAGAATACAGTCATAGCTTCACATATGATGCCTTGATTTCTTCCATGACTGATGAATTTCGGTACTTTGAACTGATATTTAGTTGGAATTCCATGACAGGGCTAACAAGTTAGTTTTATGGGTTGACAGAAAAAAGCCACAGATTACAGAAGATAAAGTCACAAATCCTGACAAATAGTTCTGTAAGTCTTCTTTCAGAGTTTTTTTAATTTTTGGTGCGTTCAAATGTCAGCATGCTACTTAAGTGACTGCTTGAATTTACACCAAGATTCCGACTTTCAGTTTTAACATGCAAAAATATTTCAACTGCTCTTTCTTGCGCTGTGATTCTGTTTTTATTTGCTGAAATAGTTTATATAAATAAACTTCAGGCATTAACTTGCAAGGTCCTCACTGCAAATGTTTTTTTTTTGTTGTTGATCTTATTGCACAGAAGACAGATATGTGTAAATAAAAGGTATGGTTTTCCTTCAATTTTGTATGTTTAAGATTTATGTTGTTCAACCCAGGCTGTTGGTGGCATCTCCAATGTGTAACTCCCATTTTAAGTGCTTCCTAACATGCAGTTTTTTTTTCTCTTGTGTGATGAGTAAAATTAATCGTTTTGATTATTTTCCTCTTTTCGTGTGTTTAAGTTAATGTTGGGAAAAGGGAGTACCAGACAAAGCCCTCCAAGGCAGATGGAGACAGGACAGCAGCATGGAATTCAGATTTTACATTGTAAGTGACTGGTTCTCATGCAAACGTTTAACTCAAACTTGGTTTATGCCCTTCCGTCTTTTATGACCATGTCAATTCTGGTGCAGTCCTGTACTGAATCTCTGAGACAATCTAGTAGTATCACTTCTTGATAGCAAGGGCAATTCAATTTCTGAAACAGGTTTCTTTGTTTAAACCATTGCTTTCCATGTTAATTATTAAATATTGGTGGCATGTTTGAAATAATTATTTCCTCTTATGGATGTATTGACTTACTTGCTTCCCATTACGAAACAAAAATGAACCCAACAATCAATCAATCGATTTGATTCTGAATGCCCAAAACCACAAACAATGGGTATGACAATTGACAAACCCCAACAATCAAACGATTGATTTCTCAAATCCCCAGAGCCCAAACAATCAAGTGGGTTGATTACTCAAACCCCAAAACCAAGCAGGGCAGGAGAGGCGAGGAGGGGGTCTTTGAACGAATTTTCAGAGCCCCATGCTTTTATTTTATCGGTGGGAATGCCAGAGTACCAGAGTCAGTCAAAGTAAAGTATCGTGCTGGTGATATTCTGTCACCTAGTCAAGGAGGCTTTATGGTGGAGATATTCTTCACTCAGAATCAAATAAACCTAGGCATACATGCTTTAAGATCCTTTACATTAAGTTTGGACTTTTTATTTCAAAAATAAGAAGTTCAGAATTAATTCCAAGAATAAAATATTTCAATCTCATCCCATTGCTCATATGTGAAAAACACAAACAGAATGCTATAAAAACAGAAAAATATACCCCTTGAATCTTTTCCAACCCACTCATCAATACAGTAGAAGAAACTTCCCACTTACAGTTAAAAAAAAAAAAACAACCCTTCCATATTCCTAAAACAAAACAACATTACAAAATTTCTTATCACATAAGCATCTTTAACAATTAAATGGGTCTGAATCTGTTCAATGGTTTTATTAATATATTGGTATCATTATTGCAGATACTGTCATGAAATTCGCATCATTTGAGAACACAGTAGAAATGCTATACAAGCATGTGATCCCAACCCCAAACGAGCAATGCAGCACACCTGTTGAAGTGGGTGTCAGTTTTACAGGAGGATACATCGCTAGGATATTCTGTGCTGTCATTTCTCACCCTGCAGACAACTTTCTCTCCTTCCTCAATAATTCTAAGGGCGCTGCTGTGGCTGAGGTGGGATAATGTTCATTGAGGTGTATCAATGCAAAGCTTGATTCAGAGGATTTCAACTTTAAATTTTATGGTTTTTGAACTTTAACTTTATGGTTTCTGTATTACATCATAGCAGGTGATCAGCAATTAAGTTGCCATGTAGAAAGTATCAATACAAAACATTAAATGAATAGTTCCTGTACATATAGGCTTCCATTAATGCTTGTATTAAGTGACTAATTGTCCTGTTTATTCCTATATCCATTTTCATATATTTGCATTCTGATAGCAAGCCTTTTTCATATTGTCTCAGCTCAAAGATAATCCCATCCCCATTCTCACCATATCTTTGAATGGTCTGCACCTGTTATTTACAAATTCCACCCATTGTGATATTATTAAATGTAAAGGGTACGAATTCCAAAACAATTTAACATGCAAATAAACTCTTCTTTTTCTAACTTGTTTGATATGGTATGAAATCTTATGTTCATGTCCACGTGGAGAATTGTATGGTGTCAATGTCACAATTTGTATTTTAAAATAATCTTTAACTCGTAAAGTCTTCTAAGTAATTTTATGTCAATAGTTCAGCGTTGCCTACGAGTGGCCAAACTCAATTAAACCTCGAATCTTATTTTTTGGGAAATGAAATATTTCTACTCTTCCCCTAGTTCTTGACCACGCTCGGCAAATCACTCTCGTGCATTTCCAAACCAAAAAAAAGAGAGAGAAAAAAAAAAATCATAAGAATAATAATAAATAAATAAATAAATAAAATATGAATAAATAAATAGAAATAAAATAAAATAAAGATATACTTAAAATTAAAATAAAATAGATACAAAAAAATCTTTATTTCAAAAATAAGAATACAATAAATAAACAAATAAATCAATAGAACAAAATAGAACAAAGATTAATAAATAAATAAATAAAATGAAAAAAAAAATACATAAATTGCAACTTAATCATATTAAATTAAAAATTAATATTTTTATTGCAATAAATATAAATATTTCAAATTCAAATTAACTATTTCAAAAATATGTTTTCAGATATGGTCTTATCACTTTTACCGTTCTTCTTATGGTTTGAGCTCCTTCTTGTTATATCATTTTCAAAGCTTCAACTCTTGCTCACAACATCTTCAGAAATGTTTTTCACACTACTCAAACCATGTAGCTCAATCCACCAACAGGTGTCTCTCCATGTAGCTCAATGCAGACTCCTCCAATCCACCAACAGGTCTCTCTCCATGTTTGATGATTCGGTTAAGATAACAAAAAACATTGTGTTGAATCAAATCTACCATACCTATCCTAAGGAGATTTCTTTCCTTTTATCGCCGTTTATTTATTTTCTTTCATTTCCATTTGGATTGAGCACATTTGCATTCATAGCCTGCTCATGTTTTGTTCTGACAGTTCATTTGTTTCCCTATAATTTCCTTTCAAATCATTTTCCATTTCAATATTCCTTTGGGTTAAACAAACGCACAAAATACTCATTAACAGTTAACTCCTTCGCCAAATCCATTTCAAAATTGACCTATAATCTAATTCAACTCCCCTCTCACAGATCTTTTTACTTATGCCACAAACTACCCTCGCAAAAACGTTTCGCCTAGCTGTCAAACCGAAGATACACCGTTCCTCTCCTTTCAGCGTTCCTTTGCGCCACGGGTGCAATTGCTAGTCTTATTCTTATCCAAGAATTAAAAGTTAAATACATCATTTTAATCTAACTTCACCTTTTTCTCTAATATAACTTTTATAAACAATTCATTTATTAATCGGCTCAACTACGAATTTTCATCTTTGATTTAAAATACTTTAAACATCTTATTAATATGTTCAACTTGAATAATAAACAAAATTCCATTTTTGATTCGAAATACTTTAAACATCTTCTATTTGACTACGAATTTTCATCTTTGATTTAAAATACTTTAAACATCTTATTAATCTGTTCAACTTGAATAATAAACAAAATTCCATTTTTGATTCGAAATACTTTAAACATCTTCTATTTGATTCAACATGAATAATCCTATTTCGTGAAATAATGATGAGTAGAATCTTCTCACAAAGATAAACCTATCATTGATATAATTTTCATAATTTTTAATTTTATCTAAAATATATCAAAATGATAGATAGTTATTGATCCAAAACTTCATGGATAAATGGATAGCTATTAGCTATTGATCCAAAACTTTCCCAGCTAAGTGATCTTCGATCATAAGAAATGATGCATAGCTAACGCTACCGAAACCTTTATCATATATTTTGTATAGTTTATAATTTTATTTAAAAATAAATTAATATCAAATGATAAATAACTAATACTTATTAAGGATTAGAAACAATTATTATATACTTTTTATAATTATGAAGAAAGATTAAGATTGAGCAAATCAAAAAGCATTTTATAACTTATAATCTTAAAATTAAAAGCAATATACTCTATCTTATCCTCCTTATAGAATAAGTGGGTCTTTCTCCTATCAAGAGCCTAGTTATGACTAGGCTTCTGTTGTACAAGCACAAGCTTAATAGCATAGGAGACCATAGACTTCTTAAGATAGCTTTAAATTCCAGCGAAAACCACGTAAGGCTTAAACGAGGTTGGTATAAAGACACCAGGGCCTGGTTAAACTATTGGGAGATCGACGAGAATGTTGCATTGCAAAACATTAATAACATTAAAAAAATTGTTGTTTCTAAGTTCAAAGAAAAAATGTGATGTGAGAAAGATCTAGCAGTGAAAAGAAAATTAAGATATTATAAGGAGGTCATCAAACCCACCCTAGAAGATCAAAAGTATTTATCTGTTTTAACTAGCTCAAAGAAGGAAATTAATATAGCCAAGATTAGAACGAACTCTCATGAGCTCCATAGTGAAACAGACCATTAGACAGTTCCTAAAACACCATGGATGGAAAGGATCTGCCATCTCTATGAGAATATGAACATCGAAGATGAAAATCACTTCCTCTTAAAGTGCCCCGTGTACAACCACATTAAAGCTCAATTTCATAATCTTTGTTGTAATACTAACCTTCTTAGCCTTTTAAGATGTCAAAATTATAGTGAGCTCGGGAAGCTTCTCTCTAAACATTTTGAACATAAAAATAAAATCTTAAATCAAACTAAATAACTCTTTTATAATTTTTAATTTCATAAAAAAAAAAAATCTATATCAAAAATTAGATAATATATTTTTATTAATCTATATTAAAATTTGAATAATATATTTTTATTTTAATCATGTGTTAGTCAAAATATTCAAAATGTTTTTAACAATTGATGATAAAACAATGCACACTTTTAACCACTAACTCCATCTTCTTTTGACCTATCGACATTCTTCTATTTATGGAATTTAATATTTTTCCATTTACTAAGCCAAAAAAAGTAAGATTGAAATCCATACTTCCCTGTAGACCACTCTTTGAAATAAATACTTAGATAAAAATATCTCTCCAAATTTGTTGGCTCCCATATTGACTCAATTATAAAAAATTAAGATCTGTATAATAAATTGCCCATCATTTTTTTCTTTAGATTGGTGTCCTAGCTGATTGTTTTGTTTTTTAAGTAAGTCAGTTATATATATATATATATATATATATATATAATCTTTTTATATTAAAAATAGTTTAATAATAAAAATATTAATATTAAATTTTAATTTTTAAATTTTTTTATTAAAAATGTTTTATGAGATAATTTAATAATTTAAAATCATAGTTTATTTTACTAAAAAAAATTGTTTAATTTATTTTAAAAATATTAATCAACAAAAAAATTAATAATTTACTTTTGATTACTTATTTTGAGTATACATTATTATTTCATGTTTCTGGATCCTAAATATAATAGAGAAAGAAATTTTTTGTCGATAACATTTTAAAAAAAAAGGAAAAGTTAAAATATTAAGGATTTAGTTTCAGACGTGATTGCTTACAAATATTATTTCATATTAATATTTAGGATGACAATAATATCAATCATTAATATTATAATTTATTATTATAAAATTATATTGTGAGAGTAATTATGATGACAATATATAAATCATTAATATTGATAGGGATATTTAAGTGTATTGAATTTATTATGAAATAATATAATAATTTCAATTATTTCAAATTATAATTTTATTTTTTTTAAATATTAGTATTTATATTTTTATTTATTTTCAAAAAGGTAGATTATATATTTACATGAACCTCTGCGACTTCAATTTCTTTTCTTGGAAATTAGATATGTTGGTTATGGGAAGACATTGTAAGTCATCCAAAAAAAAGACTCTCAATCTTTCATACTCAGCTTTTACAGCCGCAATGTTTGTGACTTTGACATAGTTCGACAAACTAGACACACTAAATTCAACAACATTAACATAAACATAAATACTTAAAAGATGTAAGATTGGAAAGACTGCTCTCATCTCAACCCTCAAAAGAGTCAATCGGTGTTGGGTCTTTAGCACTAGATCCAGGCATCTCCGTTTGCTGCGAATTCTTCAGAAATTTTCAATTCTGATGAGCTAGGTGTTTTGTCTCTAGACTTGGAATTACAACAGTTGAAAGTCCTTCTCAATTTCCTGCATTGCAGGATCAACTTGAATGAACTCAATAGTGTACATGATAGCTTTAGCTATCAAATGCTTCATTCACCAGTATAAGTGTAGAGTGTGCTGATATTTTGCAACTCTTCCTCTAGTTTTACCCTGGTCTCGCGCTATCTTTTCTTCTTCCACATCAATCCCTTCCCCCTTAGCTTGTCGGTTGAGCACTTCCTCCCATTTGGTCATGATTTTCTTCACTTGAGGAGGAATTTCTTGAATATATGTTAAGGCTACATCGACAATGTGATCAGCTTGAGGCCTATGCCCTGTCCGCCTCGAGGCACTGGCCTCGCTTCCACGTCTACCTTCGGGTTCCTCCTCCCCCCTCTTCCTTCATAGGTCGAGCCCATGCCATTGTATATTTCCCAGCTGTAATTGTAGGCTTTGTTCTTTTGTACTGACTTGCACTTGTTGTCCCACAGGCATAGTACAATTTCATAGAACACAAAAATGTTATTTCAGTGCCATGGCAATGAATTAAACAGACCCAAATTTCCACACTTACTCCCCCATGCAACATAATTCCTTGACCACCAAGACTGAGCATAGTACTCTCAGGATGTTCCTGGCCTACCCTATAACAAGTAAACCCACATGTTTGAGACTCGATTCTCTCCACCGTAGCATAGTACCCATTAGTAGAAAAATTTCCTCTTTTAGAGGTATGCCCTTCTCTGTTGCGACTGGTACGCTCACAAAAAACCCCTCATCACCCTTGCCACTGTTCCTCCCTTTCAAAAATATGGCTTCAATTTGTTTCCCAGGGTTGCTAATGGACAGTTTGTGTTTGTCCAGGTCTACCCCGCCCTCTAGAATTTTACTCGAGTCCCCATCCCCCATTTTACCCAGCATAATCCTAAAACAAAAGAAATCAACTAACAATTAACTAAAATTTCCCTTATGTTCCTTCCCGACAACCTCCCATGCAACCAGACATATCCCCGCATATGGAGCATCATACTAACACCAAACATCTCAGAATCTGTAGAAAGATCCATGATCAAGGGAATTGAAGATGTAAGGATGGTCACATACCCTTAATACTCCAGGCGATGACACAGGTTGTAGAAGTGTAGTTGAACCCTCCCCGTCGACGACTCACACAACTTCGTTATCTCTCTCACTGTGCGGTCCAAAATCCAAAAAAGGTGAATGTAATCCTTGCGGCTCATTCCCCGACATTTATTCCTTTCCCTCACATGACACCGACTTCAAAAGGAGTGCCATCCCCCTCGCACGCAGCCGCACCGAATGGCTAAACCATGCCACTTTTCCATGTCCAGGTTGGTATGTACTCGAGACATGCTTCCCTTAACTACCATATTCATTCTGCTGTTGGGATTGTGGCTAGCGCACACCCCAATCGGGGGCCTATCCCTTCCTAAGTGATATGAGAACTGGACTCTTTCTGGTCCTAGGAAAGGATGTTTGTCAGAAACTCAAAGTCTTCTAGATGAGGGATTACCCATTTTATGTTCAGACTAATTCCCCGATGGGGGCATCCCCAATTGCCCAAGAAATTCGTTGCTTTGTCACCACTGCAGAGAGCGTGTTGAGGAATTATGTAATCAAATATGCGAATCTCAGAGGCCACTTCTTAGACCAGGCTTGTCGTCATCCAAATTTTGCTTAGTTTTTCCTAGGCTTCGCCTTGGTTTAGTCTATTAATTGTGTTGATGACCGACTTGGAATCTCCTTCCACAACTAATATTGTGTATCCCTTTTCTCTATCAATGGCGAGCCCCTGCCTAGCAGCATGAAATTCTGCTTCATTGTTGTTGGAATTGCCACAATCAGTCGTGTAGACATTCAGTGTTTTCCCTTTGCTATTTCGGAATATTCCTCCAAATGTTGCCTCCCCCGGGTTTTCTTTAGAAGCCCCATCAAAGTTAATTTTGATAATGTTTGGGGGGGAGCCCTGTAATGACTAGGTGACATTTGTCTTGGTGATTGGAGCTTCCAAGAGGCCGAGGCCAACATCTGTGGCACTAGATTTAGGACAACAAGAATATGAGCTTCATCCGCAGCCACCCACCAATCATCCGGGTACGATTTTTTTAACAGGATTGTCTCCCTAATGTTCTCAATTATCCCCTTCTAGACTGTTCTACTGGGAGACCGAATGTCTTTGAAAATTCCCCTGTTTCTGTCCTTCCAAATGCCCCATATCAGGAATCCCATAATTATTGTGCATGCTCTTTTTATCACCCTATTCTTAAAGAGCCTTGTTCTCCAGTTCTCTAAGGTTAACCGAATGCTAGTATAGTCTCTGTAAGTGTTGTCGAAGAGATCTGCCAGACGATGCCATAGTGTATCCGCGTAGGGGATCCGTTTAACAGATTTTCCCCATCCTCTTCTACCTCTTCACACATGCTACATCTAGCGGGCCCCTAAAGACCTATTTTCTTTAGTTGATCCCATGTCAGAATTCTCCATCTACCTACCAGCCAGAGGAAATGTGTTACTTTAGGCTAGTGTTGAATCGACCAAATTTTGCGCCATACAGGATTCTCATGTTGGAGTAGCTCCTCCATATATATGTTATACGCCTCTAGAGAACATTCCTTTGGACTTGTACCCCATCTCAATATGTCCATCTAAAATTATAATTATAATAACATATTCCAGAGTAATATTTAAATAAAATAATTTTGTTATTTTAAATAATTTTTTATAGTTTAGCATAATTTAGGAAACTAATATTTAAAAATTGTTTCTGCATATCACATTTTGAAGTGTGTATGGCTAAAGTAATAATATGCTAAACATTAGTTAATTAGATTTAATTTAACAAAGTAATTAAAAAAGGCTGGTTGAAAAAAACTAGCAAAAGAAGCCATTAGGAAGGCTTTCTAATATAAGATTATTGATTTGTAATTTTTTAATTTCAAGTATATTTTATTTATTCCATTATAATTTTTTTTTTATAGAATGTCTTTTTAAACTTATTGTTTAAATTCAAAAAATATTCTGTCAACATTGTTATCCTATTTTTTGGAGTTCAATATGTAGAGAAGGGCCTTTATATCATTTTTTGTCACGATGACAAACATGTAGTTTTGGATGTTTTGAATAAAATCTCCTTAACACAAAATATGTCATATTAGACTTGATTTCTAAAATAGTTTTGGATGTTTTCTAAAAATAGTTTTGGATTTCAAAAGAAACGATAACGAATAGTGTATGCAACACATCATCTACAATGTAAATTCCATAGAAAAGAGTACAACATGATATCAAATGAAAATCACACCAATCGATGCATAGTTATACAATACAAAAATAAATGTGTATTGCCACATCACATAAATGGATATAATATGTTCAACTTATATAACCAGATTCTCATTGCCAACTGTAGTTTAGGTAAGTCTTGCTTTATTTCACTTTGCCAAAAACATAATCACAATTGAAAAGAACGAGAAACTAAGATTTGTTCATTTTGTTCTAGGAAAACAATATAATTATAACACCCACATGCTATGATGAGATGAGAGTTGTTACCTATTTCAAAATGCAACATATGTTATGAATTACATCACAATATTTTAGACAGGTGTGTTATCTTAACTTTAGTGTAGCTAGTGCATCATTCTAATTTTTATTTTACTATGATATACTCACCTAGAGTTTAATTAGGAGACAAGAAATGTGGCCCATATCCACACATGTCATCTAAATAAGCTGATTATTGATAGTAGATACCACACACATAGATTAATTAACAAAGAGTAAGTGGCCCAAGTCCACACATATTTAGTTAGTTTTCAAATTCTTGCATTAAATCAAGTTTTAATTTTTGCATTAGGATTTTGGGACCAGGATTAAAATACCAAAAGAAAGCAAGTAATCTCTGTCGCCCTTGCACCTAACGGTGACCCTGGGTGTGCATATGAACGCTTTCTCTTGATATTTTACAATCTCCCTATAGAGCAAACTTTTAGTTTAAATAGGACAAGTTGTAAGCGTCCCATTATCCGCACATTGTTTATTTCGTGAAAGGAACAACCAAACATAGTGTATCGTATATCTGCATCTTACAACATTGTGATTGTTCACTTTATTTCACACACAAAGATTTAGCGAGCTAGGGCCCTCATCCTATTCTTACTGTAGCTTCACAAAGGCACACCATAAGCAAATATTTTCTTTTCATTTTCCTAGTTGAAAGTCATTAATATTAGTTCAATTTTTGGCACTAGGATTCGGGACAGGGATCGAATTATCTTTAGAAGAGCAAGTAATCTCTGCTACCTTTGCACCCACGGGTGATCCTAGGTAAGCATATGAAAACTCTCTACTGATAATTCACCATCTCCCTATAGTTGATCAATTAAATTAACTAAGAAGCATTATAAGCGGCCCACATCCGCACATGTTTTACTTTTGAGCAAGGAACAACCAAACCTAGTTTAAATACGGGATATTGAAAAGGATCACCGCATATCCACATGTTCAAACTATGTGCTTGTTCACCTCTTTCTCACACACATTCACACCTTAACTAAATCAAAGCCACCTAAAACTCACTTAAATAAATGCATTAAACTCTCCCCACAGGGGCCACAAGAGAAGTTATAGCTTAAGTTAGGACCAAGGGGGTAGGCATCCAATAAGCTGCCTTGGTCAGTTTACATCTTGAAACATAGAAGTTGACTATTTAGGGAACTTTTAAATCCGTCTATCCGCCCACAGCAAAGAAAACCCGAGTGCAGCAGAGACCCGATTCAGAGGGGGTTAGGCTTAGGCCCAGTGCGTGCGGTATTATTCGGGGCTACCTGACCCGTCTAATACTCAGTACTGGTAGCTAAATTACCAAGAAGCCCAAGACTCGAACGCTCACGTGGGACGACGGTACCTAGCGACCAAAATTAAGGCATCCTTCCCTATAGGTGACGGTGCAGGCAAGCACTAGATCCTCTACCCTTACCTTGGTTGATTTTCTTCGGTTGACTGGAGGCATCGCCAGCTCTTTTAGGACGTTGCCCCAGCATTCGCAAGATATCTTCTCAAGGCCCAGTTACATTTGAGCGTGTGAGGACGATTTAGGTCTTCTAGGATTTGAGTATCATATGAAAAAACAACAAAAAACCATATTTTTTTATTGACTGGTCACATAGGATTAATCTAAAGGGAAAATTTATATTTTATTTTCACTTTGTTTTATGTATGCGATCAGATTTTTTGTTTGATTGTAATCTCTATCCTCTCAAAATTTTCCAAAAACATACCTAGATGATGCCAGAACAGATCCAACAGGACCTCGTCGATCTAGACGCCTTTTGGACCTCCCCCCATTACCGGGAAGGGTTCTAGGTCTTTCGCCATTTAGGCATCAAAGACGGAGCACTGCCACCCTTATTGGTTCATCCTTTATTAGGGCATCATTAGTTGGAAACCCTCGTCGGTCACCCAACACGACACCAGTGAACACCCCCACAGGGTCATCGCATACCACTCCTCCCACAATCCTTAGGGGACAGAGGAGTGCTATCCATTCAGGAAGTCAGGTGAACTCAAAGCAGGGCATGTCACAGACAAACCCTATACCTAACCAGAACATTGTGTTTTGACAAGGGGCAATGGCTACAAACTCTCAGTCACCTTTCTTAGCTTCGTTAAATTTACCAGATTTAACTAAGTTGACAAATGATCCCATTGCTCACAACCCTACATGGATTCCCATGCCCACGAAGCTTGCTTTGGACATTCCATAGTTCGAAGGGAAGCAAGCGGTAGACCTCGAAAAGAATATTATGACTTTCCACCTATGGTATTCGGCGAACAACATCATTGACGATATTATTCGACTAAGACTATTTCAATGCACCCTAATCGGAATAGCCGCAAAATGGTATGTGGAGCATCCATATGCTACGCATAGAACCTTTAGCGCCCTCGCTACTACATTCCTGACCTATTTTCAGTTACCCACCCACCAAGATTTTGGAATGGAATTACTGACCCACTTTAGGCAAACACCCGCCGTCCATATCTCAGACCATCTCCACGAATGGCGAAGGCGTTGTAGTTTGTGCAAAGCTAAACTCAACGATCGAGTTCTGTTACACATGTTCTTGAAACCTCTCACCGCAGAGATTTCGAAGGATATGGCGCAACAAAAGACCATATCCGAAGAGGGTGCTATTAGTAAGGCCCAACAACTCGAGCTGATCTATACGCAGTCAGGATATATTTAAAATATCCTGCCTAACGCCCTGCGCCTACAAACTTACAAAGAATTTCTAGGCGCGTCGAACTCCGCAGACAGTTTGATTGGGTTATTGACCCAAAATCACCTAAGCAGCAGCACTCCATACCCCGGTTACGCATATGATTCTACCCAGGACATATCGAAACCTGGCTATCAAAGTCATTATGCACCTTCGAAAAATGTGACTAATAGGGCGTCATCGTATCTCCATCAGCAGGGAGGTCCGTATCCTCCAGCTTAGGGGACCCAGTATGCAGTTAGACATGTTGATGGAAGAGCTTCCCCCCAACATCCATTTATAAACCAGGGACAAGGACCACAATATGCCCAGTCCCCAACACAAAACCCACCTATGCGGAATAATGCACAGGTGAACTTTGTGAAACCTTCCCAAGCTCAACCGTGCCAACCATACAAACAAGAGAATCCAAATTTTCCTCCCAATGCAACTATGAAAAAAGGAAAAAACAAGCCTAAAGGAAATCCTGGACAGGGGGGCAACAATCAAGAACGCCCTTCGCAATCTCAGGCCGATTGAAACTCCAACCGAAATAAAAACTAGGAATGAAGTAACCCCCAAAGGTAGAACAAGAGGGCAAATCTTTGGACAAACCACTCTTGTTTAATCTGTGGTGAGTACGACCATTACACTCATCACTGTCCCGACCTCCCTGAGCTAAAGAATATTCAAGCTAACCGGGGACAAGGGGGATCCTCTCAATAGACATCAGTTATGGAGGAGCCTTTCCCCCACCAAGGGACAATTACCACTCAATAAAAAACTCCCGACGATTCTGGAAAGAACGGCCATGAAATCTACATGACTGGCGAAGATTTTTTTTTTTTTTTTCAGACACGGAACCGAAATTATGATACCCCACTAGACACCAACTTGTCAGGGGCTAGTACAAGTGCACCAACAACACCTTTGACCATATCAAATATGCCTATTGAACCTTTTCCAAAAATGGCCGAGGGACCAACTAGGCAGGCAAGAAACCATTCCAAAGCGGCCCATAACTATAGCATCATGGATGATCTAGCTCAATCTCCCGTTGCCATGTCAGCTTTGGAGGTATCAGAATCATGCCCAAAGTAAAGGAAAGCCTTACTTTCTGTGTTAGGCGCCATCGACCCCGCTGATTCGAACCTAATAGATTTTGATTTAGACAAATCCACCCCTTGGCTTCCTTTAATGGTCGCCTTTCAGATAACAGTGTCAGTTCAAAACATCACCATCCACCGATGTATAATTGACGAGGGTGCATCCACATGCATCATGTCAAAGAACGTCTAGCAGAAGTTAGGGTCTCTCAAACTAAAGCCATTAGACATCACGCTTAGAGCATATGATGGATGCCCTTCAGCCCTCGTCAGTCTCTACCAAAATTTCCCAGTCTGCTTAGTTCGCAAGATGGTCCTTATAGACATTGAAGTCTTGGATTGTCACTATGTCCCTAGATTCCGTGCAATGCTAGCTTGTATGTGATCGACCATAGTTCGCCTCTCCCAACAAGATGGCTCAGACAGCGAATCCATGAACAACTCGAAAACTCAGGAAGATGTGCCGAGTAGATCCATCCTCCTTTTGTCAGCTGAAAAATGACCAATAGGGGAACCCTTAGTCACCCCCAGCCATTCTCCATGGACAAGACCAACATGTGCGTTGTGTAAAATGCCTAATCATATGGTTTCCACTTTCCCTGACTTAGAAGCGCTACGACACTGGTACCCAGTCACACCATCTAGCGAGCAGGACGGGAACCCAATTTCTAGGATGTTTGGCCTAG